>CM052440.1:14630055-14660957 GCA_028533085.1 Varecia variegata | reverse complement strand
TAGAGTGAGACTCTGTCTCAAAAAAAAAAAAAAAAAAAAAAAATCACTATCATTCTAAAGTACTATTTCATATCTAAGTTCCAGAGTAAATAATTTACTTTTAGTGTGAAATAAGGAAACATCAAAATAGCCCCATTGCAGAATGTTTTGTGTCTAGGGGAAGGCCAGAGGAGAAAAGTCCATTTCCACTGTTAAAATCACTAGGTTTTACAAAGGCACGAGAAAATAGATGCAGACATGAAAATTCCAACTTAAAAGCAATGAAACCTCAGACACATTCAGACTAAATTACTCTTTCCTCCCAGTGTATATTTAGGTAGTTCTTATTACACCCCATTAGTGGATCAGGGACAGCTATTTGAAGACACACATGAGCATCTGAATCATATTTCAAGGCTGGAAAGGACCATGGTTTACATAGTTTAACTCCCTCATCGTTAGAGTGAAACTGAGGTCTAAAGAAGGGAAGTGATTTATCCATGTCAACATCATTGGCAAGTGGCAGACTGTCAGAAATTAGGTTTTTTCACACTTAAGGTACCCTGTATATTTGGCTGTGAGTATAAAACTAATTAACATTGGGGTACTTAAAAATGCACGTCTCGGGACTCAACCCCAGAGATTCTAATCAAGTAGAGCTGTGATGGTGCCTAGAATTTACTGTGGATGATGCCACAGCTGGTCTGAGAACTACACTTGAAGAGACACTATGCAAATCCTTTATGACTTAACTATTTCCAAAGTAAAATCTAAAGTAGTGTAAAAGTTTCAAATCGCACCCTTGAAGACATTATTATTATCCCCACTGCTTCTTAGATATTCATGTGTTCATGTATAATGCACAATCCACAAAAATCAAAGTCCTCTGACTGTCTGGTCATGACTTTGATTATCACAATGAGACCTGCAATGGAAATCAGAGCCTCTGATCATTCCTTCATGTCTCAAGATTATCCAGCTAATGTATTTCTAAGGCAAAGAGAGGAATATTTCATTCCAGGAAATATTTGAAACTGCAAAAATTTGTAACTACTAATGTTTGTTCTAACTCAAATAAAATTCTCACTTTTATAGTGAATTTGCTTTTTAAAAACTATATTCACTAATTTATTCAAGGAATATTTACTGAGTACCAACCAGGCCTTTAGTCAAAATCTGCTGCATCATAATCTTATGTAAAATGTCTCCTAGAACAGATTTGACAATCAACTGGAAAACGATAGGTGGGGAGTTCCATTACCTTATACAGCAGTATTTGTGATTACAAAAAAAAAAAAATAGAAAAATGTTTCTATGTAATGCTATAGGAAATGTTTGTAACTATTTTAATTGGGCTCCTGAATTAAAGGAGATCTACATAGACACAATAGCAAAACAATAACTGGAATCATAGTTAACGCAAATAGAAAATGAACCTTGTAGGTCAAGATTTGTATTAAATCCAATAATACAATTCTAATGACAGTCTTTTGTTTTACATTTACCCATATATACTCTTTTATGAGGTCTCTATGACAAATAACAAAAGCATATATGAAGCTTGAATGAAGCAGGTCTCAATTTTAATTAATCTCATGAAATGTGACAGATTATTGATTTAACTCAAAAAGTCTTGAATTATCTTCTCTAAATCAAAGATGACCCCAAAAGATCTACCATTATGTTTTGGGTATGTTTTAATATACTGTCATTTCAGATTATTTTGATTTATTTGTTGATTCCCTGTCTTGTTCCAAAACGATTTAAGGTTGTTATTTCAAATTAACATGTCCTTATCAGACTTTTTCTGATGAAAGAAGTAGCTGGATTCCCAGCAACAGATTCTCTGTTGACAGACCAAGTTCTGCCCACAGCTTCACTTTATTTTCTGGAGGGCACTGCAAAGGATTCCAACTTCACCTATGAAAAAAAAACACCACCCGAATAAGCCACTCATATAAAGAACAAGCACCCTTCGGGTGTCCCCAGCATGCATAGCTCTAGGGGATCAGTTGGCTGCATGGATAAGCTGATTGCCACCCTAACCTTCAAGGAATTTACAGCCTAGTTGTGAAGACAGGATCTGGGTAGTTATGGTATAGGTATGGACATGTTTTAGGGAGTGCTAGAGCTACTAACATAATTAGTTTCCTCTTTCCATAGGCCATTTCCCAGGGAAGGACTTAACAGGTTTCTCCCAGGCAAATCAGTAGCTGCTCTGTTTCTCTTTTACATAACTAACAGATGCTTCAAGACGCTAAATAATTGAACCTAAAAGCATGGTTCACACAAATCTCTGCTGTCAGAATCACCTGAGGTCTACGAATTCCCAAGACTTACCACAAATTTGGTAAATTTAGTCTAGGGCTATGACTTAGCAATTTTTAACTAGCTCTCCAAGTGATCCTGATGCACACTGAGGTTTGAGAATGCCTGGTTTGAGCACATAGCTCAGCCCAGATGGCTAGGATGAAGGTGCGATGCAGCCACTTCCATTCATGCCATGTTCTCACATGCCAAGGGGAACCCAGGGACATAGACTCTTCACAGAGGTGGAATCTTGGAAATGGATAAGTCTCACTCCCTCCTATATCCTGAGGAAGGGGAAGTGTAGACAGGCAATGAGGCCACATAAGGTCACATGGCTCTAAGGATGCTTTGCTTCCTAAATTTGTTATTCCATAACTTTAAAAACTCCCATAATAGCCTATGGAGTTATTTTTGCATTTTTAGGGACAATGAGAAAGAGACAAAAAGTAGCTATGGCCTCACCCCTCTGTCTTATATCCTAACTTCTGGAGCACGTGGCAGGCTTCTTCAGTGAACAAACCTACTCCAGCTGAGTGTCTAAGATAGAACCTTTGAGGGTGAATCAGCCTTGGACTTTTTCAACATGGCTGATCACAGGTGTCCACACCTAATGGGGGATGAATATCATGGTCAGGGCCAGCTCTGGCCCTATGTATTAGAAGTGACCCCAAGGATATTAGAGGAACACTTCAAGCCCACCTGACCTGTGGCCTTCATTGGCATTGCATAAGGCAGGGATGCCCCACTTGGCCTAGAGTTTCTCCCTTTGGGCTCCCCCCTTTGGAAGTTTTATCCATTCTTTCACCAGCTCTTGAGTGCCTGATGTAATTTTTAGAAATAGGGCTAGGTACTGGGGATTTGACAATGAATCTGACATAGCATGTTGCTCAGGTCTAGTTGGGGAGACCGACAAGTAAACAACTATATAACAATGCAATGATAAGTCCTCTGAGAGAGGAATCTGTAGGAATGCAAAGATACAGGAGGGACATCCAAACCCGGCTTCTTGCAAGAAGAGATGCCTATGTGAGACTTAAAACATGAACTGGAGTTGGGTGTCTCTAAACGGGAGTGGAAGGAGAGTATTTTAAACATAAAGAACTGCATGGGCACAGGCTGGGAGCCAGGAGAGAGCAGGGGAACTAAAAGTCAACCAGCATTGCTGGAAAGGAGTATGAAAGGCTAGAGAGAGAATCGGGTGATGAATAAGGTGATTTAAGAAAAACTTATAACACCCTCATTATCAAGGAAGAGTGGAGGGCCAATAGCTGATGGTTGACAAAGTAGATGGAACCAGGCAGAGTGATACCACCTGGGATGGAGAAGCAAAGGAGACAGAGAAACATGGCAGGGATGGGCCAGGTGTGGAAAGGTGGTATGGGGGTAGGAGGCGGGTGGGTCTAGGGTCTAGGGTGGGTCTAGGAGGGTCAAAGGGACAAGGACACTCAGGCAATTCTGGCATTTTTGCCAAGTTCCTCACCCACAATGAGCCCATGGTTTGCATGGAAATGCTGTTCTCCTTAATGCAATATTTAATAAATTTCTTATTGTGCCTCTATTACTAGGAACGAGAGTGGCCACATAGGGTATAAGTTACTTACTGTTGATGGAGTCGGCCAAAATCGTAAGCTGCTGGACATTGTCCAAGACCTCAATCCTTTGGGTGTATGGGTCATAACGAACCGAGAAGGGCCGAGGGATTGTGGCAGCAAAGTTCCTGAAACCCAAACCACAGGACTGAGTGAAAGGCACCGTTTGGAGAAAAGTAAGTTTAAAGGATTTCTCGGTGGCATTTCACTTTGCTGAGTGGCACTGAAACCTCACTAGAACAGGGGCTTCAGAAGCCAGGCCAAGAAGGGAAATGGAATTTCAGTGAGTCCTTTTGGAAGGCCTTTGTGTATCTGTGTGCAGATACAAACACATGTATGCACATATTTATTTAGTCACCTGCTCCAAAAATACAGAGGTAGCTTACAATGAAAGCACAGAATACAGTAAAGCCACAAGCTCTTATCATTAAATAAAATCAAAAGAGTATAAAATATAGTCAAAGAATGCTATAGAAAAAAATCTCTGAAATGCCTGAATGCAAAGAGGGAAACACAGTTCTCAAGGGTTGAAGAAAGCACTATGTTGACAATGAAATTAAACGTGGATTGAGTGCCTCCTGTGTACCAAGAACTACGTTAAGTCCTAACTGCTCTATACTCTTTACAAGTATCATTCCTAATTTAGCCTTCACAAAAACCTTAGGAGGTAGGTACTATTACTGTCCCCATTTTACAGATGAGCAAACTGAGGCTTGGGAAGGCTATGCGACTACCAAGGCCATACCGTCTGTCAGTAAGCTGTGAAGCTGGGAAGGGGTCTGACTCTGGCCTGCACTCTTGGCTTTCCTGCTTTCCCAACGCTCAACTCCCAGATCTGGGAGGAATCTGCCACGAGGGCCTGTGTGAGGGATATCAAGCAACTTAATTAACAAGATGTTCCAAAGTCATCACAAATGCTATGTCTAAGTTGGCCCCTGGTGAAAGTAGAAGCTGCCAGTACTGAAAAGACAATAGTATGGGAGAGATTAGGGCCCTCCGCGTTAGGCAAGCGTGGTTCCCAAGGTCCCACGTCAGGCTGCTTGGGCTGAAATCTTGCCTCTACCTACTGTGGCCCTGTGGCCATGGGCAAGGGCTCCACTTCACTGCACCCCAGTTTCCTGACTCCTCTGTAGAATTGGGGTGCCAGTAGTACCTATGTCAGAGGGCTGTAGCGAGTGCTGTTAGAGAATGGAGTAAGTGCTCCATGAGTGTTAGCTGTTATCTTTCATGAAGAACAAATGGTCAAGTGTATCTCTCCACCTCCTCTTCCTCAGCCCAGCAGGTGGCATGAGCCACGGGACGCACGTCTGTGACTTTGCTTGCTCCACACATCTTCCTCTTCTCCCCACAGAGCTCCTCGCTTTTGCTGTGCACAGTCTGCCCCTGCCCCACTGGATGTGTCTGTCGGGCAGTCAGTCCCGGGCCCGCCTTACTCTGGCCCAGAGGTAACACGTAATCCAAGCTCAGCCAATCAAACCTCTGCCTAGAATTTGAATCTGGAAACTGAAAATGGTCGGAGTTGGTTTCCCTTAGCCGGAGTGCTCTGAGGGGATCCCCAGAGATGCCCAGGTCCCCTCCTTGTTCTGTTTGACCCTCGCTATTCAGCACTTTCACCCCACGAGCCACTTCTCAGCAGAATGGAGCTTTTGTGGTTGTCTCCCTTGGGTCCTGGCAAAGCAGGTGGGCTTTTGAAGGTCTGGCAGGCCCATGTCCTGCTGGGCAGGGGCCGATCACTTGCTGGTGAGAGAGCTGTCGCCAGAAGGGCCCACCCAGACGTGATCTCAGTGGGACAGGTGCTTACGAACACTGGTGCTAAGCGCCACTGCCTGCTCCAAGCCCTGGGCCAGTCACGACACTGGGAGAGTTGCTCATTCGTTCTATGCTTATGCACCCTCATCTACAAACTTTGTAGTCTTATCTGAAGATTAAATTATTAAATAGTACACGAAAAGGACTTAGAACAGTGTTTGGCACATAATAGGCGCTAGGCATATACTATCCATTATTACTGTTATTAATTACCCAGGTGGGTCATGCACTAATCTACTAAAATCCATAACCCTCAAGGGGTCCCAGGAAAGGCATAGTGGAGCCTTTGGAGGCTGGAGGGAGGCTAGGCTCCCGTGTGGGGTGGGGGTTTAGGAGAGAACTAGAACAGCACTTGACAGCCCTGGTGAGAAGAGGGAGAAAGGAAGTCATTTCAGGCCAACCCAAGTGGACTTGTGGGCCAGCGCTGTGCCATCAATTACTTAAGCCCAGTGCACTGGAAGCGGACAGACCCAACTTCATGGACTCCCAGAGAACTGTATGTCCTTTGTCTGTCATTCATCACTGATAAGATGTATATTTTTTGAGTAGTAACAAATGATAAGTATTAGGATGGATACATGTCCAGGTAGACCCTCTGCCCGGCCTGTCTCCTGCTCTGATGAAAGCCTGGTTGAAGAGTTGCCCCAGCAAGCTGTAGGCAGAGCTATCGGAGGGCCCAGTGACAGAGGGTCCCCACACCGTTCCACCAGTCTCTTGCTGAACTGCCTCTGAGACTGACGCCTTCGCCAATTATTTGCCGAGTGCTTACTCTGTGCCAGGCACCATTCCGGGGGCTGGGGAAAGAGCAGGAAACAGAAAGAACATAAAGTCCTACCCTCATGGAGCTTAAATGCTATAATGCATTAGACGTTATTAATAATAAGTACTAAGGAGAAAAATAAATCACAGCAGCACTGGTGGCAGAGATGGGTAGAGATTTTAAATGAGTTGGTTAGAGAAAGACACACAGAGATTAAATGTGGGTGAAGATACAGAGGAGGTAAGAGAACAAATTATGTAGATGTCTGGGAGACTGGGGGAATAAAGTGAAGAAAGGACCTCCCAGATTAGAAGACTTCTTTGATTTGGTGGGGGGAACTTCAGTGGCCATTCTGCGCCGTGGAGGGTTCAGTGACTAGACTTGGTGGCTACATTGAACAGGGACCAGGTGGCAGCATTGTCTGCAGGGCTCAGCACGTCCAGCCTCCCACCAGCCAGTGGAAAGGGATGAGGGTGGAGAAGGTGGGGAGATAAGCTCTGTCTGCTGCACAGTTGCTGTGGGCTTTGGAGTCCACTCTCCTGGCCGACCACCCACAGATGAGTGGCACCAGCCTGAGTCAGGAGGCCCACAGAGCTAATGGCTCACCTTGGTCACCACCTCACCTCACTTTCTCCTTGGCATCATTGAAACTCTCAGCCACATAATACAGGGGCTGGAACTCCGTGACGGTGTAGTTTTGGACAGCTGTCTTCTCCAGATCCAGTGGGAAGAGCTGCGGCTTGTCTGATAAGCAGTACTGCAGGCCCCAGGTGAGAAGTTTCCATGGTTAAATCAGGATCAGTCCCTGCTACATCCCACAGGTCATTTGTGCACCTTCTCTCATCACACTCTCATGCCTTCTACACAGCCCAAATGCAGCCCGAATGCAGCCCACATTACTTTGCATATGCTAGATCCTGCCCTTCATAGCTCACCTAAAACCTCCAGCCAGGATAGAAAGGAGTAATTCATGCCAACCACTTCTGAGTAAGGTGATCCACAGACCATGTGGGAGCCAACTACATTTTCTGGCATTATGTTTGTATACATACAAGGCTGCACGCGCAGTTCAACCTTGGGATAAGGAGGCCTCTCCTGCCTAGGCACCTGTGCACTTGCAGTTCCATTTCTACCACGAACACCCACAGCCATGATCAAATCATAGCTGCTAAGGTACCAGTCACTGGAGGATGAATGAGCCCCTAGGTTGCAGCTCAGAATGGATGTAAATGGGGTTTCAACGACACCAAAAGAACAAAAATGGTCTCCTGAACCCACCATTTTCAAATCCATTCTTGTTTCCAGGGTCATACCTGTAATTCACCAAAGGATGACAGGAGCCCAGCACCATATGCCTTTATGGAGTCTCCTTGTTTGCAGAGGCCAAACTCCACGGTAAACCAGTAAATCTGGAATAGAAAGTTCAGCTGAGAGCACACCTGTGATGGTTAATTTTACGGGTCGACTTGACTGGATAAGGAATACCTAGACAGCTGGTAAAGCATCATTTCTGGATGTGTCTGTGAGGGTGTTTCGGGAGGAGACTGGCTTGTGAGTGGGCGAACTGAGTGGGGAGGTTCTGCCCTCAATGTGGGTGGGCACCGTCCAATTGGCTGGGGTTCTGGATGAAACAAAAAGGCAGAGGAAAGCCAAATTCTCTCTTTCTCTCTCTCTCTCCCTCTCTCTCAGAGCAGGACACCCTTCTTCTCCTGCCCCTGGACATCAGAACTCCAGGATCTCTGGCCTTTGAACCCCAGGACTTGCACCAGGCTCCCCTTACCCCTGGGTTCTCAGCCCTTTGGCCTCAGACTGAGAGTTACACCATTGGCTTCCCTGGTTCTGGGGCGTTCGAACTTTGAGCCACGCCACCGATCTTTCTGGTTCTCTCTCTCATTCCTTCTCTCTCTCTCTCTATACGCGCACGCGCAGACACACACACACACACACACACACACACTCCAGGGAAGGGGAAGGCAGCAGATGCCCCAGGACCAGGGACAGAATTGCCCAGGGGGCATCCTGTGCAGGTTTGTTCCCTGGATCAGCGGTGACCTGTGATCACTTCTCTGGACCCTGCATCTCACCCTGTCCAGTCACCTGTTGAATCAAGAGTTGGCAAAGTGTGATGGAAGCATGAAGGGTGCTGAGAAACCCCAGAAAAACTGCCCCCAACAAGTTGCTTTCCCTATGACAGGAACTACCCCACCCTTTTTGTCTTTTATTTTTCTCTGTAGCATCAACTAGAGTGAGATGTTCCTAAGATGCTCTTCCGTTGGTATAGGACTTATCAGGCAATTCCATCAGGCACAACAGTGGGAGGTATGGGATTGGGGAGTGATTGAATCAATGAGGGGGGCATGCTGTCACCCATGCTAAAACTTGGAGTATTTCTGAAATCAAGCATTGCACTTATCTCCCCAAATAACCAAATCCTTTTCTCTCAACATCTCCCAGTCCAACATGCCCTACACGCCCAGTCTGGAAAAGAGTCGTGGGGTTCTGGGGCCAAGAGGAACCCGGGGCTCAGAGAGCTGCCAGGGACAGTCACAGTTTCGGAGAATTAGGGGCAGTTAAGTCTGTTTATTGGACTAGAGAATGTTAAACCTGGGAGACTGGCAGAACCCAGTCAGTTTGACATCCTCACTTAGAGATGAAGAGAATTCAGCCCAGGGTAGAAGGTCAACATCATACCACCACACAGCAAATTTAGGGCAGAGCAAGACTCCAGGACTGTCATCAGCCCAATGTATCAATAATATGGGAGAAGTTAGGTTGGTGATCAGTCCTTTACCACTGTTACGGCAGATAACATGATGCTCTGAGTTCCACGTTTATTTTCTTTGTACAAGTGAGAAATTCTATCAAGCTTTACAGCATCTTTGAAAGCTGCTTCTTGCATTTCTGCAGCATCTGTCATTTTAAAACTTGTGGTCACGCAAATTTAACTCTTTAGGCCCTCATGATACACTGTTGAAATGGACAGGGTATAAACTATTGTATCCATTTTTAGAGATAAGGAAACGAAAGCCACTTGCCCAGAGTCTATTTGCAGCTGGTCAGTGACAAAAAACCTTCTTGGAGTTTTTAGCCCTTCTGATGGACTGGATTCATTAACTTCTAAGCTGATACAGTTTAATGATAGATTTGCATGCATTTGTGGTCCCTAATTACATTATACATTTTTATTTTTCAACTTCCAGGCTGGGGACATTATAAGAAATGTGGCTTAGTGACTGGGGAGGGATGTGCTAAGGTTGGAAAGGAGTGTGAAGGAAGGAGGTCACCTACTATGCAGAGTAGCTGCTTCCCCAGCTTCAGTGGATAAGTGTCATCAGATATGCTCGGGAGAGGGAAGTGTTCGGCAGGAAGGGGAAGCACACCCCCATTTCTGCCTGAGAGAGGAAAGATCCTAGGGTATGCCATGCTCCAGTGCAAAGGAAGAGATGTGAATATGCCCTCTTCAAAGCTGTGAATCCCGACTACTTCATAACACACTTTGTGCCAAAGGGCTTTCAAGGGCTATTAATACAGCCTTTTGGTGTTTTCAAGACACTCTGTTTAAAATTATGTGTAAACATGTATATGCAGCTGATTTCAAAATAAAATCATTAAGGAGAAATCAAAATTGTGAAGTTTCATTTGTGCAAATGTAACCAATAACATTCTGATTTTTTTTCCAAATGACCTGGATTCCAGGGAAGGAGCAAAGTCTCAAAGACCTGAGAGCCATAGCCCATAGCACCCCTACCATCAACCTGGGGACAGAAGGGACTTACTGTGGCGAGTTTCTCAATGTACTCATCAGGTGCACCCAGAGAGGCAAGGCCAATTTCCTATAATTGGGGAGAAACAGAGTCACTGACACAGGTGATGTCTGCCTGTCTTCAACCTTAACCCTCAGTACCAACCTGGAACTTGACCACAGGAAGGTGATGGTGGCCAGATGCCTTCAGAAGGGCCCAGATAGACTCTGAATGTTCTGTCAAGTCTTTCCTGGCCACTCATTATAGAAGAACAGATCTCTAGAGCAGAGAAAACCTTTCACCATCACTTGGTTCTTTGTGTTCATTTTACAAAGGAGGAAACTGAGGCACAGAGAAGGGAGGTGATCTGCTCATGGTCACACAGTCGGTTAGTGTCTTAATGCTTTATCTCTTGACTCTAGGTCAGTGATTATTCTCCTACCACACAAGTGGAACATTCCAGGAGTATTGGATGAGTCTTAATCATGTACCCTGAGAACACCACAGCAGAACTGCAGATGCGTGGTTGACATCCATCCAGGCATATGCGTAGCGAGAGAGTCTACATGTCATGGACTTCTCATCAGAGCTCCAGTTGCAGAATTCTTCTAGTGGTCCCTTTGTCTTTATACAGCATTTTCTCCTGCCTGCCGTGTGTGTGTGTGTGTGTGTGTGTGTGTGTGTGTGTGTGTGAGAGAGAGAGAGAGAGAGAAAGAGAGAGAGAGGGAGGGAGGTGTGTGTGTGTGTCTTCCCTACTATGTGTGTTCATTCATTCCAGAAATATTTATTGAGTGCCATCTATGTGCCAAGCAGTGAACAGAATTGATAAAGATACTTGATCTTGTGGTTTTTAGTAGATACAGAAAATAATACCTATGTACATAGGTATGTTACAAAGTGATAAGTTCTTCAGAAAGAAGAAACAAAAGGAGAAAGGGACAAGGCAGATCATGAGTTCCAGGAAACCTGGGGGATGCTGTGATCTTAAACAGGATTCCAGGGTAAGCATCACCCAGAAGGTGATATTTGAGCAAAGACTTGGCAGAAGTGGGTTGCTGGTTCTGTTGACATCTGAAGGAAGCACACTGCAGGCCAAGCATACAGCCAGTGCAAAAGCTCCCCAAGGAAGGGGAATGCTGGTTGCTTCAAGGAACAGGGCAGGACCAGTGTGGCTGAAGCAGAGTTAGTAAGGGGTGGGGGCAGGTAATAGCAAGGAGGGATCTGGAGCCAGATCATGTAGAACAACTGTAGGCATTTTAGGGCTTGGGCTTTTCCTTTCAGTGAAACAGGGAGCCATGGAAGGATTGTGAGCAGAGAGGTGGCATGGTCTGACTCGTGTTAGCAAAGACCCACTCTGGCTGCTGTGGGAGAAGAGACTGTAGGGGTGGAGGGTAGAGCCGGACACTAGTAGACTTTAAGGCTTCAGGACAAAGGCAGGATGCCAGTGAGGAGGCTACTGCCGTCACCAGGGTAAGAAACAATAGTGGCTGAGACCAGGTTGGTAGCAGTAAACTTGATTGAAATGGTCAGATTCCACCACATATTTTGAAGGTAGAACACAGAATTTTCTGAAAAATTTGTTGTAGGGTAAGAGAGAAAGGAGTCGATAATATCCTTAAGTGCGGAAGGATGGAGCTGCCATGAACTGATACAGAAAAGGCTGTGGGTGGAGGTTTGAGCAGCAAGATCCAGAATTCCGTTTTGGACAGGATGATAGAGACAATTAATAGGCATGCAAGGGGGATGTTGAGTAGGCCGTTGGCTATGGAAGTCTGAATTTTGCGACTGAAGACTGGGCTTCAGTGCATCAACAGAGTACAGATGGTTTTTAAAGCCATAAGACTGGATGAGAGCACCAAAGAAATGGGTGTAGACAGAGAGGAGGACTAATGATTGGGCCCCCTTTGAAGCAAGACATCTGCATCTCTGTATCCCTCCCGGACCCTGGCTCAGATTAATGCTGTCTGATTCAAAGTAAACAAAATTCAGAGAAATTCTTAGCTTGACTCTCTTCCCCTGATCCTCTCCCATCTCCACTTCATTCATCTGCCCAGACATGCAACTGTCTTGAGTCCAACAGAAGCCACTGATAAACCCAAGATCAAGATGGTGCTCTGTTCTCTTAGTCATCGTTCTTTGTGAGTCAGAGCTTGCCTAAAACAAGGGGCCCCCATATTTCCCTATGCTCCAACCCCACCCAATCCTGCACTGTAGTAGGAAGAAAGTCTTGCTTTTGGATCAAAAAGGAATGTTCTCAGGGGCTTTCAAAATGCTTCCCTCTCTTGGGACTGTCCAGATCAAAGTTGGGACCAGGTGACACTGATGGCCCGGTAGCTCCTGTCTGTTGACATGAGTAATTGTCCACTCCTCTGTTCAGTTCCCCCAAAATGAAAATGGCTTGAGGAGAATTTCCACTTAGCCTCTGACTGGGCAGAATAGCTTGTGGCAGTAAGAATAAAACATTCCTATTCTCCAAGGAAAAACCTGATTATTTTGTGGTCATAGTAACAATTCCTGGTTTTAAAATTTTCCCAAGCAATCAATGACATCTTGACAGCAGTAATCAGAGTTCTGAATGTCAATGAAGATGCTTCCACAGTTAAAGTTCAGCTAATCCCTAAACACTCCCACTTCTAAAAGTCCCACAATCTTTGAACCCCATAATTCCCAAAACTTCACATAAAAGTAACAGTTCTCTTTGTTTAGATAGATCGCGTCTTGCGATGACAATTTTCCCTTACTTAGAAAGCAATGGGTTCAGCCTTTTGTTTGTTTGTTTCAAATGTTAAGTAGTAGCCTCTTCATTCAACGTGGAAATGTTTATTTCTTCCAGCTAAGGGAAGATGCTTATAAAATTCATGTACAATCCCATTGCTTTGAAATTCATACTTGGCCTTGCCTTTGCTCATGGATCATTCCATTTGATCCTCATTCTTCCTTGTGAGGAAGAGGACTGACAGGGAGGGCTTTTTACTGATCCACATCTGTGTAAACTGAGGCACAGAGTGGCTGGCAATGAGTTCTGGGTCCCACAGCTGGTCACTGGCAGTGTTGGGGCCGAGGGGTGCATCGGAACCTTCATGCAACCTTCCCATGAGTCCAATGCCCCAGCCATGGCTTTAGGCTGCCTTTCAGTGCCTGGCATTAGAAGTCCCTCAGTCATTCAAAAACATCGTTTTGAGCTTGTTCACTACTGTGAAAGATGAATCAAAATCTAGCCTGCTGCTTTGATGATGGTGATATGACACTTGGCTCTTCTTTATTTGCCAAGTATAAATTGGGCTATTGGCATTGATTCTTGGCAAATATCATCTTATTTAATTCAAGCATATACAAAAATGACTAAATGACAAGGCAGAAAGTTGCAAAAGCCTTAAAATGGTTGAGGGGAAGTAGTAGGAGAACTTGGAAGCAGGTGCGATAACTACTGCATGGGGATCAAGGAGATTTTCATGGATGAAAAGACTTTTAAGCTACATCTGATAGGACAAGTGAAATTAGCAAATTCAATAACACACATATGAGTCAGGGGATGTGCAATTAACCACACCCATGCTGTGGTCCCTGGAATGGGTATTCAGCTAGCTTCACAGAACAACACACTCATCTCAGGAGGGGTCATAGAACTGTCTGGTTTCCATTCTTGCAGAGGGTGCAAGGGCCCCTCCATGGGCTCAACTCATTTGAGCAATCTGGGTCCCAGCCATGTAACTAGAAGGCTAAAGAGATCCATCCCTTACCTGGGAAAACTGGGCAAAGCTGCGATCTGAAAACAAGGGCACGTGTCCCAACAGTTCATGGCAGATGTCACTGAAAGACAGAAAGCACAGAGATTGGGGAGAGGAAGATTAAGCCAAGCCAGACTCAGTCTTTCTGCATGAGAAATGGGCAGGAAGACAGGAAGTAACTCATGGACTTATGAACCTGTTTCCCAGGATTGAGTAATATGCAGAGCTTGGGTCAGATGAGGCAAGGTACAAGAGAAAAGGATGAAGGGGAAAGAAAAATAAGGGACAGGACACATTAGCCAGTGGTCTTAAGAGTACGCCCAGTGGGGTGCAGGGCAGAAGAGCCAATATTCCTGTGGGCATCCTCCCATACACCTAAATGAGCTGTGGGTCTTGGATACTTCTCATCCCAAGTCTTCTCCTTGGTAATAACTTCCCTGGGCAGGTACAATATGCTCAGTTATTCCCACTGGGAACTAAAAAAAAAAAAAAAAAAATAGTGCTGCTCTTCTCCGAGTCTGGAGGGGGGCAGCAGTCAGGGAAGAAAAGCTACATTTATTTAACACTTTAGGTGCCGCATCCATTTGGAACAAGTCTTTTCTGATTTGTAGCAACGAACTTTGTGGGCATGGAAAAATAATTTGGGGGTGTCCTACAGATTTTTTGGTATAAATTGTGTAAGTTTTATCCGATGAAGGAGATGGCTAAACACCAAAGTAAGAAGCACAGTGGCTGGCCATTCTCTGCCTGTAGCCAAGACCCAATCTAGACAAGGAAAGATTAGAATCATCTAGATGTGTATTGAGGAGGTGTTGAGAGAGTTTGGCTGTCACTTGTTCCTGTTCCCATTTGCAATTTCACATCTCTGACTTTGAAACTTGAGGAGGTCCTCTCATTTCCACTGCCAGGGAAGTTCTGAATTCTTGGATCACAGGATGCCCAAATCTCCAATCAGTCTGGTCTATTTTGACGGAGAAAATATTCAGAGTAGATGATCATCTTTCTGCCATCAAACAATCCAGACAACTAGTCCTGTGGACCAGCCAGCAATGAACCCAAACCTCATTCCTGGAGCAGGAAGAGGTGACACTCACTGAACCTGGCAACTGGTAGCTAGAGGACAATACTCACGGTTCAGGTGTGTACATGGGCTTGGATCCATGTCTGATGTACTGTGTGCAGTGGAAGACTCGGAAGGCCAGGCCACCCAAGAAATCCCGAGAGGAAAGCAGGCCAGCCACAGGTCGGAGGCGGAAACCAGTGCAAGCTGGGAAGGAAAGGAAAAAGAAAACTCAAGGCCCACGACAGCACAGTCAGAGAGGCCTGAAGACCTTCAGGCAGGGCAGAAAGTACACACAACTGCCCAGGTACATGCCAAGCAGACTTGGCTTCAAATCTCTGCCCCGTTACTTTCTAGCTGTGTGATTTAGATCAAGTAAATTCACATTTCTGAGCCTTAGTTTTCTTATCTGCAAAATATGGATAGATACTTCTTAGGGATATTTCACTAATCAAAAGAGAAAGAGCTAATAACTATAAAGTGCTTAGCACAGAGCCCAGCACATTGGAAACACCCAATAAATTTAGCTTTCATTACTGTTTGTTAGGATGGAACACTTTTTCCTTATTTCTCTTGTTTCCAGAGTAGGAAGGGATTTTCACTCCATTTTCAGAAGGGACGAGTATGAAAGGAACCCTTCTTGCTTCTTATTGCACCTCACACAGTCCACCCCAGAAGGAGCAGTGACTTGTCTGGTTGGAGCATTTGGGAAGAGGAAATGAATATTCTCAATTTAACCCTTTCTGTACTGCTCTTTCTCTCCTGATTGCCCACAGAGGAGCACATTCTGGTCTGTTCCTGGGGACAGACCAGATAATGGGTACACCCAGATAATGCATGTACCTCCTGAGCTACTCAGATTCTGCTCTTGGCTATACAATGGACTATGCCCTGTAAATTGGCAGGTAAGTTTACCTAATCAAGGAGCAAAATATTAGGAAGTCCATTTGGCTACACATCTATACCACATTCTCTACATAGGTTTTTTTTTTTGTTTGTTTGTTTGTTTAGCTGACATTTTGATCACCATCTCTGTGGTTCCTATATCTGTCTCTCAATTTGTTCCAAACTTGGAAGAAGAATAATAAAAATAGTTAACACTATACATTACTCGCCATATGTCAGACACTGTTCTAAGCACTTTATGTATTGTACTGATCCTCACATTAACCCTATGAGGTAAATGTTCTTATTATGCCCACTTTACAGATGGAGAAGCTGAGACGCAGAGGAATTAAAGCTCAGGTTCAAGGTCACGACCATAGGCAGTGTGGCTTTAGAGCCTGTTCTCTTAGTTACTATTATATGACTTTCTAACTTGCAGTATTACTATTTTATTATTCTCATTATTGGCCACGGCAACAGGGGTAATCAGCTAAAGAATATCTTTAGGATCCCTTGGGTCTCCCCTCATGTTCTGTGTGTCTTTGGGCTGAAACACACTCTGCTTGGATTCTCACATGTTTCTTTACCTGAGAAGCAAAGACTCTCGAAATGAAAAGGACCCAAAAGGTCATCTAGCCCACTCCCGATACATCCCAATATATCCCAGCTACAACCTCTCTCCCTGCTACGTAGTTTCTCTGGCTAACTGTCCTGGCATCGTCCATCTCTGCACGGCTCTGTGCATAGAAAATTCTTTATTTCCATAACCTGTGGTCTGTCTCCCTACTTTTTCTCATTCTACCTGGCACATAGTAGGTGTTCAATATAAGTCAGTTGATTGTTTTGTTTTTGCAGAATTAACACCTTCCTGGCAAAAAAGAAAACATGAATCACCCCTGGACATGCTGTGCAGAGGCCCACCACCCAGACAATGCATGAGCCTCCTGAGTTACTCAGATTCCAATTCGGTGCAAATTCACAGAGCACCTACTGTCTATGCAGCACTATGCTGGGTGCTTTCATATGCAGCATCTTATTTCATTCCCACAATTTCCCTATGAGGAAAGCTAGAGTTGACATAGTCTCCAATTGACAGATAACAAAACTGAGGCAAGTTCATCCAGCTAGAGGGGATTAAAGACAGTATTCATACCAGATGCACAGACTCAGAGCTCAGGGCTCTTGGTACTGTCCCCACAAATAACTCATTTCTTAGATGCACACTGCAGTCAACTCATAACACAGCAAGAGCTGCCGGGAGAACTCTTACTGGGAACCCTGGGCTTGAAGTGTGAAAGAAAATACTTTTCATACGTATACAGCCAAATCCACACCTGATGTCTTTGCTTGGATGAAAGTAAACTAACAGTGGCGGTGAGAGGGAAGGCATAGCACAGCGAAATTCAGTTCTTTCTGGGAGAATCAACCTACACACATCCCACAAGCACACATGCCCATACTCACCTCTGTGTATGCTTTTTCCTCTTCCCTTTCCCCTGCCCTCGCCCTCCCCTACTTCCCGCTGGCCCTGGCCCTGATGTGCACTTACACTGCAGGAATTGAGAAACGTCTTCCAGCTGGGGGATGTTATCTTCGTGGAAGCCACAGTACTTTTCCAGAAGTGGAAAAATGTGATTGTGCTCGTAGCAAGCGTGGGTTTTGTACAAAGACTTCAGAGTCCTGAACACTGTACCCCATGTTTTCTTTTCTTCCTCCGTGTACTCCACTCGAGGGATGGGCTGCCCACTAGAATACAAGCACAAAATATGTGTCCCCAGCAGGGCAGGGGCAGAGCAGAGGACACAGGTAAGGCCAACAGAGAGAGTGGGGATCCAGAGTCTGGGAGCTGCAGCCACTGACTACAGTGGATTTCAGAAGTTATTTGACAGAGGACAATTTCACTTCTTAATACAGGAAATACTGTTTTGGAAAGAGTGATTTGGTTAAGCAATGCTACAAGCCTTACAACTGCATTGAGGATTTGCTCTTACTTTGGGAAATCACTTGACTTTTCTGTTCTTCTAACTCTCCAGTTGTTTACCTTGTGTGGAAATTCACTTACCTTCAGGGGCCAGGCAGGTAACATAAAAGCACATAGTAGCAGGTGTAAGGCAAGGAGAGTGAGGGCTGTGACAATTAGAGAAGAATGCATTCTCTTTCTAAACAAAGACATCTAAGTTCAGTGGAAGCAACACAGTGTTTTGTATTATTTCAACTAAAGCAATTATACCTGTGGGCTTAACTGGATTTCATACGTGGGCCATGAGTTTGAGACCCCTTTGTTTAGTGGGCATGTACTTATTGGATTTGATATTTCTGCTCCTGGGAAGTTCTAAAGGTATTTAAATACCTGCTAAGATTCCACAACGTATACATATATCAAAGTATCATGTTGTACACCATAAATACATATAATTTTTATTTGTCAATTAAAAATACATTCTAGATCAAAGGTAATAAATAAATATTGGAACAAAGAGGGGCTCAATCAATAAATAAATAAATCCACGCTAAACTATATGGTACTATGATACCTTATACCTTACCTGCATGGAGCTAACTCACACTGAGCTTGTTAAAGTACATGCCCGGCCTCATAGATCCTGAATCTTTGGCAGAAGGGAAGGCCCAGGTACCTGGATTCTAATAAATTCCCCAGGTGACTCCGATGCAAACTATATTTTAGTAGCCATTAGTTTGAAAAGTCATTTTGTAAACTACTTAAGAATGAGCTGTGCTCTGAATGGCAAAAACAAATGAAAACCAAACAAAGCCTGACTTCAAAGGCCAGTGACTATTCCCTGGGCTGGAGGTCTGTTTCCCTAACAGGGGACACAGAGTCCGGGACAAAGTGAAACTGTTTACCTCGGAATTATAGATCATCATCAGGCTCCAAACTAGGTCTCTCCTGTCCTTTCAGAGTTGTAGCTCATCCAAGGACACTAAGGCAAACGCTTTGTTATTTTCTACAGAAAGGTGGCAGGGATCAGGGAGAAAAGACAGATTTTTTCCTTAAGAACTGAAAGCAGGGCAAGCTCAGAGGGCCTTGTGGTAGCCAGAAGGGATGACAGTGAAAAACATATCAAGTCCTTGCCTAAGAAGGCAGCACTATTTCAGGGCTAAGCACTGAGGGAAGAGAAGAACAGAGAGAGACGGCTCAAAGCTTGGTCCTGCCACTCACTAGCTGAGTGATCTCAGGCAATTTAGTAAACCTCTCTGAGCCTCAGTCTGTGCAGCTGTTACATGGGCTAATAATAAATAATTGTTTGTAGGGTGTGGATGAAATTAAGGGAAGTATTACGTATAAAGTACCTCCCATTGGAACTGACAAATAATAATCACTGGACAATTGATCATTATCATCATTACTGATTCTCATTTAAAAGAGAAAGGCATCTGCTCTTTCTGCAGACAATTTCAAGAGATGGTAACATCCTGGACCAAGATGTCCCCCTGGTTGACATTTGCTGTTCTAGGGACCCAATATCTGTTCCTTCTTCTTCCAGGAAAGCACCTTTCTCCCTCTCAGCCTGTGAGGTTCAGGTGAGAAGAAACCCCTACCTTCAGAGGGGGGCACGAGACCAGACTACGCCAAGGAGTGTCTCAGTTGAGACTGAGTGGCTGCCTGAGAGATGGGCCCATCACCTAATCAGAGCCAGTGAGACTCAATGGCAGGACTTTGGCTAACTTTCTTGGAAAGAGACAGAACCTCTAATCGAGTTGAGGTGTCAGCCTAGAGGTGCCGGGGTCCCTCTCCAAGAGATGAGGCCAATGCCTGAGGGCAAGGCCAAGGCAGAGGACACTAGAGCCAGAGGTGGGGAGCCCTGGGGCTGCCTGTGCCTAAACCATCTCCTTCAACTCTTCATTTATAGGAGCCATGAAGTCCCCCTTTTTGTTTGAAGTGACTTGCAGCTGAAAGATACAAACTTCTATGATCCATTTCATCTATTCCTAGATATAAAACGTAAAAGCCCCATCCCCACCCCGTAAATATAATCAAAACCTGCTGCAGCTGCCTTGTAGATGGTTCTGGACACAATTTCTGGCTCTCCTTCCAATTCACCACTTTGACTCTTCACTCTCATATCTTCTCTCGGATTCATTCATTCATGCAACAAGTATTTACTGAGCACCCACTGTGCTCTGTACAGCAGTGAATAAAATAGTCTACAACTCCTGCCCTCACGGAGTTGACATTTCTAGTGGGGGGAGACAGAAAGCAGGCGTGATTCTGCTAGGTGGTAGTAAGTGCTATGGAGGGAAAAAAAGAGCAGGTGGGGGGCAAAGGTATAGGGAGTATCAGGGAGGGTTTCAGTTTTGCATAGGGTGTGGAGAGCGCCTGGCTGAGAAGATGACACCTGAGAAAAGATGGGAGGAGCTGAGGCCTCCCCGCTTCACTTTGGAGCCATCTTTTCAGCCTGCACATACCTGTCTGAGGTTCTGACTGAACTTTCCTGCAGGTTCGTCTGCTCAGCACCACTCCCTGAAGTCTGGGGCAGTGACAGCCCTGTGCCTCTTGTGTACTTCCTGGACAGCTCATCCTGACCCAGATATCTTAGTGCCCAAGAGCCCCTGCTTTCCTGGGAAAAGGCGAGAGAGTCTGAATTCTAACTGTGCAACTTCCTAGCTGAGTGAGGCCCTGGGTAAGTTTTAAAAAGCAAAATCACCATAAAAACACACACACACAAGAATGTGAAAACATGACACTAAATAGGCCACATAAAGGTTATATGTTTATAGTACGAGAGTGGAAACAGGAAGACAAGAGTGTTGCCTTGTTTGACCTCAGCTAGAGACGTGAGCATCCGTAGAATCAAATTTTCCCTGCACTTTGCAGGTCCTGGAATGACAGTGAAAGTAGACAGTGCGTATTGATTTTGGGGTCACAAACACACTTGAGCAAGTAGGCAAGTTCATAAATACAGGATCTGTGAATCATGAGGACCAACTGCACCAGATGCCAAAGAGAGAGGCAATTTCAAAGGAAGCATCGAAAGCTTGTAAGAGATGAGATAAAGTGAGGTCTGACATAGGCTTTGAGTTTGAGGACAAGTTCAGCCCTTAACTAGTGACGTGACCCTGGGCACATCATTTAGCCATCTGGGACTGGTCTATCAAAGGTGGGGAATTGACTAGAAGATCTTTGACGTCTTTCTGAAAGCCCAGCCATCTATGGGTGGTTTTCATAACCAAGTTAACTGATTCCCATCCAGGATTGTGAGGTATTCCACCAATTCCATTCTTCATTAGGTTTAACATTTTTATGGAAAGGAGGGTGAGGAGGATCATTTATACCCTGGAATATCAACAGCCCAGAAGTGAGGGTATGTGCCCCCCAAACATCTCCTCCCTGATGTATGGAGAAGTGAAGTCTCCAGCCTCAGAGTCCCCAAACACTCAGGGATGTGGCTGACAATAACTTTGGAGGTGTAGGACCTTGGCAAGTTCCTTAACCTTTTCAAGCTTTAGTTTAAAAAAAGAGGAGATGTTATCAAGACTAAACAAAATAATACACACAACACATCTAGCAAAGCCCCAGGCACACAGCAAGGACATAATAAATATGATCTGTTATTATCAACTATCTGAAGAAGGTCTCTTGCCTGTACCTGATGTGATGGTGTCCACCTGTCCACGCTGGGGCAAAGGTGGGGACAGGGGTTGCCATTTTCAGTGATCCCTGCTTGGCCCAAGCCAAGGCCCAGATGGACCTAGATCTGTCCAAGGGCAGCACAGTTCTGGATCCTTCCAATACCAGGAGTCATTCAGAGAAGAAAATTTTCTCAATTTCCATGGAGGTCTTCATGTTGAAGGTAACTTGGTATTCAGTATACCAGAGGCTCATCATCTCTGTTTCCCTGAGATTCTGTCAAAGCTGTTAAAGCAGTGTTCTGAACAACTCTGAGGCTTCTTCTTGTGCTTGTCTTTCTTATTTCTTTAACTCAGGAGTGGCGCCAGCCCCAAAACACTAAGTTCCCCATGGTAGCATTTCCGTAGTTCCTGAGTACTCTAAACAGCGCAACTATTCTCTTTCCAAACAATATATTTGATATTTGCATTTGCTTTTGGCTAAAATAGGGTAGGGGAGGAGCATAGAATCCCAGACAGAAAAAAACCAAACCCATCCTAAAATTGCCCTTCACTGCTGGGTCAGACCAGATAAAAGTAGAACGCTGAAGCTTGGCTGGCCTGAAATCTCAAATGATTCATTATTTCTGCGAAGCAGCCAGCTCCTTCTTGAATGTAAATGATTCTCTTTTTCCTTCTTCCCTGCTTAACGTGGAGAAGACCAGAGGCTGTTTTATGCAGGACGGAGGCCTTTTATAATTACTTCAGACACCACTGCATAATTAGACAACAAAGCCGGGGAGAGAGCCGGGCCCCAGCACAGTGGGTAATTTTGTTTTGTCTAACGGCAATTTTTTAAAGCACATGTTGTCAAAGGGGGGGGGGGGGGCGAGGTTTACACACATACACACACACACACACACACACACACATGCAGAGAACACAGGACTCTCCACGTTTGTATTTTCCAACCTCGACTGGTTGAAGGCAAGGGAGAGGCAGGCTAGGGGTGCACTATTCTCTCTTCGCCTCAACAAACATGGCAGACTTACTGGCGGTAGTTGTAGGCAATGTCAGCAAACTGCTTCCGTCTTCCTCGGTACACAGGATCTGTAAAACCCTAAAAGAAAAGAAACACCTGATTCCTCAAGACTTCCGAGGGAAGGGCCTGGCACCTTTATGAATGCCTTGCATGGGGACTCTCAAGCTGTGACAGTTCATCTCTCCTTCCTCAGTGCATGAGACAATGCATGGCTCACATCATGAACTGAAGTGTCACCTTCAATTCAGCATGAGCCTCCCTGCTGTGGGCTTCCAATGTGCAAACCACACACAGGTACACCCCAGTCTTAAAGAAATCTCACCTACAGCACATCTAACTTGTAAACTTGCTAAATTAGGCAACGTTGTAAGATGAATGTCTATGATGAATATATACATATCCATTTAATTCCTGACCAATGAATGGTGTGTGTCTAGCACTGCCTCCTAACTTTTTGGCAGACAGACAGGTATATGCTTACTGCTATTGCAATTTTTAAAATTTCCATTTGTTGAGTGCCTACTGTGTGCCAGTCTATGTACGCTAGGAACTTAATTTATTTATAACTCTCGTAACAAACTTGTTAGGTACACCAGTGTGATCAGCCCCTCCTGCCCAGAAGAAACAGTGAGTCAGAGAACTGCAATCACAGGGAAGATGAAGCCAGGACTTGGGTCACCCAGTTCCCTGCTCCTTGGACCACACACCAGTCATTGTCGACCTTTATACCGCAGCGGGGGCTCGACTAAGCGAGAACTCTGTCTTGGGATCTAGAAAGGATGATAATGTTTCTCCTCTGTGGCTGACTTGCAGACAGCCTTTGCCCAAGGATTTGTAAGCATCACATTCCCAGGCAAAAAGAGGCTAAGTGTGTCTTTGAGTGTTTGGGGTGGGGGTGGGAGCACCTCCCTGATGCAGAAGTGATCCCAATTGATTAAAAGAGCATTTTCCAAAAAAGCTGATTGCAAGACAGATGCCTGGTGTGATCGCAGTAGAACTCTGCTCTGTTTCCTCCAAGCCTTTCCCAGTAAGCCATGCCACCCACCACTGCAGCTTGCGGTTCCTCTGCTCTACCAACCCTCCACACCAAGGACTTAGTGAATCCCAAACAAAGGCTTGTATTATGGAGAGCAATATTTAAAGGAGTCTTTTAAAAAGAGAAATATTCCCTGATTTTTAGACAATGCTTTTTGTTTTGTTTGCTTAATTGGTTGAGTTTTTGCTTTTTTGGTTTTTTATTATTTATTTATATTTAGAAACAGAGTCTGTCTCTGTTGCCTGGGCTAGAGTGCAATGGCATCATTATAGCTCACTGCAACCTTAAACTCCTAGGCTCAAGAGATCCTCCTGCCTCAACCTCCCGAGTAGCTGAGACTACAGGTGCATACCACCATGCCTGGCTAGTCTTTTCTGTTTTTGGTAGAGAAGGGGTCTCAACTGTTGCTGATTTCGAACGCCTGACCTCAAGCGATCCTCCCGTCTCGGCCTCCCAGAGTGCTAGGATTACAGGCATGTGCCACCTCGCCTGACCTGTTTTTTGATTTTTAAACAGGGTCTACCAGTAATTGCAAAGAAACAGGTCAATGCATATAATGTAATTTCATCTGTGACTCTGTAGCATAGAGTCTGGTACACAGAAGGAACTACAATCACTTGTTGAAAGAAAGAAGAAAGGAAGAGAAGAAGGAAAAGAGTTTTTTAGTTTGCTTCCTAGAATATATTTTGAAAAATAGAAAAATCCAAATGTTTCATGTTGGAAACGTAAAGTAAAATTATTACACTTTTTGTATTCCAAAGCTAACTGATAGATAAATTAAGTGATTCTTCAGTTTAGAGAAGATTCCATGCCATTGTTATTATAAAGTTTAACTCTATTGTTTTCCTTAGAGTACTGAATGGTTTTGAATAATTGATTATAGGTAAGAAAGCTTAGGAATCTGAGAACTTAAAGCTACTGTTGGCTCTCAATTTCACTGGGTGAAGATAAGTTGGTTTGAGATATGGTAAGAAAATTGGGCATCATGAATTGATTTCCAAGCAGCACTAAGACACCCTTTTAGAAACCTGTCTACTGGACTAAATGAAGAATACTTATTTATCCACATCTCCATACTTATGATTCAAAATAAAACTTTAGTATTAGTCAGACATTAAGGTTTGATTGTTACAGTCATCCTCACCTGTGAGTCTTATTCAATAGTCAATAGTAAATTGCTTTCTCCAGCCTCTAAGTATAAAATGTAGACTTTTGAACCTGTAAGATATCGTGGAGACCATCTACTTCTCTATTTTGACCCAGAAATAACAAAATGAAGCTCATAGGGCTATTTGCCCAGGGGCCTTTAGGTGCAGAACCAGCACCTCCATTAGGATTGTATAGTCACACTCAGGCTGGCGAGATTTGAGGGTTGAAGCAGGAAACCAGGGGGCCAAAAGAATTCCTTTAATCAGTAGATTTCCACTTCATCATGCTGCCTCTGGGAATGGGATGTTCACGACCATTTCTCACCCCTTTTCAGCTTTATTGTTTAACTTTAATATGCCTTGTCTAGGTGGCTTAAAATCTTTTCCACTTATGAAAATTAACATATTAATATAAAATTGTATATCCAGTAGGCATCAACTATGTCAGAGGGAATATATGAATATATAAATGGAATGATGGAAGACATACACCAAACTCTAATAGCTGCTACCTCTAGGAAGTGGGAAAAATAGAGAACAGTAACTGTTTTATCCCTCTATACTATTTAATCTTTTGGAGTTTTCTACTGTAAGAATAAGTTTCTTTTATAATTAGAAAAAAAGCAATATAATATTAAAAATCCATCTCAAATAATTTTGGGGAAGTGGCAGAAAAATAAGTAAGTACATTGAGACACATGAATATACACATATACAATTTACTGTGCAGATTTTCCATGTGGGAAGGTATCTAACCATGGTCCTTTCCAGCCCTAAGCTTCTAAGACATTCATTATCTGCCTGCAAGGGACCCCCACCAATCAGATTGCAGGGACTTTTGCTCTGTCAGTTACTGGTGGTCAGAGAGATCTGTGGCCTTGAAGTCCAGCCTCTTGGGGATCTGACCTTGCATCCCTTGGGCTGCCAGATGACCACAGGTCCTCTGTGGTCACCCACGTGGAGTGCATTCTGAATTAAGCTACACTTGGTGATGACTGATCGCCCTGTCTCAATTTAGACTAATAGCAGCAATTTTGGTAGCACTGCATGTAATTTATTTATAATCACCCTGTCTCAATTAAACTAATAGCAGCAATTTTGGTTGCACTGCATGCAACCAAGTATGTTTTGACAGGAAAATATATTGTTGGTGAAGGACTGGTGGGGAGAGGGGGGCAGAGAGGAGGAGAGGATAGGAGAAAGTGGAGAGAATTCTACAGGATGCAAAGTTGTAACATCACCTGAAACCTATATGCAACCCCTTTTCTTAATCTCAGAAGTTTTATTATTTGGGTATGTTGAGGAGTGTGATTTCTTGTGGGGGATTTTGGGGAGAGGGTAACTACAGTCATGCATCACACAACAACATTTCCTTAGACAAAAGACACATATAAGATGGTGGTCCCATAAGATTATATAGTCATACCATATTTTTACTGTACCTTTTCTATGTTTAGATACACAAATACCATTGTGTTACAATTGCCTACAGTATTCAATACAGTAACATGCTCTACAGGTTTGTAGCCTAGGAGCAATAGGCTAGACCAGATAGCCCAGGTGTGTACCTCCTAGGTTTGTGTAAATACACTCTATGATGTTCACACAATGATGAAATCACCTACTGACACATTTCTCAGACTATATCCCCGTTGTTAAGTAACACATGACTGTATATGGACAAGACTGAGATATTTACTTCATCATTTAATTTTTTTCTTTTGTTATTTCATCATTTCTGGATATCATAGCTGAGGTTAAATGTGGGTTTTAAAGTCAGACAGACTGGGTTGGAATATTAACTTATTCATTCACTAGGAACATGGCCTGGGATTGGTCAGCTTGCCTTTCAGAGCCTTAGTGTCCTCATTAAGACTGTTAATCATACCCACTTCACAGTGTTGTGTGGATTAAATTAGGTGGTGTCGGTAGGGCATCAAGTAAAATTTTGAGCACAGAGTAGGTGCTCAAAGAATGATGCATTTGTGCAAAATGGTGGGAAATCCAAAAGCTGAGTTGTCTGGCTCAGAACATAAAGAGGATATACTCTGGAAGGAGTCATTGATCTCCATCACCCACTCCTGGGCTTTTTAAACAACATCTGCAGAATTCTTACTTCACTACTTATGTTTCATCCAGGCCAATAACAAGAGGCTTTTTGCATTTCATACAGTCTCATGCCAACTGGGGGAAGGATGGTACATAGGAGACAAAAGGTTCAAACTGGTATTTATTAAGTATCTGCCATTCCCATGCTGTAGAACTTAGGAGAGTACTGATTGCACCCCTTCCCCTTGCTCATGCCATGGCTGGCCAAGAAGGACTCTGGAAGGATTTGGGTACCTGATTGCCCAAGCCAGTAAGCTGGGAGTCACTGTTTTACTTCTCCCCTCCTTTCTGCCTTCACATCCAGTTGTTCATTTCTGCCCAGTCTACCTTCCAAACATCGCAAATCCATCCTTCCAACTTCATTCTCTCTGCTACACCTCATTCAGACCACCACTATTTCTTGCCTGGACTCCAGGGGGCCTACTGTCCCTCCATTTCAGCTCAAGAAGACTTAGAAAATGCAAATCTGGTGAGGTCACCACCTCCTCAAAAACCTTCAGTGGTTTCTCCTTACTTTTAGACTAAAGCTCAAGACCCTTCAGGCAGTCCACAAGGCTTTATGTGACCTCCCTGCTTATGTGCCCAGCCTATGCTGAGCCACATACGGTGCTCCAGATTTCACTGGTCTCACTGTAACTCTTTAAACATGCCATGCTCTTTCCCACATCAGGGCCTCCACACATGCTCTTCCCTGTGATTGGAATCCTCTTCTCCACCCTTGTAGACCAGTAAGCTACTACCTGTTCTTTCTGTCTTAGTTTAAATTGCACTTTTAGAGGCCTTCCTGGATTTTCCCAAACTTTATTGGTTTCCCTCTATAACACACTCCCTCAGCAATCTGTATGTTTCTCCTTTAAGTCGGTCATCACACTTGTTAATTGTGATAAAACTTAGGAACTGGATTTTCAGTGCATAGCATACTCAGCATACCCCTGAGTAGGAGCTGTTAAGAAAAATTATGCAAAACCTAGGAAAAAAGGCAAGAAAAATTACTGTGTGCCTTTTCAATGTCATATTAGATCACTGTCTAATAAGCTCACTGTATGCTCTACGGGGACATATATTTAACACTTATTAAGGTCCAACCACTTCAAAGATCGATAAGTTGCAAAATATTTATTTTATGATCAAATTGCAAATGATTTCCATCTACTAGAAAGGATAACTCATGGCTTTATTGCTTTATGGGACGGTGATCATTTGTGCATCCATCTTACTGATCTCATTCCAGCATTCTGTTTTTCAAAGACCATTTATACTTTGGTCTTTTGTATCTTTCTTTGCCATTCTTCTGGTTCCCTCATTAATGAGTCAAATGGATTTTTGACAGGTGTTCGCTATATACTTGCATTACGGTTATGTTTTTAGCTTTTTGCAAATTATGCTTTGATAGAACAACTAAGAGTGCAACCAGTCTTTGATGACTTAACTGGCTGATCCTTAGAATAAACTCTGACAGAGCCCTCAGGTGGAGAAGGTTGGGTGGGCAAGAAGACGAAGAAAAGAGAAAAGTATTGGAAAATATAGCTCTGTCCTTGAGGAGTTTTCTGGAGAGTACGGAAACTCAATGCCCACACCTTGAAAGATTAGGGCTCAGTTTGAGAGACTTGGATCAAGAAGTAGAAATATACACAGAAGGACAGTTGTGTTAGCTGAAATTTTCTCCACCAGGAAGCCCTCTGGAGTGAAGATCTTCAGCCTAGACTCAAGTGCAGGTGCCCAGTAAACTAGGAAGGGGAGCATGGGGTTAGGGTGTGTGTGGCAGAGACTGCTAGTGCCCCCAAGGTCTGTCCTCCCTCCTTTTTTTCAGAGGACATTGCTAAACTGCTTTCCCCGTCTCCTTTGCAGTTAGTAGTGGCCACGTGGCTGAGCTCCACTCAATGGAATTTGAGTGGAGGGATGTGACTCATCTCTAGACCTGGCCCACAAAAGCCTCCCAGGAGGGATTTTCAGTCTTCTCCCACTCACCGGCAAAACGGAAAGGACTCCAAGGACTTGGAGGAGGATGCAGCCATTAGTGGAAGGAGCCTTGATTTCTGAAAGACCATATGGAGCAGTTTCCTTACTGGCCCACACTGGAAGTAAACTTTTATTGGGTTAGGCCATGGAGGTTGCTTGACAAGTAGTTAGCCTACCCTGGTTGCCAGAGGATTCAACTCAGACCTCTTCCTTCCAGAAGTATCCCCAACCATCCAGTCCACAGGGAAATTAGAACTGATAGCACATGCTATCTGACTCATGAAACCTGGCCTTTAATTATGTACCTTCTTGAGTCACAATTCAACTAACTATTACCCAAATTGTGTTCCATGGAACTCTACCATTCATAATAATGTTACTAAGTGTTCCATTACAATGGGGTTCCATGGGTAAATAGTTTGAGGAAATATTAGGTTGAATAGGTTTCATTTTTTGCAGGACTTTCCAAAGCCCTAATGAGATAATGGCAGTTGTATATGCTTTAAAAAGGGGGTTATAGAATACAGTGTTTCTTTCTTTGAACATGGGATTTTTTCAAAGACTACATTTTGGGAAACATGAATATGGCCCTTTCATTGCATATATATACCTTGTGCTTCTTATGAGGTTACAGGTCATGAAGAAGGAAATTTATTGTGATCTGATGCTCTGTGCATGAAGTGCAGAACACAATGTGATAGTTACCATCTCTGAGACATGCACGCAGTTCTTTCTACAGTAACAGTATGAAAAGCTTCCCCTGGGAAAGAAATAGGAAGGAAGCTTTAGGGAGGCGAGATACATGAATGGGACCTTAAAAGATGAGCAGAGGTTCACCAGTGGGGAAAGAACAGGTGGGATGATAAGGAAAAGCATCTCAGGTAAAGGGAACAACATGGACAGAAGCTGGAAAATGGTCAGAGAAAGGGAGTCAATTTTGGACATGGAAATCATACAGGATCACTTGGATTCTGCCTGCCAGGTTCACAGCTGCTATCCCAGTTCCCCCTGGCATGGCTTTGAGAAGAATCAACACCCTTTTCCCTCTGCTGCACAACTATAGGCTCCTGGAGGGGAGGGATCATGTCTTATTTATCATTTCAACCCCCTTTCCTTCACATGGCCTGGCACATAGTTCAAGTACACCTGAGGCCACCAGGTCTTCCCTATTTGAGATTTCTCATCAGAAAATGGCACATACAACCCTTGCAGGGTGGTGCTGACATGTAAATTAAAAAATGCATGCCAAGTATTTAGCATCAAGTCTGGCACACAGCCCATGTTTAAGAAATGTTAGCTATTAATATCATCAGCTTAATAAATGTTTATGGAAGGAAGAAAGGAAGAAGGGAAGAAGGGAAGGAGGGAGAACGGCAACAGAGGAAAGGAGGCAGGATGGATGGAGGGGAGCCCAGTGCGCCCATTTCATTTTCCCACTTAGCTGAAGCTGAAAGGCACATGCTCTTTGCCCTGCGTTTTGGGAACAATCCTCCCTTTACCTCATTTTTCAAAGGGGCTGTTTGGAGGCCCTGATGTGAGATACTGGGTCAAACATCAGCACATACTGCCAAGGGCAGGGGTCAGGGGAAGAAGAGATCATGCTGCATACGAGGGGAACAGAGGGTCCTTTCAAGAAGAACACCCCGCCCCCCAACGCCACCCCTTGGACCGGTGTCTGTTTGCAGCTCACACGCTGAGGCCAGGCGTGTGGGCCTGGGGCCATGGGGAAGCACCCTGGAGGGTTTGCGGTGTTCTTGGCCCACGTCCCTGGGATCTGATGAAAAACCAAAGGAACAGCGAGAGCCTGGCGCCTCCTCTTCAGGGGACTGTGTACCTGATAAGTTGTATTTTTATGATAAAATACATGACATTGAGAGGCCATGGAGCCAAAGCTGTGGGCTAGGCTTGTAAAGAGCGGTGAATTCCAGAGAGTTTCAAGGCCAGCCTGGTCTGCCGCGGAGGGGACACGATGATAAAAGGGAAGGAAATGTCTGTCTCTTCGGACTGGCTTCTCCCACTGCCCCAGATGGACAGGGAGCGGGGCCAACGGGAGGAATGTGGGGTCAGGCTGGGAGACTGGGGGTTGGTAAGAGAAGAAAACGCCCTGATGGGCAGACCCCAGGGACAGGGTCAGAGGCAAATGACAGCTTTTCTGAGAAACAAGATCTTTGTAGAAG
>CM052440.1:14587699-14629555 GCA_028533085.1 Varecia variegata | reverse complement strand
GGGAAGGAAATGTCTGTCTCTTCGGACTGGCTTCTCCCACTGCCCCAGATGGACAGGGAGCGGGGCCAACGGGAGGAATGTGGGGTCAGGCTGGGAGACTGGGGGTTGGTAAGAGAAGAAAACGCCCTGATGGGCAGACCCCAGGGACAGGGTCAGAGGCAAATGACAGCTTTTCTGAGAAACAAGATCTTTGTAGAAGTTTTGTGGACAGGCAGAAACAGCTAAGATGCCCCCGACAGAGACCTGTCAAAGGCACGTAGGAAGCCTTGCCCAGAGCGACCTCTGCCACCGCTGGCTCCACAGGACCTCACTGCATCGGGAGATGGAACTGGAGACCAAACGCCTCCAATTCCACCTTGGTTTTGGGGAGGGAGAATATTTAAGTAAACTATGTATTAGGAGACTTAAATACAATTTCTATCCTTAGTTAAAAGCTAGTTAATTTCATTTCACAACTAATATTCAAGGAAACCTTCAGAAGTTCACATAAAGATACAAGAATGTTCACTGCAGGGTTATGCTAATAGTGAAAGACTGGAAACCTCCTACATCCTTGCTATGGAGGGCTGGTTGGTAACTTAGGGCCCTGCATTAAAAATACATAGAGAGAAAGTTACATGCACACATAGAGAGAGAGAGAGAGGAGGAGGAGGAAGAGGAAGCACATCCAAATATTAATATTGATTATATTAGGATAGGTGATTTTCTTTTCTGTTTTGAAGTCTGGGAGACAGGAAAAAATAAACCTTTATTTCTGTTCAGATATACTTTCTCATTATTAAAAAATGCATAACAGAATGAGAGAGAAATATCTGAAATTCTGGTTGGCCTCCATTTTCCTCCTCATGCTTTTCCGTATGTTCAAGTCCACTATAAGGGGTTTTACTATTTGAACTAAAACAGGCATCAGTTGTTCCTATTTCAAGAGGCCAGCCTGCCCCGAAGCAGCGTTCTCTCTGCCTCAGGAAAGGGACCTGGATTTCTGCCCATAGCTGGGCCTCTGTCTTCGGGCACGGTGCACACACAGGACCAGCGTTTAGCACGGGACCTTAGGAAAGTCATTCACCCTCACCGGGCCTCCCACATCTGTCTCTAAGATGGAAACATCTGCTTTGCTTCCTGAAAAGTGCCTTTGTGAAGAAAAAGCTCCTTGTCAATGGTAAATACCCACACAAACGTGGGAAAAGACCAGGCTCCTGAGGAAGCAGAGATGTTCCTTCTGAGCCACACTAAACCCCTGTGATGGAAACAGCTTCCAAGCCAGTTAAAGACGAAGGAGCCATTTGCCTGGCAGAGAGTAAAGGGCAGCCCACAAGATGGTGGCACCTCCCACCCATGGGGGCTGCTGGAACTGGGCTGTGCCCTCCCAGGCCCCCCTGCTGCACCCTGGCCCTCTACTCAGAAACCATTAAAACACAAGGATCTGTCCATGATCCTCTTTCTGGCATATCAGACTTTTTAAAACCTGTCCCCAAACACTGACCAGCTGCATCTTTCATCCTCATACCCAACGCACCAACCAGCGTGCCCCCAACATTCCAATGCTTTCAGGACTCTGAGTCTTCACATGTACCATCCTCTCAGCCCTAAGGCCACCCCTTTCCTTATTGGACCAGAATCTTCTACTCAGTTTTTGAGATCCAGTTCCAGTGCCACCACTCCCCACCACCCCTGCAGCTGACAGAGTTGTCAGCATGGGTCACTGTTTCCCATGCACTTCATGTAAACCTCTATAGATGTACAAAGGCAGAAACAAAGACCATTTACGTCTCCGTGTGTCTGTGTATGTATAGAGACAGTCATTTCTGGACAGTGATTCATATTTGCTCCAACAATAATAATGATCATGATAATGATGATGACAATAGTGTCATGTTAACCTTTACTTCCTCCACCCTGGCATAAGTAGGAACTCAATAAATGTTTGTTGAACAAGTAAACAACCACATTGCTCCAAGCAGAGGATATGGGAGAAGAAGGGGCAGGGAGGGGAGGGGAGAGGAAGGGAAGAGGAGGGAAGTAACTAAGAGAATCTCATCCTGAGGGCTATGGACTCACCGGGTGGTCTGCATCCAGTTCCGCTCCATAGCTGAGAATCTGGTTGGCAAATCTGTCCAGCTCTTGGATGGTTCTTGGGAACCAGGGCACTGCAACACAGAAAGGGCAGAGTGCTGAGTCAGCCTGGCGGGCCGTGGCCCAGGGCCTCGCTGAGGTTGGCAGCATGGGACCAGCCCAAATGAGTCAAGTCAGCAGCGATGGCGAGTGGGGTTCCAGATAACCCCTAAATTACCATGATGCAAAAATTAAATTCTTTTTTCCCTTGGACACTAATTTTAAAACACATTCCCAAGCAAATCTCTTTCCTGGAGATTTTCTCTCAATTATCTCAAAACTCTTCTCCTTCCCACCCATCATGGTAGTTGTCTTCAGTGGTTTTCTTTAGCTGCAGAATATTACACATAGGGCCAACATATAAATTAGATAAAACCAGAGCTGTTCTGCAAACAAGAAAAAGCTCATGAGACCCCATCTTCCCACCATGTGTCTCCCTCCCGAAGGCTCAGGCACCCCGGCACAATCTTTTGATCCCAAAGCCAGTTAGAGAGCCACTGTGGAAGCTGAATGAACAGAATCAGGTAGTTTGGCATTTGAAGCTGTCTTGCAGTATCTGAAGAACTTGTGGACTTGCTTTGGAAGCACCACAGTAGGGGAGGAGGTGGGATGTGAGTTGTGTGGTCTACAATGACTGGGTCCTGTTGAGATAAGGACCCTATAGTGGCACCAGATCCCTGTGGCTTACAGGAGAAAAAGACACACTGAAGGCGGAATTGTCCCAGGAACGGACAGAGACTAGGAAATTTTGGACTGTTAAGTTCCATGAGGGCAGAAACCATGAGTGCTTTGTAGTTCCAGGCATACAGAGGGAGGGAAGGACGGAAGGAAGGACGGAAGGAAGGAAGGAAGGAAGGAAGGAAGGAACGGGGTGGGAGGGAAGGAGGGAACTAATGAACTCCCTCTGGTTATGTTAACATGTAGCATTAACAGTCACCACCATCCACAGAATGTCTACTCTGGTCTGTCTCTCGAGTACGTCCAAAATAAGGAAGGTAGTATAACCCTTATTGAACAGATCAAAAATTGAGGCTCTGCAAGCCTAATAACTGGTTTAAGATCACACCGGGAGTAGGAAAGCGGCAGAGCCAGAAGGAATCCAGAGGGCAAAAGTAGATGCATGTGGCGGGGCACCTCTGAAATGAGGCTGAGCGGGCGGGCGCTGAACCTGTGGTCAGGCCCGGCTTAGAATCCGGGCTCCAGCTGCCTGCTCACCCTCCCTGCCTCAGCCCCCCTGTAAAACTGGGATAATAACAACAATAGGAAGCATAACAGACGTGTTTCGCAGCCTTACCATGTGCCAGGCGCTGTGCTTAGAATTTTGTGGGGAGCGGCTCCCTTAATCTGAGGACGGCTGTGAGCGGTAAGTGAGAAAGCAGGCGAGGGGCGCAGCTCAGCGTCTGGCACCTAGAAGGCGGCTGTCCCACTCGGCGCCATTTCTGACGCTCCGCCGCTCAGGGAGGGCGGGGAAGAGCGTGTGTGCCATCTAGTGGCCAAGCCGGGGAAATGCCATCCGTGCTCTAGACGGGAGCCGCAGGACAGGAAGCAGCTGTGTTCCACCCCAAAAAGGAGTGTTACCCCATCAGTGTTCATAAAGGTCAGTTTAGAGCCTCGTTTCCATAGAGCTGACGTGCTTAAGCTCTCTACTGCCCATGTTAATAATAAAAACTAACACCGAGTGCTGTTTGAAGTCTTTACCTATAAGATGGGTACTATTGGTATCTGCATATTGCAGACGGGGAAACAGGTACAGAGAGGTTAAGCTGCAAACCCAAATACACACAGTGCTAGTGAACAGTGGAGCCAGGATTCCAACTGAGGTCTATCTGACGCCATGGTCTCTCAGCTTGACCACTAATCTGTCCTGCCACTTCTGGGAAGGTGGCAGAGCGTGCGGGTTAGGAGGGCTGGCTCTGGAGCCCAGCTGCCTGGCTAGCTGTTTGCAGTTTCCCACCTGGAAGCTTCCATGCCCCTAAAGCCCAGTGCACTTCTCCAGATGAGCTGCCTACAGGTAGTAATAACGGAAGCAGATGTCGTAGTTGTCATTCCAGCTAATGCTCCCATGGCACTTGCTTTGTCAGACACTGTCCTAAACACTTTACACATGCCACCTCCTTCAGTCCCCACAACAGCCCTGTGAGTTATGTGTTATTATCATCCCTGTTACACAGATGAGGAAACTGAGGAACAGGGAGAGTGAGTCTCTTTTTTTTTTTTTTTTGAGACAAAGTCTCGATTTGTTGCCCGGGCCCGGGCTAGAGTGAGTGCCGTGGCGTCAGCCTAGCTCACAGCAACCTCAAACTCCTGGGCTCAAGCAATCTTCCTGCCTCAATCTCCCAGGTAGGTGGGATTACAGGTATATGCCACCATGCCTGGCTAATTTTTTTTCCATACTTAATAGAGACGGGGTCTCACTCTTGCTTAGGCTGGTCTCAAACTCCTGAACTCAAGCAATCCTTCCGCCTTGGCCTCCCAGAGTGCTAGGATTACAGGTGTGAGCCATGACAGCCAGCCTAGGATCTCCTTCTTTTTATGGCTGAATAATATTCCTCTGTGTGTGTGTGTATGTGTGTGTGTTTACCACATTTCCTTTATCCATTCATCCATGATGGACACTTGGGTTGTTTTCATATCTTGGCTACTGTGAATAATGCTGCGATGAACATGGCAGTGATCTCTTTGAAATACTGATATCATTTCCTTTGGATATAGACCCAGATGTGGTATTGCTGGACTCTATACTAGTTCTATTTTCAATTTTTTGAGGAGTCTCCATACTGTTTTCATCATGGCTGTACCAATTTACATTCCCACCAACGATGTGTGAGGGTTCTCTCTTCTCTACACCCTTGTCAACACTTGTTATCTCTTATCTTTTTGCTGTCAGTCAAGGGATGCTATTTTCTATGATATTCTATGGCTCCAGACCCCAGGGTGAAGACCCTGGTGATTTGACAGCCTTGCCGTAGCTCTCAATGGGGTCTGGGGGTCTGGGATCGTCAGGGTCTGTCCCTAATCCAGAGCTGGCTTCCTATTTGTCTCAGAAAGAGTCAGTCTAGCAACAGTCAGGAGTCCCATGACAGAGCCAGATAGCCTGGGTCTTAATTCTGTCTCTGCATTTGTTATCTGTGGGACCCAGGAAACATTATTAAACCTCTTTGTGCTTTAGTCTTCCAATCTGTGAAATGGTGATAATAGTAGTACTATAAAGTACTACTTTATAAGAACAATATGAGGTTAAATGAGTTTATATTTGTGATTTGTGGAGAACAGTACTGGCATATAGTAAGTACTATTATTGTTCAGGTGCAAGCTACAGGATATATATGTGTATATGTGTGTGTGTGTATATACATATAGTGTGTGTGTATAAATGTTTTTTCACTCTGTCCTTAGCTCACCATAGCACAGAGGACAGAGTAGAAAGTTTTCCAGCAAGGTTAGATGGCCTGCTATTTATTTCGTTGTGTAACTGAGCAGGTATTTTATCTCTCAGAGCCTTAGTCTCTTTATCCATAAAATGGACTAAAATGGATCTTTCCGTATTATTGGATGAATTAAATGCACATGTGACACATCTTAGCACTGTGACTGGGCCTCAGTAAGTGCTCCATCAGTGTTAACCATCAGGATGACAAAGATTGTAATGATGATGATGAAGATGAGATTAAAGAAGGAGGAGGAAAGAACAGAGATGGTGGCAGGGAGCTGTCTGACTGTCCAGCTTTGATAGTAACAGGCTTTCAGTCTTGGCCGTCAGTTTCCTCTCTGTCACATATGGCTGTCAGATCCACTCGTTGCCACAACCCCTTTTGGGTTTCATATTCTGAGACCTGTGGAATCTCAGGAAGGGCCGAGGCTGGACCAGAGGACACATGAAAAGACAGTTCTGCTTCAATTACTGTGTCAACCTCATTTATTTCCCGGAAGTGCAGTCCTTGCATTTGTTCAGCTCCCAATGGGTTGCCTCCTTTCCCTTCCTCCTCTCTCCAAAGAAACCACATTCCTCCCCCAGGAAGCCGGCCCCACCCACCTGCACTCAGAGCTCCACCGGCTGCCCATCGCCCAACCGGACGCCAGAGGGCAGCAGAACCAGTATATTATATTTCCAGCTCTGGGTGACTTTTCTTTTTCCCCCTTCTCCAAAGGAAAAAATACTAATTGGGCACATGGCTTAGTTCAGACCTCTTGGTGGGAAAAAAAAAAAAAAATCGGGCAACTTGAGAGAGTTGCAAAGACTCAAAAGATTCAAGTCTTGGCCAAGAGGAGACAAAGACCAAAGCAGCCCGCCATGCCCCAGACCTTTGAGCTCCAGACCTTGTCACAGGGGCTGTGAGGGACCCCGAGGCAGCATGGCATGGCTGTGGGGTGCTCACCTGAATCCAAGGGCCTCTGGTGGCTCCGGGGCCCCGTCATCACCCAGAAAAGGCACAAACACAGCCAGGCTGGGGAAGTGGCAGAGCTTCGGAGCTCATCACAGAGACTCTGGAGCCAGACGGCCTAGTTCCCATCTCATCTTTGCTACCTTGTAACTTCAGGACTTGGGGCACGTTCTTTAACCTCTTTGTTCCCCAATTTCCTATCTGAAAAATAGCTATAATGATAGGACCTCCTTCAGAGTGGTGATATGAGGGAAATGAGCTAATAATGCACGAAGAGTGCTTTGAACAGTGTTTGGCAAGTGGCAGGTGTTTTGTATGTATTAGGCAGCATTATTACTATCATTAAGCATTGTCACCATTAGAGAAAGTCAAGTGACAGAGGGTGATGAGGCCTGGTACCCATGTCCTCCAGGGAGCAGCCCAGCCTCACCTTTGATCTATTCCCTACCTCCTCCCCAGGCCTCCCTTGAGGTTAAGGCCTTGGGTACAGCCTATGTGTCATCTGGGAAGGAAGGAGGACCCAGGTCAGGCCTAACAGTTAAGAGAAGGAGTTCACTGGCTGTCATGTTGGAGAGCAGGGACAAGCTGGAGGAACTGAGACCCAGGACAGGGATGTTCCGGGTGCTGGGGAGGGGGATGAAGTCCTGACGTGGCTCACTGCATCCTCTGGCCAGTCCCGGCTGTGCAGCCTTGTGACGTGAGCAGTGTGAGGACACCAGGAGCAAAAGGCAGGGAGACCACAGAGGACCCCCAGACAGACTCAGAACTCAGTACTGAGCCCCCACATTAATGCTGACACTAGATCCTGTGCAAAGGGTGTGCTCATCCTGGGCCTGAAGCCAGCAGGTCTGAGTTCAGGTTTCATCTCACCCACCCAACACTGCGGGAGTCTGAGCAGATTACTGACCCCTGAGTCTCTGGCTTTGCAGCTGTGAAATGGGTGCAGCCCCGAGCCCTCGCCTGTCTCCTCATTTGGGGTGGGAAGAAACTGACCCACGGCAGGTCCATCTGTGACATCAGTCATTGCACTTGGACCCCACAACAAACCCCAGAGATGCTTGTCTGGCTAAGAAAATGCAGTCCCTCAGGCGCCTGGTGGCAGAGCCAGAGTCCACGCTCGTGTCCCCCACCTCCACACCTGGGCTCTTCCAACTTTCCCAGCCAAAGAGCTATAGCTACCTTTTTTCCTCTAAAGGTTTTGAGATATGTTTTTGAGAGCTTACTATGCACCACTTACTGTGCTAAGCACTTTATGTGCCTCATCTATTTTTTTTAAACTCTCAAAGCAATCCTAAGAGGCAGACAATATTATTTCAGTTCACTGATGAGCAAACTCAGGCTCCAAGAGATGAAGTGACTTGCTCACGATCACTGGGCTGGCTGAGCCGATATTAGCGTTCTGTGGCCTGTGCAGGTCTCCCCAATGCTGCACTGGCTTGGAATAAATGGGGGGGCGAGGGCTCCTTTCCTCGAGATCCCTATTCTCTCACCTCGAGAGGGAAAGGAGGTGACAAACTGAAGTGGGCTCTAAAGGTGCCTGAGGAAGACCCCTTGGACAGCCCTGGGTCCTCCCCACCTTTCCATCCCCAGCCACCCTGGACTGAGGGATAGAAACATTTTAACCTCAGCTCTCCTTCACACATCCCGACTCTTCTCCAGCGAAGGAAGGTCCCCTCCCCCACCGGCTCTCTCTCACAATGCTGGGAATAGAGACTGACCCCAGCGACCCAGGCCTCCATTTTGAAAAGTTAAATCAGATTAGCTCATTAATGACCTTGCCAAATACCTCGGCCGGTGGGCTGGCCTCTGCAGGCCCCTCCACGGCCTCCCGGGCTGCTGGCCTTAGCAGTTAATGAATGACTTGGGCAGGCTGGTGTGACAGAGGCCCTCTGTGGATCTGCCCGCGGGGGGCAGATCATTAATAAATATTGATTTGGCTCCAAAGGAAGCAGCCCGCTGGAGAGCTGGCCCTGGACACCCACATCGTGGTCCCATTAAGTCGGGGTCAACTGCTCAGCCAGGACTGCCAGGGGCAGCTGGCTCAGGAGGGCTCCCGAGCAGAAGGCCCCCACAGGCCTGGCTGGAGCCTGCTTCCTGGCCAGTGGGTCAGAGCAGGCCCATTAAATTTACAGCAGTTCAAGGTGCAGGCTGAGTCCAACCTCGCCCCCTCCCTCCACCAGACGTCCACCAGCCCCAGGGGTTAGCCAACAAGGCACCCAGGCTGGCCTCCAGCCTGTCTCAGGGAGAGCAATAAATCCTCGTTTCTTAGGTCCAAAATAGAAGGGCACTTCCCCCTGTCCTCCCAGGCTCCCAGATGTCTCCTCCGAGGAAATAGTCACCAGCCCCGCAGAGAAGCAGACCCTGTGCTCATCCCAACAGCTCCCGCCAAGGGAGAAGGGATGGCTTGCCCACATCCCACAGGATGAAGACTTGAGGGCTTTATTTTTCTCTTTTAAGGAGCTCCTACTTTCTTTCTGAAGCAGGACTGCCTTGGGGAAGGACCTGGCAAGAATGGTTGAGCCACAGGCTGCCTAAGGGTGCCAAGCTTTCACCCTCTGCCTCATGGGCAGAGCAGTGGTCAGGGGCCAGGCCTGGTGTGTTCAGGGCAAAGCATCTGTTCTCTCTGTTCACATGCTAAAATGAGGATCCTGGAACCAGATAAATACAAGGAGCCTCACGCATGAAATAAAGAGTGAAAATGTGTTGAATAAATACAATGAGTGAATGGATGTAAGTGAAATTATGAACAAATACAATAATGACCTGCAGGATTATTTATTCCAACCACCCATCCAAGCTGGAACTACCCTCCCAAGATCCTTTTTGAGATGCCACATATCTTACAAATACATCTATTGGCAGCTTGCCCACCACATCCCCAAATACTCACTTCTGTCTTCTTAGTGCTCACGTTGTACTGAGATCTGGTTTCCTGCTGCTTCCAACTAGAGTTAGGGTCAACATACATTGGGTCAAACAGAATACATCTAAAGCCTCCTCCATATGTTGCTTAGCTCACTCCAGGAGCTCTTCCTTGCTCTCTCTCTCCTAATCACCCTAACCCACAACTGGGCTCGGTGCACCTCCTAAGTCTACTCCTGAGTCAAGCCCCCTTCCCCGTCACTGACAAGGATCGTGCCATATAGCCATGGATTATAGGACAAGTGAGCCTCGGCACCATATCTGTCTTTGTCACTGCTGCATCCTATCAGTGGCTGATGCTGAGTGGGGACTCCATCAATATCAGTGGCATGAATGGATGGTCCCCTGAATTAGGGGGTAAATGTGAATGAAAGAGAAGAAGGTGGCTCTGTGGTGTTTGAGAAAAGCAGTAAGAGAAGAAGGAAGAAAATCCCAATAGTCAAGATTTTAAAAAGTAAGAGACACAACATTTATGAAATGCTAAGGAAAGAGAGAATTCCTGGGGGATAATGGTGACACATGCTACAAAAATGTCAAAAAGGCTATTGGTTTGGGGAATGGGTGTTGTCAGAATAGTGGGAAAGAAAGGAAGAAGAGAAGGAAAAAAGGAAGGAAGAGAGAAGGGAGGAAGGAAGGGAAAGAGGATGGAAACAGGGAAGAAAAGAGGAAGAAAGACGGGAGGGGGTCGAACACCTTCATGCCAAGCCAGCCTCTGTCTCCCAGGCCAGTACTACATCCAATATGGCACATGGTCAGGTGGATGATGTTAAGCACAGGAAGTAATATCTGGAAATGAGATCGTCCACAGGGCCCCTCATAGGATCTGACACATGAAGGTTTCTCCCTGTTTGCTAGGTAAGTCTGTACCCAGTGACAGGGTGGCTGCCACCAACTCCTTAATAATATATTAGCCAAGGAGCTGGTGGTGACAAATGGCCTGCTGTTGGCTGGGGTTATAGAGCATGAAGATCTCTCCCTACTGAGGCCTAAGGATGTCTAAGATCAAGGGCCTATTCAACTCAAGTTCCACTTGATCCTTCAAACACGCTAACACACAGAGGCTTTCACATGATGCCCTCCGTGAACCACAGGAAGCAGCAGGGTGAGTCTTAGCTGCATTTCACAGATGAAGAAGAGGCTAATGAGGTCACCAACCGGTAGGGGGTTGGATGGAATTCAAGCCTAGCTGTTTGTGTACAAAATGCAGATCCAAATCCAGGCTCTTCACTCTACATTCATTCTTCTTTCTGAGCTACGAGGATGCTTCCCCAATCCACCATGAATGGCACATTGAAATTTAGTCACAATCATTTCATGTCCTCTTATTACCTCCTTCAATGCAGGGGACACACCTGTCACACAGAGAAAAGGTGTCTCAGCCTAATTCCTTCTAACTTTCACAATCTTTTGGATTGACCCAAATGGCATGTCATGGTGGCCTTTCTTTACCAAAGGTCAGGAGTTTTGGGATTCTGGGCTTGCTCAACCATAAAATTCATTGTGTATCCTTATGAAAGACTCAAGGATAAGTTTACTGTTATCATTTTTCATGGATCCTACATGCCAGACACTTTATGCAAATTATATCACATAATCCATATAACCACATCAGCACCCACGTATCTTCATTTTACTGATGAGAAAAGGGAGGCGTAAAGAGGGCAGGCAACTTGGTCAAACAGTTACAGCCCAGGAATTGAACTGGAACAGTGGAGACTACAAAATCCATGCTGCCTTTCAACTTTACCTCTCTGTCTTGTTTCCTGATGTTGAACACAAGAATAATGTTATCTACTTGCTCTAGCAATCCTGAGTTGGTTGTTGCAAAGCTTAAATGAGATAATCTAATAGGAAAGAAATTTGAAAACACTGGATTTGGCCTACTAAGGAGGAATTTTTCATAGATTGACAGTCTGTTTATAATTTTATGGTCTTCCTGAGCTTGAAGCCCTATGACCTGGCAAATTGGGTGGGCTACAGAAATAGCATTTGCTCAGGATCTTCCCATGCCAATGAATAGAGCTGCCCCTAATAGACTGCAGGGAGCAAGCAGTATACTATTGACACTAAGAGGCTCTGCTTCCAGCTCCTGGGTGGGTGTCACCTCCCCCTGAATGGGCTTGTCCTCTCAGCTGGGGCCTGCTTGTCTCGATGTGGCCATCTGCTGAAGCAAAAGTCACTTCCTCAGCTGCCAGGACTTAGGGCTACATCAAGGCATCTGGCAAGCATTCAGGTAAAGGTTGAAAAAGGCAGTAAAGCCTGTGTGTTTTTGCAGACAGACAAATATTTGGTCTCCTGCAGACCCAGGGCCACAGCATGTATAGCCATGAGAAATACACGTGGGGCAAAGTGAAATGCAGAAGGTTTAGAGCTGAGGGGCAGGTGGAGACAGAACAGCTGAGCAGAGGAAGGAAGAGAGGAAAGAAAGGCACAAGTGGTGGAAATGGGGGAAAACTCCAACCATTTGGATTCCCCTCCAGCCCTAAGCAGCTTCTTTCTAAAGATTCTTAACTCTTTGGGAACCATGGCCCCTGTGAAAATTCTTCTCTCCTAAAAAATCTGCATTCACAGACACATGTACCATTTTGCCCACAATTCCAGAGGCTTTTCAGAGTCCTAGAAGGAATCCTATCCTCCCCCCCCCACCCCAGTTGATCTGAGACATCAGCCTTACTCAGCACTGTTCTTCAGGGCAGCAGTATCGAAGAAGAAAAGAGAAAACTCAAGAGGGCAGGGAAGGGCTGTAAGAGGGAAGGAATAGGTATAATGGTGTTGCTTTTGTCTTCCACAATAATTATAAGTGCCCGTGTGCTAGCTAGCTAGAGGGATAGATGGCCTTTCTGCTTTCCACAGAAAACAGACTTGCACGGGCAGTGTGGATCCACTCTGCTTGCCTTCCAGGATCCTTATTATCACAGCTTAAACAAAATCCAATAAATGTCCATTTTCTCTTGGAAAATAACTCCAACTATAAATTTCTGAAAAGGTGATGCTCCTATACCTCTGTCTGCCCAAGACGTTTTGTTTGCCTGCTTCTCCTGCCTGCAATCTGTCTCCATGTAGGAATTTTCTATCCCCCACTAGATGTAATGTTATGCAGAAGACTCAAAGGGAAAGGTAAAAGGATTAGTAGATTGATCGATGGAAGATATTAATGCTCTTTCATGTTGGGTTGAAGAAGGATTTGAGGTCATCAGGAGAGAGGGTAGCAGGAGAATAGACTCAAGTATTCAAAAGACTCTCTGGATTAAAATCCTATTAAACTCACATCAGCTTCTCCAGGAGGCATTTGAGAAGGTTGGGGTTTCTTTAACATGTCACCATAATTAACCTTCCCTTAAGCTGTTTTGGGTGGGGAACTTTAGCAATTAAGAAACTGAAAAACTTTCATTTTCTATCACCCACATGGCTTTTTGAATGGGCGAAAAAATAGAGTGGAAAGTGGTTTAGCTTAATTGATTTGAGGGGTTCAGATCTCCCACTTGAACCTGCTGTCAGACTCACCCCTGAGATCTGAGTCCCTCAACAAAAAGGGTATTTTGTCCAGAGAAAGAATCAAAGGTTCAGATCTACTACGATGCTTTTCTTCCTCTGATCATCCTCCCACTGAGTCCTACAGAAAGAGCAATTTCGCAAAGGGCTGGCTGTTTTCCCTAAAAAGATCTGTTTCTGGGCCCAGACTCCACTTCACAAAAACTACCAAAGAAACCCAAGGGCTGTCTCTCTCAGCAGGTGTAAAGTCATGCCGCTTCAGCATCCGCTGTTCGGGTACATGTAAGTTACAGTCAGGTGGGGGCAGCCACTATGGGATGGGGTGACAAACTATCCAAAGAGATAAAGTCACGAAACACATGTTGTTTTAAAGGGTTGGTCTTAGCCATTTTTTCTTCTCTAGGTAAAATATCATCCGAACTTCAGATACCAACACGCTGCCATTTTGAGCAACAGGGTGAGAAGCCCTGCTAGGGAATTGAACCTGTGTTACGACCAGCCTCTGATAAGCCTGACAGTGATCACATGATACCCCTGTGTGAAAACATTAGCTTTTTTGCTTTCACATGTCCTGGGTCCTCAGAGTTAAACACAAGTGGAGAAGGGACTGAATTCCATCAACCTTGTCCCCATTGCAGCACCTGTCCTTCCACTGTATTTATCTGGTGTCTCGATCTCCGTTAGCAGACTGTGAGCCCCTCAAGAACAGGCAGTATGACCCTCTCTCTCCAGCTCCAAGCACAGTGCCTGGCACAGAGGGCGCTCAACATGCCTGTGCCCCTGACGGCACAGAATCTACTCTATGCCTTAGGCAAGTCATGGCCTCTGTTTTTACAATGAAAAAGTAGGGAGTCTGTAGGGATGCATGACCTCTGAGGTCATTTTTCAGATCTCAGAATCTCTGAAAAAGTAGTTGTGCAGAGGTTGGATTTTGGTGGCTCCTGTGCTCATGCCAGTGTTTATAATAACAATTAAGCCCTTAAACATGCTCAGCTTTGTCCTCAGTGTGATTTCATCAGTCGTTTAAGGCATAGGCTCATGCTGCTCCCATTTGATACAGTGGGAGACTTCGAGGGTTAATAATTCTCCCAAGGTCACACCAAGCATGGTACACCCTGGGTCGGGGATCTTGGCTCCTAACTCTCCTGCTATATCCCTGCTAAGAACCTCCTTTCTGAGCCTCCTGCTCCGGCTGCCAGCGCTCCAGCTGGTCCACTCCATCTCCCTGGCTCCCCCTGGGGCTGCCTGCCTGCCTGTCAATTGCTTTGATTTCCTCCCCCAGGGCCCCAGCTGGCCCAGCTTCCACCTGCTCCGACCAGAGGCAGAGTAGCCCCAGGATCAGGCAGCCCCTTTGTCCGGAGGCCTGCAGCTCCTGTTGGGAGCAGGTGGCCGGAAAAGCAGGAGAGGGCAGTCATCAGGGAAGCAGCTTGGGAGGTTGAAGGGGGGAAAAGGCAGATAGGGCTGATCCGGGGAGGAATTCCAAGTGCCTGCCCCCCAAGACCTGAGCCCATCTGCGTGGCTGTCTACTCTCTGCAAAGGCAGAACCCTGGGGTGGGCTTCCTCGCCTCTGTGACATCTACAGGAGGATGAAGGCAGAAAAGACGGGCTGTCTTGGGAAGGCCTCGGAGCTACCTTTTAGAAAATGTTTCAGTGCCCTGTTTATGAGGTGGATCTTCTCTCATTTTAAAGCATTTCTGCTTGTTAAATGCTAATTTAAGCTACAGTGCTTGACATCTTCTTGACCTAAAGTTTTCAGTATTTTGCAAAGAAACTTGATTTTATAGTAGGAAAAAAATTGATTATTTTTTTTAAAAAAAGGTCTTCTCAGCAATCACACTCTTAGCTATTTACCCAAATCAGTTGGAAACCTATGTCCTCACAAAAACCTGCACATAAATGTTGATAACAGCTTTATGCAGAATCACCAAAAATTGGAAAACAACCAAGATGTCCTTCAATAAGTGAATGGTTAAAAAAAAAAAAAAAACAAAACTGTGGCATATCCAAGAACATGACTCAGCAATAAAAAGAAATGAATTATCAAGTCACAAAAAGACATGGAGGACCCTTAAGTGTGTATTGCTAAGTGAAAGACGCCGTTCTGCAAAGGCTACTGTAGGACTCCAACCAGATGACATTCTGGAGAAGGCAAAACTAGAGAGACGGTAAAAAGATGAGTGGTTGCTGGAGGGAGGGTGTGCAGAAGGAGGAATGGACAGCGGGAGCACAGGGCGTTTTTAGGGCAGTGAAACTATTCTGTATGACATTGCAGTGGTGGATATAGGACATTATGCATTTGTCAAAACCAGCGGAATTGTAAACACAAAGGGTGACCCTGAATGTAAACTATGGACTTTAGTTAATAATAATACATCAATATTTGTTCATTAATTATAAAAAAGTGCACCCACAGTAATGCAAGATGTTAACAGGAGAAACGGGGGTGGGAGCAGGGTAGGAGAGAGAGAAGACGTACGGAAACTCTCTGCAAATTTTCTGTAAACCTAATACTGCTCTAAAAAATAAAGTCTATAAAAATGGTTCATCTGAATACGCTTTGAACCCTAAAAAGTGATCACCTTGTGCCTCTGTATTCTTTTTAGGCTAATCATAATCATGACAACCACCACATGCCATCATTTATCCAGGCCTATACTGTGCCAGGCACTGTTGAAAGCACTGTGTCTGTTTGATCTCGTTTAATCCCTGCAAAAGCCACATAAACATTAAGGTCAGAGCAGTTAAAGGGACTTGTCAGGTGTCTCAAAGCAGCAAGTGGAAGAGGCAGGACTTGAACTGAAGTCGATCCAATCCCAAGTCCATACTTATAATTCCTACACTCTATTACTCTCCTCCCCGACAGAGGACAGTGGGCAGCATTTCAGAAAGCAGATAATGGGACTAAGCAAGTCTTGACAATTCCTGTATTTAGTCATTCACTCACAAATATTTGCTGAGCACCTGCGTACTAAGCATTATGCCAAACTCTGAGGATATAAATATAGGAAAGAAAGTCTCCCTGCCCGCAAGGAGCACCTAATTTAGTAGAAGAGACAGATAAGGAGATGGACAATGACAATGAAAGTTCTAGGGACAAGGAGCCTTGCAGTCCCAGCTCCCAGAGTAGCACATCACCAGAAGGACTTGGAGAGAGCCCTCTGGTTGGAACAGAGATAAATAGGCATCTTGCACTGAATTTGCGTTTATATAGAAAGCACCCCAGACACTCTAACCATCTCACCTCTGGAGACAGATCAAGAGCATGATAATCCAGGAATGAAAAATACATATAAACTGCAGCAACAGAAAGAAAACTACTAGTGTAAGCAATTACTATCTTGAGGAAGAGGAAAAAGAACTAACATTCATTCTATGTCTACAATATGCTAGGCATTTATCTAGGTCCCCAACCTACATCCATTCATTTAACCCCCCAAGAGTCTTACAGGGTAGGTATTACTTTTGCTGGTATTTTATAAAGACAGTGTAGAGTCACTTATGTCACAAAATTCGTCTAATTCTTACCTGTGTCTTTCTTCTTATCTCGGGAAAGCTCGTGGACAGTGGCGCCAATGTCGTGCCTCAAGATCTTGATGATGTTAGCCAGGGCAGGCACACTTTGTTTATCCAGATAGGTGAAAAACTCATACTCATCTTTCTTTAAACGAGAAGGTCTAGATTCAATGTGGGTCAGGTTTATATTATTCTCCTAGAATAAAGAATGGAGAGAATGAGGGAACAATCCTTGGGACTAACGTTGACCAAAGATGCAAAACCAGAACAAAAAACTCAACACGATGAAATGTAGAGTTGAGGAATAGGATTTTTTCTTTTAATAAGAGTAGAAGGAAAGTCCTTAAATTAGCAAAAGTTGTTTAGTTTTTCTTCTTATAAACAAGTACCAAATGGCAAGAGTGGGGATAGATTTCAAATGTCATGGAATTTAGTTACATGGAAATCTGCTAAAGGTCTGGAATTGCCACCATAAGATTTTGGTTTGGTTCAAATATTTAGAACAGTGGTTGCCAAAAATATTTACACACAAAAACCCCCTTTCTCAAATGACATTCTGTACAATCTCAATGAATAAATAATGTACAAATTACATTGTTCTGCTTGAATAAGGTCTACAGGGGTCAGGCTGATGGTCTATTGTGCAGATATGGTCATAAATTCTTTAACCAATACTCTAGCAATGGGCATGTGAGTTGCTTATTTTTTGCAACTAGAAATGATGGAGAGCATTATAAATACATTTTTGCCTACTTACCTAGCTGATTTCTCAGCATAAATGCCTAGGGGCCAAATTGTTGAATCAAAAAGTATTTACCCTTTAAGATCATTTATATATTGTTCCATTGCCCTCCAGAAAGCCTGTACTCATCTATTCTACATTTCCACGAGAGAATAGGTATACTTCTCACCTATACCAACTTTCAGGATTTTCAATATTCTTGACCTGATAGCTCCTAACTCATTGGCTCAATTTTTTATTTAATTACTAATGAGTCTAAATATTTTTCCTAGGTTTCATGGCCATTTGTATTTCTTCTTTTATGAATTACCAATTTATGCCATTTTCCTACTATAGAGCATTTTTAATGATTAGTAATAATTGTTTATATATTGATGTTAATTCTGTTACATATAATTTTTTTCAAATTAACATTTATCCTTGACTATTCTTAAACACCCCCATGTAAAAACAATTGCTCCCAAAAAATGATGGTAAATAACAAATGTAAACAGTCTTAGAGTTTTTAAGGAAGGGTAGCTTCAATGTGTTCTCAGAAAAAGGCAATAACTTCTTCCTCATCACTGCCTGAGTATCAACATTTCCCTGATACATCTCAAGTGCTGCCTAATTATAGAATTAAGTTCCCTGGGCTTTCCTGGTTTATTATGGCATCTACTGAGTGCTAGTTGCAAAATCACCAGACAGGAAGACGAAGCACAAGGTAGGTTGTGCAATGTGTCCAAATTCACTCCCTAAAAAAAAAACAAAATGAGGGTGGCTGACTCAAAAGTCTTATTCACATCTGGATTATCCCTTTCTAAGAAAGGGGAGGGCTGCAGAGCACTGCGGCACATTTCTCATTGTGAGACGCCTCCATTTTCTTGCAAAACCTGGACTCTTTAAACTGGTTCAGAAGCAACAATGGACTAAAAAATGAATGTTGGTCAGCAGCAGAACTTGGCAGAGTCTAGTAAAGCACACTGAACTCCCAACACAAAGAAGTCAACCTGCAGTCATCAGTCAGTGTTTCTGTGCTGGAAGCATACACTACATGTCAAAACACCCCACTCCCACATTCATGCAAAGAGCTGGGAAGCTGCTTTTATTAAGTGCCATAAAAATGCAAAAATATGATTACTTACAACAGCCACTCAACTTCAATGTCTTTAGATGGTGATATGTTAGCTCTTATGGCTTTTATCACCGAAAAAAAAATAGTTATTTGCTTAAGTTGGCCCTCAAATGTAAATCTTTGACAAATCGTCTGCTACTTATGCAAAACATCTGTGACTTCATTGGTAGTGCTGTTCATTACCAAGAAACCAAGGAGTGTTGTCTACACGTTATTAAAACAAACAGTAGGGATTACCCCAATATTTAAATGGATAAAGTATCCTGAAAATATAGTAATTCGAATAACTCTAAAATTTCAAAAAATGAAATTCACCGATCTTGGAGTTGAAGAAATGTATCTTTTGCCTTGATTGTTAATGGTATAAGGTTGAAGAGAACATGTATAATTACAGTAATATTTTTTGACATGAAAATATCACTTTATAGTATAGAATTTTTTTTCTGTGATCATATCAACAAGGCTTTGAGGAGGTTATGGAAGTCATAAAAAATAAAATCCAAGATGAAGGTACTTTGCTGTAAGTACCAGGAAAGGGAGATATGTTTTTTCTAATCTCAGACTCAATGGTTTCCTAATCACACTGCCTTTCCTACCATGGATACAGTGAGCACTCCACAAATGTCAATTTATTATGATTATTACTATTAAGCCAAACACAAAAAATTAAAACCATGGGGTATAGTAAATACAATAAGTAACCTGAAACAGATGCTCTTCCTGTTGGTTCTTCTCTGGGATGCCTGAGGGCACATGATGCAGCCATTCTCTGTGGCTCTAGCTGCAGAGAGCACACCCCTGACAGCTGTGGCCAGGTAAACCAACACGGGGGCCCCAGCTGGAGACAGAATGGGGAGGAGGGGAGGCCAGAGAGATAGCAGTAGCTCTGAAGCTTCCTCTGGCAAACAGAGGTTATTTCCTAAACAAAGCAAAGAGCAATGTCACCCTTCTTGGCTCAGGAAGAAAGAGAATGGGTGGGTTTCACCTGCTATTTACCTAAGTTGAAACTTCAAAAGAAGAGACAACCAATCCCTGTTTTGTGTAGAGCAGAGAACACAGCAAAGCCAAACATGGACACACCTCTGGCACGCTTATTTGTGCAAGAGTTTGGGAAGGTGGGAGGGGGTGAGGGGGAGGAGGGGGTGGGTGCACAGAGAGGAAGAAGTGTTGGAAGGCAGATCACAGGAGAGCAGCGCTCACCCCCACCCCTTCCCCTCCGCTTGAAGCAGCCACTTCCACAGAGAAGATTCTCCCTTTGGGAATAACCAACCGTAAAACAATTTATGCCCCATGACTCAGTTTTTCTAATACTAGAGATCTAACTTATGGAAAAAAATCGCAAAGTTTTTCACTAAAATTTCTAAGCAAACTAAACCCTTACAACGGGGGAATGATTAAATGGATTGTAGTATCATCACTCAGTGGAAGATTATGTAATCATTAAAAAGCAAGTAAGAACAACACCACGCATAAAATGAAGGCTTGGTAATCACTTCAAGATATGTTCACTCACACTGGTGGTCTCTAGAGGATGGGCTTAGGGGTGGTTTTGTTTCTTTCTTTCTATTTTTATTTGTATCATAGTTCAACTTTTCTAAAAACAACAAGTATTACTTTTATAATGAAAAATTAACTTTATATATTAAATGGATATAATGATAATCACTTGGGAAAATATTCACAATAGATACTGATATGTAATCATTAAAACATGTTTAAAAAAATTATGTCCAGACCAAAAAAGTAAAAAGACTAATATATTGCATCAAAATGGGTTATGACAGGATTATGGGTAACATCTATTTTTTTGCCAAAAGCCTTATAAGAGTGAAATTTCTGGTTAATTATATACTGAACATCCAACTGAATTGTTTCAACCATTTCTTTCCCATTTGAATCAATTTGTTAATAATTAACCTTCTAGTTTGGCATGCAATTTCATTTTTGGGATTTTTCCAGCTTACCAGTGTGGATCCTTAGAAACCAATAATTTTGATTGCTAAGAAAGGCTTTAGAAATTAATCTCCAAGCCTGAATAGAATCATAGCTTTAGTAAATGAATTTATATTTTTCAACCAGAGGTCTATGCAAGTTTACAAATTGACACATACACACTCACTACATCTTTGGTGTGGGATAGAGAAAGAACTCTTGATACTACTCCAAGGTAACATCTAGGAAAAGGCAAGAAAGGTTTAGAGTTAAGTTTTTCAAAAATAATTTCAAGATTTGTCTAATAATTGATTTATGCATAAAAGATAGCAGCATAAAATCCTGATTAATCAGTGTGGCAAATGATATCATAAATCCAAGTGAAATGAAAAAGACTGAGAGAAAATATTTGTCACACATATAATAGTATTCAGATTATATAAAATGTCAAGAAATCAGTAAGTAAAAGACAAAATTGCAATAGAAAAAAATGGCAGTGTGTGGACAATTCACAATTTACAAAAAGAAAAAAATTGGAATGTCATGAAAGATGAAGACATCCTCATCTTACTACTGATCAAGGAAATGAAAATTAAGTCCATAAATTACCATATTTCACCCATTATATTGTCCAAGATTAAAAAGCAATAATAGGCAAGTATTCTTAAAGTTATAGAGAAATGAGTATTCCCATACTGAACTACTGGGAGTATAAATTATTACAGAACATTTGGAGAACAACTTAGTAATTTCCGTTAAAATTAAAAATGCCCAAACTCTAACACCAGCAATTCCACTTCTAGATATGTGCCCTAGAGAAATATTTGCATGTTACATAACCAAAAATATTGAACAAAATAAGTACTGCAGAATTGTCTGTGACTGCAGAAAACAGAAACACCATGGATACCAAAAATAGGGAGATGGCTAACTAAAACGTGGTATGCACATACTGAGAACTGCATTTCAGAAGTTAAAAGTTACAAACTTGATCTATATGTATCATCGGCATGTATATATTTCAAAGAGGTTGCATTTACAAAATATACAGTAATTCTTACTGAACAGTTAGTAAGTAACTATTCTGAGGGTTTTACATGCATTAAGTCATTTAATCTTCAGAACTACCCTATGAAGCAGGCACTATTATTATTCCAATTTTATAGATAAGGCACAGAGAAGTCAAGCAACTCTCTACAAGCCACAGCCCTGTGTGTTCCGAGTCTACCCTCTTGACTGCTTCACTGTGCTGACTCAAAGAGGTTGCAGAGCAACGTGCACAGCATGACACCTGTCAACATCAACATTATTTTTCAAAGGACTGCAAGGAGATACACTAAGCTCAAAATAATGTTGCCTTGGCCAGGATGTTTTTAGCATGACCAGGATTGAGAGGAGATTAGAAAGGACTATAGCTTTATCTTTAATGTATGATTTTTCTTTCTTAAAGAACAAAAATCTGTAATTTTTGAAACCTTAATCACACATGAAAAGGTTGAAAGTGAATATGTCAAAATGTTAACAGTGGTTGATAATGAATGGTAGGAATATTAGTAGTTAATTTTCTTGTACTTTGATGCATTTTTCAATTTGCAAGAAAGAAAGAATACCCAGAGACAGACATTCCCACCTCCTCCCCCCAAGAGTGGGACACTGGGACCAGGATACTTGCAGTAAAAAAAAAAAAAAAAAAAAAAACTCCAGAAGTGATTCAGATGTGCAGGAAATGCTGCATTTGCCAGATGTGTGGGGTGTAACAGAGACATCATGGGCTTTGGAACCCTGAGAGCCAGGGGCCAAGCCTGTTTCCACAGTCCATTAGCTGTGTGATCTTGAGCAGGTTACTCAGCCTCTCAGAACCTCAGTTTCCTCATCTGTAAAGTGAGAGTACTGCCTTCTCCACTGAGTTCAATGAGAATCAAATCAGGAATCATATGTGCCTGGCTTATCACATAATGCGGTTCCACAAATACTGGAATTTGATTCTCTCCCTTTGAATGATGGTAACTTGACTCTGCATTTTGCCAGGTTGTTAATACTATGAGAAGTTATGCTGGCTTATATGATTTTTAGAACAACTTCTGAAATATGTTTGGGAAAAAAAAGCCAAAACACACTAACAACTCTTCACCAATCACCCAGTGACTCCTGTTTTCTCCTCTGTAAAATAGGTTTAATAACATCACTTAGTGATCTGTGCAGTTGAGATTTTGGATAAGGCTTTGAAGAGTTCACCCAGAGTATGTGCTTGTACACACACACACACACACACACACACACACACACAGTTCTTGAGTGCATTCCAGCCAGTTCTGATAATTTAGTTACTTATGGTTTATTTATTAGGTTGAAAACATCCTGTTCACTTACTATTATTTAATCTATTAACTCTGACTTAGTCCTAAGGGGCAAACTCTCAAGGAAAGAAAACATTGATTGCTGTCTAATACAAAGGCTAAAAATTACGTAGCAGCATTTTACAGATAATGTTCTTTCTCAGGAACAGTTTGTCACTTAGAAAGTGCTGTTTTCTCAGCACACATTGCTTGCTCTCACCCAGACATACACTTCCCCCACTTTGGATAGACAGATTTATTTTTAATAGACTTTATTTTAGCATAATTTTAGATTTATGGAACAACTGAAATGACAGTACAGAGTTCACACAAGCCCCAGACCCAGTTTCCCCCATTATGAGCATCTTACGTGAGAGTGGAACATGAGTCACAATTAGTGAACCAATATTGATGCATTATTGTAAACTAAAGGCTGTACTTTATTCAAATTTCTTTAATTTGCTTCTAATGTCCTTTGTCTGTTCTAGGATCCCATTCAAGATACCACATTACATTCAGTCTTCATGTCACAGCTTTCCTCTTGGCTGTGACAAGACATTCCTTATTTTTGATGACCTTGAGAATTTTAAGCAGTACTGGTCAGGCATTTTGCATCATGTGCCTTGATTAGGATTCGTCTGATTTTTTTTTTTCTCCTAGTTAGACTGGGGTTATGGGTTTAGAGGAGGAAGACCACAGAGGTAAAGTGTCATTTTCATTACATCATATCAAGGATACATACTATCAACATGACTTATCACTGATGATATTGATTTTTCTTTCTTTACTATTGAAATAATGTCTGTTTTACTATTATATTTCGCTTCTTTTTTGAGGATGCTGACCTTGGTCACCTGGCTGAGGTGTGTTTGTCATATTTCTCCAGTGTAAAGTTACTCTTTTCCCCCTTTCAATCCACACTCTTTGGAAGGAAGTCACTATGCAAAGCCCACACTTTAAGAGTTATGTTCTTCCTCTTTGAGGATGGAGTCCCTACTTGAATTATTTGGAATTCTTCAACATGAGAGATCTGTCTTTTCTCCATTTATTCATGGGTTCAATCACTCGATTTAATTTTATTAAAGAACACAGGGTAAAAATGAATGGGGTAAAATATATTCCTTCTTAAAATCCAGGGCAGAAGAGTAAAAAGATTGTAACGTCCTTTGCTCCTATTTAACTTCAATTTCATTCTTAATTGAACACTTACTATACATAAAACTCTGAGTCTGTTGAGGATTACAAAGATGACTGAGATAAGGTTCCCTTCCTGAAGAAACCATCCTCGGGGCCAGACAAAAATGTGTTCACTGAACAAGGCAAATATGTGCTGCAGTTAAAAGTAAAAAGATTTTTGGGAACACTGGGAAGATGGCATTAATAATTCATTCAAGGAAGGCCGGCTTCCTGGGTATGCGACCAGTGCCGTCCTACAAGGATCACACTTGGGGTTTAATGCTTTTTGTAGCTCTCTCGAAATTCTTAATAATGTGTTTTTGAATTTGTGTTTGGTAAGCAAAGTCCACTGGGACAATGAAGCATGTGCTGGCTGCTTGGAGCCTTAGCTCACATGCAATCCCACCTTTTGTCCTCTGTACCCCGGCAGGGGTTCTAGGGGGACTTCCTCCCAGATTCCTGCACTCTGGGCCCACCCAGCCTCCCCCTCTCTGGCCTCCCCTCACCACTGCTGCTGCCCTCTGCCCAGAGTTGTGACCAGGGGAGGGGAGGGGAGGACCATATTCTGCTGCCACCCCCCCACTGGGGATTTGGCAGGTGATTTGGTGGGTGACTTGGCCATGGGAAAGCCTCTCTTCTACCCTCCATCCAGAAGTTGCAATCTCTTGGGGAGGGGGCTTACTTGTCACTCTGGGTTGCTACAGCAGGCCCATGGAAATGGGAGACGGATTTCCCCGCCCTTGATGGGAGCGTGGCTGTCAGTCCAGTGCTGTCGGAAAGGGGAATGCAGCAGCCAGCAGGCCACAGTGCCCAAGGGAGGGGAAAACAAAAATAGCAAACCAAAAGCACCACGACAGGACAAGAGAAAGACTGCAAAAGAAAATACAAAGTTGTATGTCTTAGTACTTTTAATAGCACTTGTCTCCTGTTATTTGAAGAAGAGACCCTGCATTTTCATTTTGCACTGGGCCCTGGAAACTATGAAGCCAGTCCTGTCTGGGGCAGTATCAAATAGCAGTTAAGAGTATGGGGTCTGGGGTCAGAATGCCTGAGGTCAGATAATATCTCCAGTATTTTCTAGCTATGTGACTTTGGGCAAGTTTATTTAACTTAACTAAGCCTCCGTTTCTTTCTCTGAAAAATAGGAATAGAAATAGCCCCTACCTCAGGCTATTTTCCTAAGATTTAGTGAGATTGTGTCTGCAAAGTGTGGTCACTGAAAGACCATCTCACGTCCCCTCCACCTCCCCCCCTGCTGCCCATCTACTCAGAGTTCTTGCTTCCCTTGCTAGATCCTAAAGGAAGAAGTTTCTCTTCGTTCCAACTCTATGTATTCCTCATCTCTGCCCCCCTCCCATAGTCCTGAGAACATCATAGGTTTTTACCAGATGTCTCATTATATCCAGCCATATCCAAAAAGGATTTGTTGAATTTGTGATCAAACACATTGAGTGCTGTGTGCACAGCCCTGACCACCATGCTACCCCTGTCCTCCAATCAGCTAGACTGGTCACAGAAAAATGAGTAAAAAGCAATGGATCCTCAGGTAGGAAAAATCCCAGCTAAACATTAGAAAAGTACTTGGGAGGAATCTGGATGAGGAAACCTATTTGGAGTTATACGAAGTTTGGATGCCTAGCTAAAGCCAAAAGCAGCATTTCCTAAGTTCTGTTTCAAGGTAATAAAATGTTCTTAAAATTAAAAGGGTCCACAGTCAAATAAGCTTAGAAAATGGTACATAATTTCCTTTTTCGAATGATCTAGTATGCATTAGAGTTTTATAGACTCTAAAATTCCTACAATAAAGAAATCTGGTAAAATGATATGGCCCCAAGTTTCCTAAATGTATTTACCGTGGAACCACTTTAATCATAAGACACGTACCAGTGTCTTGAAGAACATTAGCTATTTTCTAGAACATAGTCTGAGGTTTAGCTGCTTGAAGAAAGGAATGGTGTCTTATTTGTTACCTTATGCCTAGACATAGAAGACAATACTAATTTAGTGAATGAAAGAATTAATGGTTCTTTCATTTCCATTTTGTCTCATCTTTATGATAATATGCAACATGTATTCAGGCATTTTACAAAGCACATGAATTCATCACAAAACCCCTGTTGACACGAATAAGGCATGCATTATCAGCACCATATTATTAACGGAGAAACTAAAGCTCAGAGAGATTGAACGACTTAGCTAAAGTCACACAGTTGGTTAATGTAAGAGCCTGAGATAAAAATCAAGCCTTCCAGTTTCAGATCCTGTGTTCTTTTCATTGCATATACCTAGAAAACAACATGCACATTTGCTCTGCCATTGTCCAAGACAAACACGAATAAAGCATTTACCTCAAATAAGCGCAAGACTTTAGCCAGTGCACCAACTTCTTCTTTGAGCGAGAAGATCAGTGATACAGCACCATTTTGATTGGAGTTGTCTTCAATATAGCTTGTTTCCTACAGGATAAGATGCATTTGGTTAAAATATTGTCCGCAGTTTAGCAATTCATTCCCATTAAACCTCCAAGGAGGAGGCAAGCATGAACTCTTTCTTCTAGTTAAGGCTTAGAAATACAATGAACCACATATACTCTACACAGAAGTGTATAGTGTGGTGGAAAATCAGCAAGTCAAGGGCAAAAAAGTGATCAGTGATGCTCTTGAGTCAGTTTTCAACTCAAGGAAGCTTTGATTATTCACCGATGTTACCAGTCAACCCTATAAATTTAATACCTTTGAATGTACACCAAGTGCCAGGCACTACTCAGGCTCCGAGAAATACAAGGATGAATAAGACAATACCCTGTCATTTAGGAGCTCACAGTCTGACTTAATAGACACAAACACAACAAATCCAAAAGATCCTTGGAGGTGATATGACATGGTACTTAAAATGTCCCAGGAAAACTTTGAGAAATACAGTGCGTAAAGTACTACAAATACACATGCTCAGTCTTTGAAGTTCAAAGAAATGGGTTGAAATTCCCTCTCTTTCATTTCCCAGCTGGACCATTTTGGGCAAATCACTAAGCCTTCTTAGTTTCCTCATCTGTAAAATCATTATAATAATAAGCCCTGTCAAAATATAGTATTCAGATGATGAAAGAAAGAAAAAGGTAAGTTTAAATATTTAATAGAATATTAAGAAAAGTATATAAAAATGATGGTGATATTATAGGTACACAAGAATGACCTCTTGGCCTTTGGCAAAGTTAATGCTGGAATCTGCAATATCCAATTGTTGAAAAAAAGTCACAAAACACATAAAAGCATACAAGTAGCCTATCAGAAGACGGATGTCTTAAACAAAATAGCAAAGAATGTCCAGGATCTAACACTTACTACATGCATGTGACAGCAAACTAAGGTGGGATTAGGGTTGACCTTCCAGAGTTTGCCAAAACATTTGCCTAAGTTTTAAAGTAATATATAAAATTCTATGTGTGTCCCACAACAACAGCATGTAACTAAAACTGGGAAGAAAAAAAAATGTGCAGAACAGTTACCTCTTGTAAGCGTATTAATGAACTTAATGGGATGGATGTTGCATCTTCTCCATGAGAGAAGGCTGTGTTGGGCAGATTTTTATCCGTGACTCAGAATAGTAAGTCCTGCATGAATACTGATGACCATAGGACAAAATTCTTTCGATTCAGAAAATTTAGATTTTTCCCAGAACCTTACATGAATACAGGGGTGTGGTGAAAAAAGCAAAGTTATCAGCAAGTGTGATTATAGAGAGCTTCAGATGAATTGGAAGACTGAACTATAAAATATGCCCATTTGGATCATGATGTTACCCTCAAAAAATTTTGTTAATGTACTATTTATTAAGAGACTATACTGTCCCAGGTATTATAATAAGCAGTAGATTTGGATTATCTCATTTGATTTTTGTAACAATCTAGAGGTAGGTTTTATTATGCACCAAGTGTCCCCTTTTATTAATGACAAAATTAAGGCTTAGAGAGGTTAAATAACTTGCTCATAACTATGTAATTAGCAGTGCAGCTAGGATCTGAACCCAGGCCATTTGAGCCCTGCATATGTCTGTGAATTACAACCTCTTGCAGAGTCTCCCCTTCTCCCTCTTTTAAACCCTGTAAAAGAGGTGCAGATGAGTCTCTGACTTTAGTCTCTTTCTTCCTTCCAGAGAATACTGAGCTCTTCGTCCTTCCTTTCTGGCTTCCTTGAAATGACAAAGAATTTCCTTGTTTCTATTGTAGTTTATTTGGCAACATCCTTTTCTCCTGTTGGCCTCCAAGAAAAGTAATATATTCCTGACACAGATGCCACCTTTGACTAGGGCAATTCAGACTTGAATGCACCCATGCTTGAAACTCAGTCACCCCACCTCCACCCCACTCCGCTGTGTGTCCAGCCAGTCACCAAGTCCAATCTGCCCCTCTCCAGAGATGACTGTGGGTTTCAGGTCTGCCATCACCTGAATCCAGCTCTTAGTGATCTGCATTGATCCAGCCCCAACAGAATTTTGTTCATGTCCCCCTTCTACTCAGAATTCCTTCAAGGCTCCCTCCCCATGGCCATCAGGTTAAAATGCCTCTGGCTGATGTTCAACAGTCTCCCTGGCACCTCACCTCTAGTGGCCCACCCACAGGAACCTCCCCTCCACCCAAACTGGTTTCCTCCTTGCCTTTTCAACTCCTCATTAGAGTAAATCACTGAATTCCCCTTTCCAGTAGCTCAGCCTCCTTCAAAGGCTCTCTTGGGGCTCACTTCTCTCAGAAAACCTGGGTGCCCCTCAGCCTTGTGCACAGTCCTCTTTTGTCCATGCGTTTCATTCGGCTTCTGATACTCACGTGAGAGTGGATAGCAGCAGATTCACAGACGGAGATTCACCCTTAGAGTTCACCCAGTTCAACTTCCTTGTCTCACAGATGGGGACACTTAGGACTAAAGAGCGAAAATGCCTCACCTGAGTTCATACCGGTAGTGGAGGTGTGTCAAGAACTCAGGCTCCCAATCATCAGCTGTTATACATGAGTCCATTTGCTATGGGCATAATGTGGGAATTTAGGCTTCTGCTTCTTGTGAAATAAAACATTTACTTTGGTCCAGTCACCAGTTACTGAACGCCATGCCTAACAGCCTGCATTTCAGCCATGCCCAGCTCCTTTCACTTGCTGCGTTCTCCCCATAGCCTTTCTGAGTCAATGCTTCTCAGGCAGTTCCTTCAATCTCCATTACAAAATTACTCAGTGAGTCTTTCTTATAATGCAGGCCCCTGGGCCCCACCCAAACCTATCAAATTAAAATTGTTGTGGTAGGGTCTTAGAATCTTCAACATCAAAGCCATCCCAGACGATTCTTAACCACAGAAAGTTTTGAAACCATTAATAAATATACAGCCAATTTTTTATTATAACTTTTTCCAAACGTATCTGCAAATTCATGTTTACTATATGATAAGGCACCACTCTTTGCTGTTATTAGTATAAATACTAGGGTCTGACATTGACTGAATGAGTACGCACTGTGTGCCAGGAATCATTCTTGGTACTTTTCATAGTTAATTAAACACCATCATTGGCAGCAACTAGCATTATTTTAAGGGTTTACATGTAACCCATTTAGTTTTCACAATAGCCCCATGAGGTAGGTGCTGTTATTTTGCAAATGAACAGATAGACTCAACAAGATTAAGTGGCTTGCCCAAGAACACCTAGCTAATGAGTGGTGGAGTCTGGACTTCAACACAGATGCAACAACTCCAAAGTCCATTCTGCCTCCTAATGACAGACTCAACTAGGACATGTGAGTTGACTTACAAACACATGTATACACAGGATGGGTAAAAGACAGAGAAAAGTAGCTCAGAAACTATATAGGTAGAAATAGGGTAGGAAGAAATCTTTTCTAGGAATGAGGAAGGAAAGAATTTTGATCACTGAACAATACATTCAACAATAGAAATATATTCTGTTTGGTTTTATATAACAAATGTATAAATGTGTGTAACAAATGTTATCTTGGAAAAAAGCAGTGTACAAATATACAAGCAACACATTTTGATAAAGATATTCCAAGGGTACTAACTTTTAATCTTAGTGCTTTTGGGGGTCATGGTAGGAGGTGTGTATTTGCATGTGTGAGTACACACACACACACACACACACACGCACATCTATAGTGTAAGACGACTGAAAACAAGATGCAGACCTCCTGCCATGGACGCAGCGTATCTCTATATTCAGCATTTATCTATAGGAGAAAGTATCATAGTACAGAAAAGTACATGGTTGGAGTCAGATCTAGGTCTGAACACTGGCTTCACTGTTCTTAGCTATGATTTCTATGTTCCTCTCTTCTTCTATCCCACACCCCTGCTCTATTTTTCTTCACAGCATTTATCTATAGGAAATTATATTATATGTTCATTTTGTTAGTTTTTTATTGTCTGTCTCCAGCACTAGACTGTGTGTTTCACCAGGGCAGAAACTGCTGTGCCTGGCACACAGTAGGTGCTCAATAAGTCTTTGTTGGATGAATGAATGCAACAAACCTCCCTTATAGAATTTGCATGTTTTTTTGCATGTATGTGCACTTGACATATCACGTGCCCTCATCAAATGGTGGTTCCTTCCCACAGTCTGCACTAGGTCCAAGTTCCATCCAGTGTGTATTTATCTGGTTTGGGAACCTGAAGATGGCGTTAAGAATGTCTCTTTTGCAGAATGTCAGAGCTGGAAGGATTAGGATTTGTCCTAAAAATGAATCCAGTCCAACATCCTCCACCCCAATTTTACAGATGCCAAACTCAGCCTCCTCACCCCAATTAAGTGACTTCCCTATTACATTATATCAAAGATGAGAAGCCAGCCCTCCTGGCTCCACATTCAGCAGATTTTTCCATGAATAGGATCTACCTGCTTCAGTGCCTGACATGTTGATCATCCTTCCTGTCAGTATTCCAGATGCAGTTTTTTTTTTTTGAGACAGAGTCTCGCTCTGTTGCCCAGGCTAGAGTGAGTGCCGTGGCGTCAGCCTAGCTCACAGCAACCTCCAACTCCTGGGCTCAAATGATCCTTCTGCCTCAGCCTCCCGAGTAGCTGGGACTACAGGCATGCGCCACCACGCCCAGCTAATTTTTCTATGTATATATTTTAGCTATCCATATCATTTCTTTCTATTTTTAGTAGAGATGGGGTCTCGCTCTTGCTCAGGCTGGTCTCGAACTCCTGAGCTCAAACAATCCGCCCGCCTCGGCCTCCCAGAGTGCTAGGATTACAGGCGTGAGCCACCGCGCCTGGCCCAAGATGCAGTTTTTTAAACAAACAAATCAGTTCTGTCTAGACCAACACATTGACCCTGTCTTATGCTCCAGGAATTGTGCTAAGAGCTTTATAAGCACTACTTTCTTTAGTTCTCATGCCACCCCTAGGACATGAATATTTTTATTCCTATTTCTCAAATGAATAAACCTGAAGCTCTGCAAAGTCAAATGCTCTGCTTTCAATGCAGAGGGAGTGCCAGGGCATGCTCAAAATCCTCTTTACTAGTGCCCCAGCCATTGATAGTAGCAATTTGTATATTCTCAACCTCTTAAGTGCCCTATAAATAAAGCTTTAAGTCCCCATGCTTCCCTAACCAGATCGATGCACCTAACCCCCTCCCATGGACGTGGGGGCCCTACTACTGGCAGAACAGAAACTAACTGCAGGATGGAGTTGGAATCTGTTCTGAGATCTGTCTGACTCCCACGTTGTTCCTCTTCAACACTAAGTTCTTCTGTTTCCCCAGCACCACACTATTTGCACAGGAAATCTTTCTTTTAGGATCCAAAGAAAGTCAGTGCAAAGTTCTGCAGTCTCTCTAGTTACATCACCTTTAACACCCACCCTCCTCTTCTCCCCAGTCTCCCTGTTGTATACAGAGGATTGTTCTTCCTAATCCTACAGGTGACAGGAGACTGCCGTCTCAGATAACCTCCTGCATCTGAATCTCAGAGTGCAGGAGTATGATTTCCCGTGAATATGTAAGTCAAACTAAAGAACGTATTCTACAGTTATTCACCTCAAGGGAATGCCATTAAATCCTGGGGAATGGAACACACCCTGGGCATTATCCCCAAGTCAACTTGTGGTTCTTTCACCATCCACACCCAGGGGGCTACCTCTTGTTCCTTTTCCTCTCTGCTTAGTTCTCCCTTCCCAGGTCTGAGTAAGTCTCTGTCCGACTCCTCTTCATGCTTCACCTTTTCCCCAAAGTGAGATGTTTCTCACAATTTTGCCTTTTCAATACAGGTTGAGAACCCTTTATGAGCATCACACAAGAGATCTAGAAGGACTCCAACCTCCTACCCTAGATCATTAAGGACCAGCTTCTTCGGTGTACAAAAGAGAAAGGCAACAGAGAGGGACAGTGACTCTCCCAAAGACACACAGCTAGTTGATGGCAGCTCTGAAAGCCAGACCCCCAATCCCTAAAGCAGTGCTCTTTCCTCTGAAAGCCACATAGGGCTGATGTTATCCCACCTGGAAACAACTGTTGAGGACATGTCTTACCTGTTGACTTGCTAGACATTCTCATCATCTTCAAATGAATTTAGACGTCTTGGTTTACACCCACATTTCTCAGACCTCTTTTCCCCCGGGGAGCCAAACTCTCCTACCTGAGCATCTGAGGCTCGCCCTGGCTCACCTGTCCAGAGTCGGAGAGTTTCCTGCCCAAGCCTCCGTTCTCCACGACCACAGCTGACATGCTGGCTGGGCGACTGAGGTCTCAGCTCTAGAGTGAGGTCTCTAGCTCCAGGGTGTCAGTCCGTCAGTCACCTGTAGGTTTGCAAACAGCACGTGGGGTTGAGGGTTTTAACCTGGCGTTAGGGAGGAGAGGAGAGGTTCCAAGGGGTGTCTCCTGCTGCGTGTGCCCCACAGTAACCTCCTGGTGGGCGTCGTTCTGACGCAGTGGGCGAGGGCAGCCCACCCCCTGCTCAGAGTCACCTGCCTTGGATGGCCGGCCGGAGGGGAGGGACCAGGGAGGGTGGGGCGGAGGGAGAGGCCTGACTTGGCTGCCAGCCCCCGACGATGGGAAGGTGCCAGGGAGCTCAGGGCCTCACATGCCCTGTGGATTAGACAGGTTTGACATTTCTGGACTCTCAGAAGCCTGGGAAGCGGGTTCCCTGCAATTGGAGAAAACCTACGACTGGCTGATGACAGCAATTACCATCCGTGCATCCAAAAAAAAATCTGTGCACCGTCCCTTCCCCCCACCCCCGCTCCATTGAGACAGAGTCAGGATCCTAATTCAGTCGTGTTTTCTTTTTCTTTTTCTTTCTTTCATTCTTTCTTTCTTTCTTTTCTTTTTTTTTTTTTTTTTTGTGCCTTCTATTATATTAACCACTAAGCAAACTGCCTTGCTGTCCTTTGGCTTTAGAAAAACCACAGGCAGGTGACATTGTGAATCCTGAGCACAGTAGCTAAAGAGCAAAGGTAAGAGTGATGGGGGCTTAAATCCAGCCTCATGTTCTCCAGGTATTTACATAACCGCTGAGAGCTCAGAAAAGAGGATGGTGGAGCCACCTTGCTGGAATGTTTTAAGAATGTGAATAGGAATAGGAATGGAGAGGTGCATTAAAATTTAGGACAGTGCTTGCTACATCGTTAAACACTCAGTAAAGTGGAAGATACTGTTTAAAAGTATGTCAGCATAAATTTGACTACTGATAATTACGGAGGACCTGTACTGTGGGCCAGGTGGGGTTCGAAGCATTGAAGATACAGCAGTGAATAAAACAGAGGACTCTGCCTCCCCTGTCATGCTGCCGTTCAAATGGGCAGGCAGAAAATAAACAAACAAATAAGTTTAGGCAGGGCTAAGTCTTCTGAAGAAAATAAAATAGGAGGGTGGGCTAGGAGTGAGCTGGGGGGTGTTTGGGGGTGGTCTTCTTCAAGCAGGCAGGAAGATGTCATCAACCACATTTTTTTTTTTTCAGTCGAGGAAACAGAGGTGAAGCATGAATGGCCAGCAAGTAAAACAAAATATAAAAGAGCACTGGGAAGTTAGAGGTTCAGAAAGGATGCGAAAAACCAGGGGCTTCAAGGTCTTGAGCATCTGCTTAATATCTTCCCAGGAGAGGTTAGTGGGTTGTGAGAAAACAAGCCAATAATAGAGGTTGTTGGAAATCCACCCTCTCTCCTCCCACTATTTTTTGACCAAATGACCAAGTATCTGCCAAACAAAGGGAAAAAATAAAAACGTCAGGTTTGGGATCCAAAACAAGTGGATTAACTCCTTGTTCTTTCTACCAGTGATTGATTAGCTGTGTAGCTTTGATCATGTCTATGCCTTAGATTTTTTTTTTTGTATTTAAAATGGGGATTTTTAGGGCTGCTGTTTAGAATTCCTTGAGCCTCTATAATGTGCCAGGCTTTCTACTGTCTGCTAAGAATACAGACATAGTAAGTACAATTTCTGTCCAAAAGGAGACCTGGGGTACCTGAGTAATATTTCCTATGGTAAGTTGGAAGCTCAATGTCATTCAACACGGACGGCCAAGACCTTGACCTCCATGACCTCCATCCTCAGGAAAAATCCTGTATCTGACTCCAGGATTTTTCTAGTAGATGTAAAATGCAGTGTTTTTCTCAGCCCCTGGTTTGCCTTACAAACATTCTTTCATCCCTTGATGCTGCTAGTGTACTAAAAAGAGCAATGAATGTGACAGCACCTGAAATATTACAGGCATGCAATAAATAAAAGCAAACAGTAAATAAAATAAATTAAAACTGCTTATTTGCATGCACACTGTGTGGTAGACACTGTGCCAAGCTCTCCAGCTGCCTGGTTTCGTTTCTTCCTTTCAACAATCCTATGCACTATGCATCTCTTAATAGGTAAATTGAGGCCCAGGAAGTTTAAATAAATAGCCCAAATTCAAACTATGTTTCACTCTCCACCAAGGCCCTGGCTCTTAAATGCTTTTTCTTTCCTGTTTGAATGAAGACAGCATGATTTTTGGAGACAACAAATGATAGCTCTTCTCTTTTCGTCCCACATCGGCTGAAAATGGACTTTTTAATCCTATCTCACATTAAAATGCCCCAGGTCTGGGCTGGGAGGAGAGCACATTTAATTCTTTGCTACTGCCGAGAAATACAAAAACTAATAGCTTCTTTTAAAAAAAAATTATTCTGGCAAAAATGGAGAATTTTTTATGCACTAAGATAAAAATTCATGTAATGTGAGATTGCTTGTGCCATAAATTTTGTAGATGAATATTAAGCTATCTTCTTGTTCGATTTGGATGGACTACAATGTGTTGCTGAAACGAGAGCTGTTCTCGGTGTAAGGAGATTGAGGAGAAAGTGCAAGTCTAAAAGATGCATCCACAAAGTCAGTTTGTATGTCACTGAGATATTGTTTGTGGCCATGCAAAGGTGGGCACCATGTCACAAGATGAGCAGTTGTGTACTTGGAAAACTTAGAGCTGACCTTCACTGATTGGGAAGTTGAAGATTTCCCAACTGTTGGAAGTTTACCAATCCCTTTTTGTTGAACCTTATGTGCAGAAGTTTGAGTTAATCATAATCCATGAGTTCACAGCACAGTATCAAAAGGTACATGACCCCTCTCTTGTTCCATTTATTTATTCTCTTTTTTCTTAATTTGTCACTCTTTATTTGCCTTTCCTCAGAGCCAAATTCTTGAATATGTTTGATATTTAGCCTTGGACTTATAAAATACATAAAAATGCTTGTGCATATATGTATTTTTCATGGATATGTGATGTTGCACTATAGATTTAGTATAGTATGTAGGTGTACCATAGTTGCATAGTTTCTAACATTTTTCTATTAACTGTGTTCTTAGGATCTGGCCGCATTGCTGAACATATATCTAGTTCTTTGTTTTTCTAAATGGTGCAGAATATTCCCATGTATACCCACCATATTTGATTTCTCTATTCCCCAGTGATGAACACCCAGGTTGTCTTAAGCTCTCCCCCACCCCAAACAATGCTATGATAAACATCCTTATCTTTTTCCCCTTACAGACCTAGGGGAGAATTTTCTGGGATAGAAGACTGGGGTTCCGAATCATAGGAACCACTCATTCTGAATTTCACAAAGTACTGCCAGATTGCCCTAAAGAGTGGCTCATACCAGCTCATGTGTCCACCAGCAGGCAAGAGAGTTCCTGTTGCTGGGTATCCCTAATACTTGGCACTCTCCAAAGGTCAGAATTTTTTTTCCAATCTGAACAGCATGAACTGGTGTCTCGTTGCTGTTTTTAATTTGAATTTTTCTTACAACTAATGAGTTTGAGCATCTCTTTATACACTTACCTATCTTAGATTTCCTATGCTGTGAATAGTTCATCATTATATCCTTTGCCCATTTTCTTACTAGGATGCCTGTCTTGTTGATTTACAGCAATAATTTATATGGTCTATTATAGACACAGGGCCAAAAATGTCTATTAGCCTTGTGCCTTTCTCAGTCACTGAGGATATCATCTCCCAATGTATCACTATCAGTTTACTACGAACTGGTGTCCTTCCTTGAGCAAACGACAACAAAAACAAGTAGTTCTGATATAATAAAATCCTATCTTTTTTAAAAAAAATTGTAGTTTGTGCTATTGGAGTATTAAGAATTCCTTTTTTTACCCCTAAGTTACAAAGAGAGTCTCCTCTTCTCTATTCTATCATCATTATAATTTTATCTTTCCCAACTAGATCTTTAATCTACCTGCATCTCTTCTGTGTATGGACTCTGTAAAAACCCAGTTGTTTTTTCTTGTCCCTCTACATTGTGAGTCGACACCATGTACAAAGACTATTCCTCATTGACATTGTTTATGTCAGAGTTTTCTGAGAGATAAGATGAAAGGATCTCGTCTCAGAGATGCGTGGCAGGAGATGCCTCTTTGACGTTTGGTACCACAGTTTCTCAAGCTCCCATCTGCACCTGTGTCTGTTTCTGATGTTTAGTTTTATTCCATTGGTTTTTCCAGTGTGTCATAACCATCCTGCATTTATCAGTACAGTATGGCTTCTTGTGTCATAACCATCCTGCATTTGTCACTACAGTATGGCTTGGTAGTATATCTTATTATTTGGTTGGCAAGTCCCCCTTTTAGCTTTTATTTGTCCCCAAGTTTATTCACCTATTAATGCACATTTCTTCTTCCATATTTTAGCTGCAATTTTGATTGGTTTAGCTTTGAATTTATTGGTTAATCTGAGAGCATTTTATAAACAGTAGCAGTAAAAGTAGGCATACATGCTGGATCCCAATCTTGTTATGAATGCAGCCAAAATTTCTCCATTACTATTATGCTTGATTTAAGTTTTTGATGTAATAACCACCATCAAATGTATAAAATCCCTTCTGTCTCTAGTGTGCTGAGACTGTTTGTTTTTATCAGGAAGTGTTAAATTTAATAAATGCCTTTTCTGCATTTACTGAGAAAATTATGTGATGTATTCCTTTTAGTCTATTAATGTGGTGTATTCCACTGATAAATTTTTCAGACGTTAAACTTTTCTTGCACTCTAGGATAAACTTCACTTGTTCATGATATATTAATTTTTAGTACACTATTAGATATGGTTAGCTCATATTTTATGTAGGATTTTTTCATCTATGTTTATTAGTGAAATGGAACTGCAATTTCATTACTTGTACTGTCATTATCTCATTTTGAAATCAAGATTACAGTAGCTTTATACAAGAAATTGTGCAGCCTTCTCTGCTTTTATAATTTTTGAAATATCTTATGAAGATAGAAATTATTTGTTTGTTGAGGATTTGGTAGGCCCTCTTGTAAGTATACTGGGCCTGAAATTTGGGGAAGGGGCATGAAAAAGTAGTAGGTTATATTTCAATTTATTTCACTATTATCAGTCTATTCTGTTTTCTATTTCTTCTTATTTTATATTTTTCCAGATATTAATTCAGTCTATCAAGTTCTTAATGAAATTAATATATTAAATGTTCATAATATTTTTATTTTTTAAAGCTCTATTGTGTCTGTTTTTTTTCTATTTTGTTCTGTTGTTTATTTACACCTTCTCTCATCTTGCCAGATGTTTTTCCATTAAGAGTCAGCATTTATAAAACTTATCTTCTGTAAAGTTCGTGTTGTTTTCTATTTCACTGATTTCTCCCCATTTTTCTTTATTATCTCCTTGTTTGAGTTTGCTTTTTAGGTTTTTCCCAACTTCTTGAGTTGAACACTTAGCTCATGTGTTTTCAACTTATTTGTTTCCCAATAAGTACATTGAGAATGACGTATTTCTAAGCATGATTTTAATTGTGTTCCATTACTTGGATACATTTAATGTTTTCACTATTGCTCCGTTCTAGGTTTTGAATATAATTTTCTCAATAATCCAAGAGTTTTTAGCAATATATTGTTTTAATTGAAGGTACTTGGGATATTTTTACCTTTCCTTTTTATCTTTAACTGTATTACATTATGGTTTAAGAGTTCAATCTTTATTTTGATTCTTTGGAGTTTATTGAAGATTTCTTTGTGGCCAAGAACATATGACCTATTTTTATAGGAGATAATGCATGCTATCAAAGAGTAGGTATTCTTTATTTCTGGTGTGAGTGTGTGTGTGTCTATATATATAATATATATATTTCTTAGAGATTATATATACATTGTATATTTATATATATGACACACACACATATATATATAACAGTAGTTGGTTATTTTTAACCCTATATAAGATGAGAGTGTCTTAATCTTAGTGTTCCTCAGCTGTGAAACAGACCCACTGTGTGCCCAGCATCCATCTGGATCCACTTTATATTGACACCCATGGGATTTGGGGGACAACAGGAATCAAGGGAAACATGACATTTGTGTTGTCTATGGTGCCCAATGAACTGTCTAAATCCATTTGGGCTCATTGTTCACTTACTGGCCAATGTCACGGAAATGTGGAAAGTCTGCCTGGAAGTTTTACTGATGTCTAAGAGTTGCTTGACCACTCGACAGGGAAGAAAAGGAGCTATGGCATATACAGCTAGTTGGCCAATTTTCTTTCCTTCTCTCTCATGGGAATAGGAACTTTGAATGTTAGCTATGTTCAAGGCTTCACAGAATAATAACTGCTTTTCCCATCCTTTCTTGCAGGTGAGTGTAGCTACATATCTAATATTTGACCAAAGAAATCCAGGAAGAAGTAGTCTGCCCACGACCTAAGAAGTGCCCTTTAAAGGAGGCATGTGCTTCTCCTTCCATCTTCTCCTTCTTATGGGTTGCGATACAGAAGTATGGACTGGAGCAGGAGCAGCCCGTTTGGATTATGAGGTAAATTTAGGAATGGTAGCCTTGCTTTCCAGAGCAAAAAGAGAGAGAGAAGGAGATCAAGATAGAAGGATCCTGGTTGTTGAGACTATGAAGCATCACTCTAGCAGCCTTGGATTGCTGACTTAGACATTGTTGTAGGAGAAAAATTAATTTCTACTAATATTTTTTTCTAAACTCACTATTTTGGTTTCTGTCACTCACAGCTAAATCTGATCCTAACAATATAAGAGACATGGGAATGATATTTAAGATGGACTTATTTGTCCTAGAACTATTCTTTTCCTCATCAGAATTTAGAGAGCAATGTAATGTATCATTGCAAAAGCTAAGGAAAGTCTCACCCTACAAAGTCAGCCTGGTTCATGAGCATCTTCAGAACCTCATTTCCATGGCATCCTTCTTTTTAGGCTAATTTTTCCCACAGACGACCCAGAAATCTTAAGATCACTGTCAGCCAATGCCCACACAAACTCAATGTCATTAAGGTATGATGAAGTCATGGTTTTTATCAAAATAAGATTTCAGGCAGGCTATTCCAGGAATTCTTAGCAGAACTTAGACATTACATTGGGTCATAATAAAATCAGTTAGTAAATCAAGTGTATTTGATCTAAGGTATATAGATAATCTCAGCACTCTGGAGCTATTGCATTAGCATCCCTTCTGGGCAACATCAGAGTGAGATCACTGAGCGTTGTCATTCATGCACTCATTCATTCAATTAATAATTGTTGAAGATATACCATGTGGCAGGCACTGTTGCAGACACAATGAACAGGACAGTCAAGGTTACTACTCACAGTGATTTCACATTCTGTCAGGGGACATGAACATTAAACAAATAGACGAAAAATGGCAAGATAAACTCAGTACTTATAATGACTAACCAGACATAAAGTTTTAAAAAGAGGTAAGAGACAGTTTTGCGGGGGCTGGTTTAAGTTAGGTGCTGAGGGAAGATCTATTCAACAAGGTAACATTGGATCTGTGAGCCGAATTATGGGAAGGTGCCAAATGCAAAGAACTCGGGGAAGAGGGTTTCTGGTAGCGGGAACACCTGTACAAAATATTTACAATATGAGCAAGTGGGACTTTTCTTTTCTTTTCTTTTTTTTTTTTTTTTTGAGACAGAGTCTCACTTTGTTGCCCGGGCTAGAGTGAGTGCCATGGCATCAGCCTAGCTCACAGCAACCTCAAACTCCTGGGCTTAAGCAATCCTTCTGCCTCAGCCTCCCAAGTAGCTGGGACTACAGGCATGCGCCGCCATGCCCGGCTAATTTTTTCTATATATTTTTAGTTGGCCAGATAATTTCTTTCTATTTTTAGTAGAGACGGGGTCTCGCTCTTGCTCAGGCTGGTCTTGAACTCCTGACCTTGAGTGATCCTCCCGCCTCGGCCTCCCAGAGTGCTAGGATTACAGGCATGAGCCACCACACCCGGCCAGCAAGTGGGACTTTTCTGAGGAACACACATAAGCCAGTTGTGGCTGAAGTAGAGAGAATGAAGAGGAGAGAGACGTGAGCTCAGTTTGGAGAGGTGAGCAGGGGACTAATTCATCATAACCAGTGGTGGGCTAAGACAGCTCATACAGACTCTCCAGAGATGATTATTCAGTAATTTCACAAGCATGTTGCTGAACACAACCACAATTAAAAACTAAATTATGTAAACTTGCAATTTAAATAAGTTATATTAAAAAAATGAAGGTAATAAATACTGAAAACCCATTTCTTCCAATTATTTTACTGCATTTTTTACTATCTATGCTGTTAAGGTTATTTTATGTCCCTTGTAGCTGTGTGGTAGAAATACTGCCTAATAACATGCCATGGCACATCTCCTTCCAATTCTGTGTTCAGTGACATCATCACAGTGTGACTACTCACACCGTGGAAATCAGCAGACACTTTTTGTTTGTCTTGGTTGGGCAGGCTGGGTGGGTTGCTAAACATTTACCGCCACCCCACTAACCATAACTATGGCAGCAAAGTCACAAGTAGGGCTGGATTGAAGCCAGATGCCTCAGAGGGCAGGGGAACAATGTCACTTGGAGTTGAAGATACTTATTAATAGGAGCAGAGCAGGCTCAGCCAGTGGTTAACACAGCAGGGGACATCAAATCCAAGCAGAGCAGCGTGAAGTTTGGTCTGAAGAAAAATCAACGGTCAAAGCTAGGGGAGGCTGCCACAGTGGACAAGCTTGGGAGTAAGGGTTGGTACTCAATTGGTCAACTCAAGTACCACCACTTCCAAAAAGCTTTCTCAGACTCACTGCTCCTAATCAGAGGTGGCCACCCTTCCTTGACTCAGATAATGTCTTGAAATTTCCACCATAAACTCACAAACTCCCCTGTGTTCTTATTTTCACTCTTCTGTCTCTCCTAGACCAGAGACCATATCTTCTTAGTATTTCTAAATTCTTAGGACTAAGCCCGGTGCCTGATGCTTATTAAGCACTCAATTCTTATTAGCATAATCAGAAATGTAGAAAAATATACACAAAAGAGTTTGGGGCAAGATTATTCTAAAAAGTGTGGGGAGAAATGAAATCTTCAACAATAAGGAAATAACTAAATTAATTACAGTTCATTCACATAATAGATGCAGCTACAAAATATTATTCTAAAAATCATAAAAAAGTATGGTATCTTAAAATCAACACAGTTAAACTAGTTACTGGTAAAAGTAAGATATAAAGCCTTGTATTCCCCATTATGTAAATACATCAAGAAGCATACAAAAAAAAAGAGAGAGAAAAGAAAAAAAAAAAAAGAAACCAATCCAGGAAGAGGCATTTTGTCTAGATTGTGGGATTAAGAGTGATATCTCGTTTGTCATATTTATAC
>CM052440.1:14505302-14587199 GCA_028533085.1 Varecia variegata | reverse complement strand
GTTATCCACCGTGATTTGATTTTTGTGAGAGGTGACAGCTGTGGGTCCTGTTTCAGTCTTCTACATGTGGCTATCCAGTTTTCCCAGCACCATTTATTGAACAAGGAATCTTTTTCCCAGAGTATGTTTTTGTCTGCTTTGTCAAAGATTAGATGGCTATATGAGGATGGTTTTATATTTGGATTTTCTGTTCTGTTCCACCCCATAAGCTGAAATAAAAAAAATTTTGTATTCCTTTCTTTAGATAGAGATCCAAAGATTTATAAGCCTCAGGTTCCTAAAATTCAGATGTTCTCCCCCACAGGTACTATCTGAACCATACAAGAAAGTGCCCTGCTCACACCCAACTTAAAGCTCATGAGAGGGAATGGCCGCAGGGCTAGTGTTAGGCTGGGCAGAGGCCAAGTACTGTGGGAGGCACAGCAGGTGCCCCGGCTGGCTCCTGGGTTGCTAGTGATGGTTAGGGAAGGAAGACGATACCCAAGCAGAAAGGGGTGGTGAAGATTTCCTAGGTAGAAAGACTAGCCTGAGTCTCACAGAGACATAGCATTAATCTTCACTGGTTGATCTAAGTTTCATGAATTGTTTCCAATGCAAAGCTTTGATGACTTCTGTGTGGGAGCTCTTCTAACATTGCTGCTCCCCTGAATTTCCTTGCCTTGCTTCCCCCAGGGGAGTCCGCTGCCCCTACCGGTGGTCTCTCTCAGCACACTGTTGACACAGTGGCTTTGCATTCAGAATTGCCCTTTTGGTTGCCCTCTTGCAAAAAAGGAATATTATGTAAACTCCTTGAAAACAGGGACTATGTCTCTTTTCTCAATGTTTGCATCCTGGAACCTACCGCTTTGTATATAGTAAGTATCCAATAAATGTTTATGCAGCAATATTTATTGAGCTCCTATCATGTGGCAGGCCCTGTATGGACACTGAAAACCACTGGTAAATGAAACAGACACAGTCCCTGCCCTCCTAAGGGACTTAGGCTTACATGTAAGCCCTAAGGGCTTACATTCTAGTATCTGTGGCAAGAATAAATGGTGGCACGCATGCTGAATCATCTCAGGAAAACGTGATGTTAGGAAAGGGGTTTGAGGTAGTCAGAGTCTGTCCCCTCCAATCCTTTTTCCATAGCTCCAGACTTGTCTTCCATGAATATAATGGTGTTACCTCTCTGTTTAGAAATCTCTCAGGCCATCATACCTGAACCATTTTTCTGTCATTCAAGGCTTCCCATAGCCCAGCCCACCCTGCCCAACCCAGTCCCTTAGCACTCACCAACACAGGGCCCCTGCTCCCCTCGCTTTGCCCCTTCTCACACATTTGTGGAAATACTCACAACTCTGCTTGTGAGCATTTACGATGTGCCTGCTATGCGCCAGGTTCCTAGTACTCCTTGGAGAGAAATCCCAATTGTTTGAGATAAGGAAGGTATTCACATCAAAAGATCACTGATGATCCCTGGGAGCCCGTGCCAAGTGGCAAATGAGGCCTCAAACATGCCGGGAGGGGGAGGATTGTTTCCCTGAGTCCATTAAATTTATTAAAAGTGTTTTGCACGCCACTTTCTGTATCAGATACATACACCTTACACCCTCTAAACAACTTTGGCCCCACAAGTCCATGCATTCATTCAACAAGTGTTTACTGAGCACCTGCCTTAGTCCAGACACCACGCTGAGGGCTGGGCCTGCACAAGGAGGCGAAGCAGAATCCCTGCCCTTGTGGAGCTTCAAGGGCAGCGGGCTCTCCTTCCAGGAACAATGGGAGGCTATCGACTGCTTTTGAGCAGAAGAGCAGGGGGGTATGTTATACTTTGAAAAGAACACTTTGTCTGGGATGTGACATAAAATACCATTTCTTTACACTTTCATGCATTTCATACATGCGACTATGCCATTTAGTTAGATTATTCTGGTGGCAGTGAGGAGAAGGTATTTGAGGGAGATAGATTGGACATGGGATGGCCAGCTGGGAGAATATTGAAATAAGGCAATGATGTTAGTGATAGAGAAGAGGGAAATGCTCTAAATACATATATATTGTGCATTGTATGTGTATATATACTTGTTTACATTATACACACACCGTATGTATCTGTGCATATGAAGTTGTTAAGACTTGGTGATTGTGGAGGGGGCAGGTGAGCTAGGTTATGGAGGCTGAGTGTAGGATGATCCCCAGGATTTGGGGTTGAGTGTGTGAGTGGATGCTGAGCCCTACAACACAGAACACCAAAGGAGGGAAAGATTTGAGAGAGTAAGCATGATGAGCCCACTTTCAAACATGTTGCACTTGATACTTCCATGGAACATTCCAGTAGTGATGCTGATCACACGAGTTTCAGATCCCACGGAGAGGTCCAGGCTAGAAAGAAGAATTTGAAAGTCATCAGCAGGAAGTAGAAGCTAAAAAGGGCAACATGTGTCATACAGAGACTTTACACTGGGGAGTGAGAAACTAAAAATGAAGTGTTGAGAAAAGAAGGATGAGAGGGATAAGACCCACGGCAGCCAAAGGAGGACAGAACATCAAGAGGAGACGAGTGGTCAGCAGTGCCAAGTGCACTGAGGCAATCTCATGAGCTAGGGCCTGAAGTATCTAGTGCATCTAAAACATGGAGTCCTGGGTGAATGTGTTAGTCTGGGATCTCCAGAGAAACAGAGCCAGTAGGAGATTAGACAGACAGAGATGTATTAATATTAGAAGGAATTGGCTCATGCGGTTATGGAGACTGAGAAGCCCCACTGTTTGCAGTTCCAGTAGGAGTCTGCGTCCGAAGGCAGGACAAGACTGATCCTCCAGCTGCAAGACAGGCACAGAGAGCAAGTTCTCCTGCACTCCTCCTTTTTGGCTCTCTTCAGTCCTTCAACAGATTGGATGAGGCCCCCCACATTGGGGAGAGCAGCTGCTTTACTCATTCTACCAATTCAAATGTTAATCTCATGCGGGAAACACCCTCAGAGGCACACTCAGAATAATGTGTAACCAAATATCCGGGCACCCCAGAGGGATGAGTGAAAAATAAATGGAACTGTCAGACTACTGTTCTAAGAAATTTTGGCTTTGGGCTGAAGGTGGTCACAGGGTCAAGGAACAGATTGCTTTTCTTTTTCTTCTTCTTTTTAGGACAAAAAGGTAAGTATTTTATAAGTTATGGGCCAATCAATGAAACTTCTCTGAATCCGGGAGAGACCAGATCGGGAAGAAACAGCTCAGGGAAGACGGTCAGAGAGAGGCAGAGCAGAAGTGAGGATGAGGAGGAGTAAGAGGGTGAAGCCACAGATGTCCAAGGTGGAGCTGGAAAAGACAAAGCCAAGACAGAGCCTCAAGAAAGTCAAAGAAGCGAAAGGCTTCTGTGCTGGGTAGGTGGTTCCCAAGGCCCTTTTCTTCCCGCTGCAGGTTTCTGACCATTCCTCAGGTGCATCTCTGCAGGAACTTACCAAGCTTCTCTCCCTCTAAGTCACCAAGACCCCCTCTGCATATTTGCAGGACTAGCATAACTTCTTTATCAGGAGAAATTATTCACGCGCCCGCGTAATGGAAACTGTGTCTTAGCACCTTGAATACCTCTAGAGAAATAGTCCCCCATCTTCAGCGTCCAAAAGGACTCCCACGTAGCTTGTTAGAAGAGCCTATTAGCCAGATTCTGATTTGGTAGGTCTCGGATGAAGCTTCAGAATCTGAATATTAATAGACATCTCAGTTATCTCTGATTTGTGAATCGTGGGGGAACGTAATACAGGCAGCTCAGTGCTCTGTGGCTGAACTGTATGGAGAAGAATTAATAGAATCGAATTGAGTGGTACTGAATGAATCGAATTGCAGAATTTTCACAGTCTCCGCTGCAGTTTGAGAAATCACCAGCAGGTGGCGAGCGACCCACACAACTCGCAAATGAAGCTCGACCGCTTCCCGGGTACCCAAATCCCAGACCAAAAACTGTCCAGGCTGTAGAGGGGAATCCTACTTCCCAAGCAAAGCTGTTGGCGACAGAGGTGAGTTTCATCCCTTTGCACGTGCATCCCGATGCGCCAATGGTCCACCTCTTGCGCCAGTCCCCAGGGCTAAAAGCATACAGACCCCATGATGCTGCCTTCTTTCTCCCAGGAGCCATAATCCTGGCACCAGCAAGGACTGATCTCATGTCTGGAAGGCTGAGGATGACGTCATCTGTCCCCTGAAGGTTTGGGCAGAAAAGAACAGCAAAAATGTTTGTCTGTTCAAAGAGAGGAGTGGTTGCCACTAGAGGGTTATGTGGCCATGCCTGTATTGTCTGTATAGTCAGAATCGGAGCTGAGGGATCTTAATCCCCTCATTTTGTAGAGCCTGAGAAAGGATGAGCAACTTGCCATAGGTCACAGAGCTAGAAAGTTCCAGAACTTCCTGGAGTCAGTGTCTTTAAGTGACTTGGCTTTTCAACTGCACCTAACACCAACGTGTGCGGAAGTGGAGAGTGTGTGTGTGCGTGTGTGTGTGTGTGTGTGTGTGTGTGTGAAGTTCATCAGTGTCTGCTCATGAAGTGTCATATAGAAGAAGCTTAGGGGCCACCATCTGGTTGGAGAAGAGGTGACTTTAGGATGTGTTTGCATAACAAGTCCACTGCTTTTACCTGGATTGTGTGCGTATTTGGGGGGTAGCCTGGCAGGTGGGGGAGGATGGGAATCCAAAGAGAATGGAGCCTGGGGACTGAAGTTTCTCCGTGGCTGCCCCCCTTCGTGTTTTAATGGACTTTCTTTTCTTATACACCTCCTTTTCTGTCTACTAAAGTTGATTGAAAGCTACAATTGTGTCTTATTTCTCTCTGATTATGCTCCATAGTCATTGATGAATCTATAAGTGTATCAACCTTGATCATTTTTAGATCTAAACGGTATTTTCTAACATCTTAAACGAATAGCATATACCTCTTGCTATGTATTTCAGTATGCTTGTACTTAACACACATCCAGTGTCTACTATGTGCCAGGCACTGTTGTCAGTATTTTACAAAAAGTAACTCATTTAATCTTGTCTTTGTTGCTGTTCTTTAAGATTCCATGCCAATGAATATCCACCTATTAGAAATTACTCTTTCTTACCCCCAATATCGTCCCCCTAAAAGGGCTGAAATTCAGTTACCAGTACCTGCTGCAAATACTGCGCCCAGGGAAGAATGGTAAGGAGGGAAGAAAGTCAACCGGCCAACCCTTGGGGGGCACGTTTTCCCTGGCAGACACTGCCCAGGCTGCGGCTGCATCCTCCTTACACTGTTAGGAGTCAACTTTCCCCTTGGCCAGCGGGGCCAGCGTCCAGGTTTGCCTGAGGGGGAGACAGCCCCAGCCACCAGGCTGATCTATAGGCCAGAGCATTCCCGGGCCGCACCGCAAGGAGTCGGGCTGAGCTTGGACTTTGGGGAGGTGGTGATGGACACAGGACACGTGGCCACACAATGGGGACACACGACTGACCTCAGTCACTTCGGTAAACTGCCCTTGCTTTCTGGCTGCGGCAGGAGCGTTTCTGGAGCTCCCGGGCTCCAGCCGCCTGAGTTCCTCGCCACAGCCGGCAGCCCCTCGCCCTGTTGACCGCAGAGAGCACCCAAGGGCGCGTAAGCCCCCACGAGCTCTCAGAACCCCCTGACCCTGAGCTTTAGAGTCCTTCCTTGTGGATGCGAGCTTCGTTGCGTTTCACAGTGTGTGAGGAGAGGCACAAGGGCCGTCTCCGCTCGGGGGCTGAGACTGGCTGGAGCGCGCTGAGAGTGAACTTTCCGCCCAGGTCAGATATAGGCACCCAGGGTCTTGTGGCGTCACACTACGGTCTTGCAGCGTGAAAGGCAGAGAAGGGGTCAAAAGGGGGTAGTGTGTGTTGTGTGGCTGAAGGTGGGGGCTTATGAAGAGAGGGAGAGCAGGGCAATGGGGGAAGGGGTTTGGGGAGGTATGAATTTGAGAAGGAGCAATCAAGCTGGGGGAAAAATAGCAGGGCTTTTTTTTCTTCCCTCCTATATGCAAACTGTCACTTCGGGTTAGCAGGAGCCCTTATCTGGCTCATTAGCATGAGCTGTGGCTAACACGCTTAAACCCTCTAATTATTTATTATGCCGTCACGGAGCGGGTTGCAACCCCACCCCGGGGCGCGCTGGCGGGGCAGCAGAGCTGGGCAGCGCGCGGGGGCGGGCGCAGCGTCTGGCCTTGCTGTGCGCTACCGGGGAGACCCCTCGCGGGCCCCGGAGGGCGCTGTTCCGCGAGTCAGCAGAGTTGTTGGGGTCTATCTGGAATGGCCTTTCACCAAAATTCATCCCCAGGGTGACAGTGCAGCACTCATCTGGCTCGGCTAGTCTACACTTGCGCACGAGCTTCTCCACTGCCATCTTCTAAGACCAAAGTTGGAGCGAAGGGGTGCAGAATTTTGGGGGGGAGGGGTGGAGGGTGGAAAGAAGCCAAACACAACACGGAGCACGGGGCTGGGAACTTGGGCTGGGTAGCATGTTGGGTGCACCTTCCAGAAGGACCCTGGGGAGAACCTACAGGTTTGTGCCTCTTCCCCAATTCTCGCGTTCCAGGCGGGTTCACAAACTTGGGGGGGAAAATATGAAGGGCTGAAATCCGGCCGCTCACGTCCACGGGTCTATTCAGAGAACAGTTTCAAAATAAGTTAACCTCCGTAGGGTGGTTTTCTTCCCCCTCCCCTTCTAATTGTCCCCCCTTCCCCCTCCCTCTCCCCATTCGAGTCTGTTTTATGTTCCCCTGCGTTGTGCCAACTATTTTATCTTTATTCCTTCTCTTTCGGTCTCGCCATTCATTCCTTTTTTTGTGTGTGTGGCTTCTTGGGCTGATGTGCGGCTCGTTACCACCCACTGCACGCCCGCTCCTGTAGCTGAGGTGTTTCTATACAAACTCGAGCGTCCAGTTGTCATATTAATTATTACACTGAGTAATGACTGAAATGGTCAAAATAAGGGGAGACTCAAGAGAGCGTTTTTTTTTTTTTTTTTGCTGCTCAAAGATTCAGCAAAGAAGCCGTGCAACAAAGCACTAATTGGTCCCCAGAAACACTCTGACAAGGCATGGAAGATAGGTTTCATAGAGCCCTTCGATTGTGAAGGGGGGAGCGCTCTGAATGGACTCCACGCTTCTTTTCTAAACTCTCTTGCTGAGCAAAAAATGGACCTCTGTTTGAATACTGCCCTGATCCTTGAATACTATACCCAGCAGAGAAAAAAATGCACCATTTATTGTAAGTTTTTTTTTCTTTTTCAGCTATTCAGGGGTTCTCTGTGAAGAATCAGCTGGTTTTGTTTACCATGAAAGACCTTTACTTTATTTTCATTCTTGGAGGAGGTGGGGTGGGGGAGGGAAGGAGAGCCATGTGCCTAGACAGAGAGGAGCTGGCCTACTGTAACAAAATAGAGTGTAACAAATCCTACAAAAGTTTTGAATGTATTGATTCTTTGGAGAGCTATATAGATTAACGACTTTCTTTATGCTTATCCAAGGAAGGTATTTAATCATAATGTAAATGGGGCTTTAGAAAAAAATAAAGACTTAGCGTTACTTCTCCTTATTTGGAGAACTTCAAAAGGACTTGTGAGGGTGGCTGCAAATTACCTCCTCCTCCTCCACCTTCCCTCCCTAACCAAAAAGGCACAATAAAATATAGTTTGTGCTTTTTTGTTTTGTTTTGTTTTTCCAACTTTCCTTTTTCTTTTTAAGGCATACTGAAAAAGCCAATAGATTTGTTAGAAGCCTGGATTCCTTAATGCAGGTGCAGGCCTGGCTGCTGTGACCAGGAAGCTGGGCCAAGCCAAATATGTGGTTTGTGCTGTTCTGCCCCCTCATCAGGCCCTCCTCTGAGCCTCCTGCAGGCTAAACTCAGGCTGTCTAGCAGCCTTTTCTGAAGTTACCTTGGGAATACTGTTCTAGGAGACAGTAGATTGTGCAGTCATGTCCTTTTTGTTTTCCCTGGGTACATCACCTAGCACAGGCTTAGAGACACACACAGCCAAGGACAGAGGCCTTATCTTAATTATAACTATAGGAATATATATATAAGAATATACATATTGGAATATATATACATAAGAATATATGTATCTGCTAGGAATGCCATGTACACTCACTTTTCTCCAAGCATCCATGGCCTCTGGGACTCAGGTTGCCCCCCAAATTGAGGATTGCACAATTTTGTGACCAAATCCAGAATGCAAGGCTCATATTAACCTTTGTCCCCTCTTTGACCCTTCTTTAGGATCCACTATAAATATAACTTTATTAAATTATTTGTCCCACGGAAATCCTAGTTTCATTTTTAATATTAACCCCTTTCCCCAAAGAAAAGGCATAGATGGAGCATTTTTTCAAAGAGATGAGACATATCTCCTTTTCACAGAGAGAAGGGGCACAATCCTGGAATTTGGGCATAGCATGTGAGCAAAGGTGGCACTGGTGTGGCCTTCAGCTGTGAGTGGAAATTAAGGTAAGCAGGAGACTGAAGCACAGTACCTCCAATCTGAGAGCAGCAGACCCCTGTGGATCACAAGAAAAGCCACCTCCCTCTATAAACCCTGGTGCTGAATGAAGATAAGGTCTAATCTAAAGTACAGTTCAGCTCCGGGGTGTCCTGACATAGGAAAGGGGCCTGAAAGTGCTGAAATTAAATCTCTTATTGCATTAAAGGAGAAAGAAAAACTTTTCTATTTTTCTGGAATGTCCATATTCTGGGTGATACTCCCCAAAGGGGTTCAATGTCTTGCCCTCCCCCATCACAGGACAGAACACTGTTTGAAAGCTGCCATTTGGAGGAATGAAAAGGCAATCTCTGATATATGTGGAGAGATTTGCAAAGCAAATTAACCAACAACATCTGATTTAATTCTCATAACAACCTTGACACATAGGCAAGGGGAGTGCCACTGCCCCATTTATGGATGAAGGTATTAAACCCTCATTTTGAGAGTTTTCTTCTCCCTCCATGCCCAGATAAATGGAACATTGTTCAAGTGTCTCAGCCAAGTAAAGCCCTGAGGACTTGTGAGGATTCAGGCCCACAGGGTGGCAAGGGAGCCACAGAAAGCTGACATGGAAGTCAGGGCCAGTGGCTCTGCTGAAGCTGCCTGCATGTGGAGGCCACAGAGCATCTCTATTTTCTGACTTACTACTGTTGATGTTAAAAAGTGTGGTTCCTGTCTTCATCACCTTGTTTGTGATCCATCACCACCATTTCTCAAACGTGACAGGAATTACTCACCCCCAGGTGCTGGGACAGTGAGACAGGGTGGCATTGCATCTCCACCGGCCGGAGCTATTATCACAGTGTGATTCCGGGAAGCCAAACACCGAGGCTCCTCCTGCCACAAACCTTTTCCTGGGTGGGCTGTGTGAGCTTGACTTTCTAATTAATCCCTTCCTATTTAGACCTGCTCTGGAGTGCTCCACTCACATCTTATGGAACTCTCACAACTCTCAGAGGTAGGTACTATAACTGTCAGAGTGGTGCAGATGAGAGACCAGAGACTCCCAGAGTGTCTCAAAGTCACACAGCTGTAAAGTAACAGAGTCTGGACACCCAGTCAAGTGAATCTGCTTTATCTGGAATTCTCCTTAGGAGGGCATGCAGCCAGTTCTCTCCCTAGGGGAGCATGCAGCCAGTTCTCTCTGGTGGGGAGGGGGGATGATAATTTAGGTCACAGGGTCAGAGGTAGGATTCTAATTTTGGCTTTTGAGTCTCAGTCCTGTGCTCCACACTGGTGAAAACAACTAGAAAACCAATATCAGTGGAAAACTCTCCTAGGTAGTCCACAATCCCCCAACAGCAGAGATGTAAACCCCTAAAGAAAAATTCCAGACTGCTCCACCTTAGGGTTGGAAGAGAAGGTGGTGATGACAGTGTTGAGGAGCATTCTCTGGGTTCTTGCAAAGCCTTGGAAAGCATGTAGAAAGGAAGGCTTAGTGTACAAGGGAGGAGACGGTGACGATAGCATTTTGCTTCCGGGGTGGAGTAGGGAAAATGGGCACAAATGTTTCAGTAGCTTTGGCAGGAAGGTTGCTGTCTTTTTTCCTGGGCTGATGCCAGTGGGCAGGACCACTAGAAGGCTTCACTACTATATGCTTCCATTCAGGTGCCCATATCATGGTATATGTGTGTGCTTGGGGTGGGGATGGGGGATTCTGGCCTTAAGTCCCAGGTAATTGTATGGGATCTTTGTGTACAGGTGGAACCCAAGACCCCTAAAGGGAAACTGTGAACATATGTTGGCTACCAGCAAATTTTCCCCTCTCCAAGATAAGAGTTTTTAATTAGCTAGTGTACACTCTTCTTGTGCACATCAGGAAACTGAGGCCAGTAGAGGAAGAGGGACTTGTTCAAGATTACAATGCACAAGAGTGGTAGAGCTGGGAGTCTGGGCCTTTGTCAAGAGTGGAATGAGTTAGAATGGAGCTCACGATTCAGCTTAATGTGAAAGGAAGTGCATTTAGTTGGATCCATGTTAGGGACACCCCCTCTCACCCCCATTCCTGATTATTTTGGTGAAGAGGAGGGGAAGGGGCATGTGGCCTCCTAGCACATGCTTCCAGAGCTCACAGCTGAGGCATGTGGGTGGTGGGGAGTGCCTGGAATATCGCCCTTTCTCCAGGTGGTCTGGGGCTCACTTGGGTTGGAAAGGGCAAGATGCCCAAGCTGAGTGGTGTGCCTCTGCTTTAGGCATAATTATCTCCTAGTCTTCTGGGAAGAGAGAAGACAAATATGACCTTGGAGACCTCTCAGCTCCTTTCCTGGGGGCCTGGGGGGAGGCCTGAGCTGTAAACTCAAGGGGCTTCAGCAAAGTTCTGTGAGGTCAGTAAGCCACGGTTTCCTGTGGGGTGAAGGGGCCATGCGGGTGGGGAGGGTTACAGAACTGATCTCTGTTGGCACCATTCCGCCTTTACTTTTCAAAGTTACCCATTCCACAAAGAGGGAACAGGCAGCCAAGAGATGATTCACTTCGGGAGCCACTGGTCCTTACTGCCCACCACCACCACTATTGTTCCAAAAACACCCCTAGCCAGCCACACACACCAAGGGCGGGTCCCTGATCACTCCCACCGGCCCTGTAGAAAGACTCATCTCCACAAAGCGAAGTTCGATTAGAAGCAATGATCCCGATAATTCACCCGATCAAACTGACTATTTCTGCTGGACAAAAAATTGCACGATTGACCTCTGCTTAATTCTGCCTGTATAGACGCGCCTAGAGGCGCACCCCAGCCTCTCTCCCCACCAGAGCCTTAAAGAGATGGGGCCCGTTGCTCCGCCTGCTTTCCCGGGAGCAGCGCGGTGTCCCCAGACGTCCCGAAGCTGGACGGGGTTGCGGCCAGAGCCAGCCAGGGCCGAGGGCCCAGGAAGGGCGGATGGGCAGGCGCTGTCCAAACGGCCGAACAACTGCTGCAAGCGCCTCCCCCTCCCTCGCGGCGCCAGCACGCGGCCCCGCCGGGCTCTGCTCCCAGTCGCCTGCCACCGGCCCGCCGGGCACACGCCTGGGGCGGGATGGAGGCTGAGCCAAGGCCGCCGAGGTGCCTGCGGCAGAACAACTGGGGAAGCTCCTCCAGTCCCCCAAGCTCCATCACCTGCCCCAGCCCCACGTGTTTCTTCTCAGAAGAACCAGGAATATCCTAGAGGGCTCCCCTCTTTATAATTCCCCCAGCCGGTCCAGAGATAATCTTTTGGGGGAGTGATGTTACAGGGGGCCGGAGGTCATCCTACGGGGGCTGCCTGTCACATACACGTACCTACAGCACGGATCATAATCGCCCCTCAATGTCCCTTCTCCTCGGGTCCCCTCTACACTTGTTCGGTGGTGGGGAACACATCCTAATTTTTTGAGCTGGATGGGGCATCTGAGCCCATCTAATCCAAGCTTCTGCGGCTAAAGACGAGGAAACGTAGGCTCAGAGAGATGCCACTCACCAAAAGTCACAGAGCTAGTGAGAGGACGCCTTGGGACTAGAACCCAAGTCTTCACATAGTCCAGCACTTTTCTCATTGTCTTGGACGGAGTTCTCCCTCCCATCTTTCAACCTTAATTCGCTTCAACTTCTAAGGTCAGCAAAAAACCGCAAGAGTAAAACAATGGAGAGAAGAAAACAGGAAACACGGAGCTCCACTACCTCCTAATCTACACATCGCCCCTGTGCCACTTTTCTGCCCAAACTCTTCCCTGCGCTTTGCTGCACGTTTTCAGGAGATCCCAAGGGGGTTTCACCCCAAATCTTTCCACCCATGCACCCCAATTCCCAGGGCTATTTGTCCCTTCTGCGGAGCCACCCCCCGGTGCAGCCCGCCCCAAGCGCGCCGCCTGTTTATTCAGCCGGGAGTCCGGCACGCGCCAGGCGCACGCACTGCAACAACAAACCCGACTGAATGGAGAGTTTGCAAGGAGCGGGCGAAGGGAACCGGAGGGGGGAGAGGAGAGGAGGAGGGGGAGTTTAGGGAGTGGGTGGGAGGAGGAGGTAAGAGGAGGGGGAGTGGGGGCTGCAGCCGCTCGCTGCAGCAGCGGGGAGTGGGGGGCGAGGCGGGGCCAGGGCTGCGCGTGGGGCTGGGTGTCCCATTGAAAAGGCGGCCGCACTCCGGCCGCCCAGCACTCTCTCACTTCTGGCCAGGGAACGTGGAAGGCGCACCGACAGGGAGCCGGCCAGAAAGGGCGAGTGAAAGAAGGAAATCAGAAAGAAAGGGGGTTAACAAAATAAAAACAGCCTGAGCCACGGCTGGAGAGACCGAGACCCGGCGCAAGAGAGCGCAGCCGTAGTGGGGGAGGAACGGGAGACTCAGCAGAGCGCGCTCAGCACTGACTTTTGCTGCTTCTTCTGCTTTTTTTTTTTTCTTAGAAACAAGAAGGCGCTAGCGACAGCCTCACACGCGAGCGCCACGCGAGGCTCCCGAAGCCAACCCGCGAAGGGAGGAGGGGAGGGAGGAGGAGGAGGCGTAGACGGAGGAGAAAAAGCATTTGCACCTTCTTTGCTCCCTCTCTAGGAAGTCTCCTGGGGGTTTTGTATTTTTTTTTAACTTCCTCGGAGCTCCCTCTTCATCTTTCCCCTTCTTTCTCTCTCTGTTCGTGCACCCAAGTCCTGTCTGTGTCCCCCTCGCGCGCCCCGCACCTCGCGGCCCAGCTCGCTCTGATCCCGCGCCTCCTTGGCCGCCGCTGCTCATGGAAAGTTCTGCCAAGATGGAGAGCGGCGGCGCCGGCCAGCAGCCGCAGCCGCAGCCCCAGCCGCCCTTCCTGCCGCCCGCAGCCTGCTTCTTTGCTACCGCAGCAGCCGCCGCAGCGGCGGCAGCGGCGGCGGCGGCGCAGAGCGCGCAGCAGCAGCAGCAGCAGCAGCAGGCGCGGCAGCTGAGCCCGGCGACCGACAGCCAGCCCTCAGGGGGCGGTCACAAGTCAGCGCCCAAGCAAGTCAAACGACAGCGCTCGTCCTCGCCCGAACTGATGCGCTGCAAACGCCGGCTTAACTTCAGCGGCTTCGGCTACAGCCTGCCGCAGCAGCAGCCGGCCGCCGTGGCGCGTCGCAACGAGCGCGAGCGCAACCGCGTCAAGTTGGTCAACCTGGGCTTTGCCACCCTTCGGGAGCACGTCCCCAATGGCGCAGCCAACAAGAAGATGAGCAAGGTGGAGACACTGCGCTCGGCCGTCGAGTATATCCGTGCGCTGCAGCAGCTGCTAGACGAGCACGACGCGGTGAGCGCTGCCTTCCAGGCTGGCGTCCTGTCGCCCACCATCTCCCCCAACTACTCCAACGATTTGAACTCCATGGCCGGCTCGCCGGTCTCATCCTACTCGTCCGACGAGGGCTCTTACGACCCGCTCAGCCCCGAGGAGCAGGAGCTGCTCGACTTCACCAACTGGTTCTGAGGGGCTCGGCCTGGTCAGGCCCTGGTGCGAATGGACTTTGGAAGCAGGTAACTTGCATTTAGGGGTGGGCAAGGGTGGTATTCTTATCTTTATCGTCCCTCTGAGTGTCTGTGGAAGGGAGCCTGTCTCCATGGAGATGGGGGGAGTTACATTTAAAGGATTTGTTAAAGTTTGTCAATTTCAAACCCTGGTTTGTTAGTTTCAGCACTGGCCTCTGAAAGTGGCTTTGCCCAGTTCTCCAAGGAATGGAGGGTAGGGGTGAGGTGCGGGGATGCTGGCGAACTGAGAACTGGGACATGTCAAAAGAGGTGTTCTACCTGGCAGACTCTTCCCCCAAACCTCCATCTCCCCCGCCACTAACCTTCAAGTGTAAACTAACCTCTCCCGTTACTCTCCTTACGCTGCAGGGTGACTGCACAACCTGCTGTCTTTAGTGCTTTCTCGTCAACGTCAGCGACGTTGGGAAGGAGAAAAAAGAAAAAAAAAAAAAGAAGAAGAAGAAGAAGAGAAGAGAAGAGAAGAAGAAGGAAAAAAACTCCACAAGGAAACAAAAACAGCCAACCAACCCAACCCCAACGCCAACTAAGCACGCATGCCTGAGAGGCAAGGCCCTCAGAAAACAGGGGTGCGCTCAGAACATTATCTTTGCACTCCAATCATTCAAGGAGATAAGAAGAGCGACTAGGACCTGAGTCAACGCGCAAAATGCAGCTTGTGTGCAAAAGCAGTGGGCTCCTGGCAGACGGGAGCAGCAGACGCACTATAGTAACTCCCACCCACCACTAACACGCACAGCTGAAAGCGCTGGCTCGGGCGCCTTCACCTCCCCGCCCTCTCTCAAAGCGCAGTTCGTAGCCCTCTAGAAATGAGTTGGTGTCTTTCGTCTCAGTATCCCCCACCCCAATCAGCTGAAGACGTTAGTCTACAGTAAAACTATGCTCTACTCAGTCCTTTGAAACCCTGCGCCTCCTCCGGGGGGCCCCATCCCCAAACCCTACCAGCTCCCTCACATCGTCTTTTCTACTGTTTTCATCATAGAATGCTTCCAATCTTTTGTGAATTTTTTTATTATAAGAAAAATCTATTTGTATCTATCCTAACCAGTTTGGGGATATATTAAGATATTTTTGTACATAAGAGAGAAAGAGAGAGAAAAAAAATTTATAGAAGTTTTGTACAAATGGTTTAAAATGTGTATATCTTGATACTTTAACATGTAATGCTATTACCTCTGCATATTTTAGATGTGTAGTTCACCTTACAACTGCCATTTTCCCTATGTGGTTTTGTAAAGAGCTCTCCTCATAGGTGAGATGAAAAAGCCACCAGTTGTACTTCAGCACCAATGTGTCTTACTTTATAGAAATGTTGTTAATGTATTAATGATGTTATTAAATACTGTTCAAGAAGAACAAAGTTTATGCAGCTACTGTCCAAACACAAAGTGGCAGCCAGTTGGTTTTGATGGGTTGCCTTTTGGAAATTTCTATCACTGCCTTTTTTTTCTTACTGTTTTATTACAAACTTACAAAAATATGTATAACCCTGTTTTATACAAACTAGTTTCGTAATAAAACTTTTTTTTCCTTTTTTCAAAATGAAAATAATCAGCTGCCTCTAAGCTTTCTTTGACTCCGATGCCCCTGGACAAGTTATTGAAATGCCAAAGCAAAGGGGGTGGGTAGAGGGAGAAGAGGGTGGTGCAAAACACGCTAAGTGGCAGGAATGACAAAAGATAAGTGCTGCGGCCAGTCCTACCCAAGTAGTGACTTAGTGATGAATGTAGAAAATGTACTGTTTTCTTCCCATTCTATCTTGCAAATATACATATGCATGAGAGAATAGGTGGTGATTAATGTCTGCATCCTACTTTGATAAAACAACTGTACATTTAAAAATCCCCAAAAAAGTGAACTGGAAAGAGAGGGTCCTCCACCCCACTTTCCAACCCACACCCCTATTCTGAGTGTCTCCTTGTGAAACTTATGGGAGGGCTGGGTGGAATAATGGGTGGGAAGTTGGGGGCTGGGGAGGCAGCCCTCTGCACATACGAACTCCCACTGGCGAGTATGTTCCTCTTCCCTCACTTCCAGGCACACATTTTCTACTCCTTTTCCCCAATGCACACACTTTCTTTCCGTATTGATTTTAAGTAAAAGGTATGTATGGTATAAATTCCTTCCAGAAGGAGCTAGATTTTAATAAATAAATGCATTAGAAATGTGTGGTCCCTTTGAGACACTGGCCTATCTAAGCTTGTGACTCTATCCGAATAGCGTGAGCTGCGTGTAAAAGTACCCAATTACCAAGATTCAAAAAGAAATTGGTGGGTTTTTGGCTGGCTTGCTTCTTGTCAGTTAGCAAAGACGTGATTAGAATCCTACTCGGCCTCTCTCCGGCTCCTCACTCGCCGCCTGCATTACTTGCAGATTCAGTTTGCGTGTCTCCAGCCAAGCGGAAAGCCGAGCGCAAAATGCATCTTACAAAACCCAACAAAGAACGGGTAGCCAGCACGTCTTCCAGAGTTAAAAATCTAGTCTGTGTTGGTACATCTATACCATTTAGTGGCACAGAATAATCATTTTTTAAAGCCGCGATGCGCGGAGCACGCCACAGCGTCTGATGTCATTTTGTTAAATGACCCTCTATAGAATGCACATTGAGGCTTCAGTCCCTTTCAAAGAGATGAACGTAATTAAGGGAAAAAAATCAGTAAATTCCTCATCGCCATAAATAATCGGACTTTCTGCCAGCAGTGGGCCAATTTAGAGATTACTTGAGAGAAGTAATGCTTTTGTGATGCCTGCTTTTATTTTTATCTTCTCATTTGGAGAGACCAGGGCTAGGCTTCCCCCCACCCCACCCCACCCCACCCCCGGCCCCATTTCTCTTTGGTTTAATTTAGCTCCTTTGCAAGTTTCCAGATAAGGTATGCAAAGAAAGTGTAGCAAGTCATTTATGGCTATGAATATGACATTAGGATAATGTTTCGGCCCCCACAAAGGGGATTTTCTTTTTCCTTCTCCTGTGAGGACAGGTGTCCTTTCACTCACTTCTGAATGGGAAATATCCAGTCTTGTTAAAGTCGAGGCAAAGTTAGCTGTTGTTTGCCACAACGCGAAGGCAAACTGGAAAAATTCACAAAAACACACACAATTTTGCCGAAGCTAGGAAAGGGCAAAGCGAGGATTGGGCAAAATCTCATTACATCTGCTCTAATCGCTTAGCAACACAAAGCCGGGGCTTGTGCGGGGAAGGGAGCCATTCACAGCGCTCTGACAGGCCGCATTCAGCCAGCGTTAGTCAGCTCCATAAATCACCGCTGCCCATTGGCTGCGCGGCGGGCTTTGCAGCGGCCCTGGGCTGTCAGCGAAATACAAAATGTAGACCCCAGAGGCTGGCAATCGCAGCCTCCCCCCGTCTTGCCCCACCTCACTTTTTGTTGTTGTTGCTGGAGGGGGATGCTGGGAAAGAAAACTGCATTGACTTTATTGACTGAGAAATCTTACCTATTCAAAAAACGGCCTGGAGACCACCGAGTTAAGACTGGAGACATGCCTGCAATCGACCTGGAGGAGCATCGAGTGCGGGAGAGAAAGAAAATACAGGCCCGCCGCTGGCTGCAGAGCTGTTGAATGCACGTATTATCAGAGGCTGGGAGAGGGCTATTGGGGCACACATTTCACCTCCCTGGCACGTACGTTTTAAATTTTTCATTTGAGAGTAGGAGGGTATGTATGAAGAAGAAGCTATCTCAAGTTCACATAAGGCAGATGCACCAAGGAAGAAAGGAGAAACCATTCTTCAGCTGCATACACCTTCAAAGGAATAGGGTTGAGATGCCCCAAGAGAGAGGGATAGAATGTGCATTTCCACTTTGCTGTTCTTGCAGGCTGGGGATGTTCCAACACAGAGTTAACAGCTCAGTTCCTTGGTACCCACAACAGCTAGCTGAAAAAATGTAATGAAGTTAGCAAAAGACCTGTGTCAGAGATTACAAGCCATATGTAAATGTTAGTGCCCACTGTTGTTATTCTTATCTTCTAGTTCTGTCTCGCATTTTTCTGAGGACTAGACAGATGCATTTAAATCACAGCCCAGATTTGATTCCTACCCAGAAACCACAGAGAATCAAGTTTGGGAGTAGATGTGGAATCAAGGTAGACCTTCTTTGGGAGTCCAGGTTGCCTTACCTTAAGGCACCCCAATGCCACCTCCTCTGAGAAGCTTTCCCTGATCACCCTATCTAAAGCAGCTCTCCATCTGCCACAATCACTCTCTACCCATTATCCTGTTTTTCTTTCCTGGCCTTTACCATTATCTGAAAATGCTGTATCTTTGTTTGTTTATGTGATTGTTGTCAATTGCCCCCCACTAGATGGTAAACTCCTTAAGGACAGAGACCTTACCTGTCTTGTTCATTGTTATCTCCCCCACCCTAGAAAGATAAGTATTTGTTGACCAAATGGACAAATGGTTAGTCTGCTCTGTTCCATCCATAGCTGTGTTACTTATTCTTCCTTTCCCCTCCAGATGCACTTGCCACCCTTCTCTGCTCTTCTCTGTGTCTCAGGAGGCTGATCTTTGTGGAACTCATCACTAGAGCTGCCATGATTTCTGGCTTTGTGTTGGGTTTGGCCAGTGCGCGGCACCAGCAGGAGACTGCAAGGTGGGAGAAGAAATAGGTTGGGGTGTTTATATCCCTGCTTCTCCCTGCCTGGGCTCAGTTGCTTTAGCAGTAGCTCTGTTCCTTGGTCTAAGACCACAGCTCTTGTCAGGAGTCTCCTCTCCCACAGCTACAACTCTTGTTGAGGTCCAGCAACAGTTTCCTCTTATTGCCCCTTCAGGCTCAAAAGTGGTAATAGCTCTCCCTTGTTCCTAGTCTCTAGGTGCTGCATCGTTTTGGTTCCCTAAGCCCCTCCCACATCTCTGTCTCTCTGTTAAACTCTGTTCATTTACCCTGGTGCCACTGGTTGCTGCCAACCCTGAGTGGTACATAGGCCATTTTCCCACAGGATCTCAAGGATGTACTAGTTTTACGTAAGATTTTCAGGGACTCATAGGGGTATCAGTAAGATACTTTGTAGGGTAGGGGTGAACCTAACTCTATGCAACATCTAACTCTAGAAAATCACTTCATCTTTTTGAGCCAAGAATGACTTACCTGAAAGTTTGCAAAAGAGAAGTCAATTATAGTTTTCTCTTCCAGAAAATGAGGATAACAGTACCTCCCTTTGCATCCATCACCAGATGAATAGAAAATGAAAGGGCTTTACAACTACCAATGACTATATCAGGGCAAGAGATATCTGCTTCTCGTGATCTTTATGAATCAGATAGAGGACTTGCCACTAAGATAAACAAAGATGTTCTTGCTGTTGGAAAGCTATCCACACTTTCTTTCACACATTCATTCACTTGACCATTTATGCACTCATTTAAAAGGGGAGGGACAAATGATTAAATTTAATCAACATTTCTAGAACTTAATTGTCTTAATTTGCATCTTAGGGATAGAACTCTCCAAGAAGCATGGCTTATTGCAACCTCTTTTTAAAAACACTAGGGATGCTTCTCTGGTGCACCGAATCTCAGCAAACCTACTTTCCTTGACTTATTTCTGAAAAGTCTCTGAACTTCTGTCTCCCTCTCTCCACTCTTGAGCCAGGAAATGATCCTTTTCGGATTTCCCCAGAAACTCCAGGTTATCCGGAGGCAAAGGTAAGGAGAGAATTGGATTCCCTAACACTAAAGTTCTTTTCCCGCTGCGAATGCGAATGGCTTGGCTCTAGCGCAGGTCGAAGTTATATTCCTGCTTCCTTTGTATGCAAGATTAGGTTGTTACAAAAGAGGGTGTGTAGGTTAATGGCAGGAAGCAAGTTGCAGCGCGGAGCGCAGGCCCTGAGCGGGTGTCAGGCTTAATGATTTATTCAAGCTGCAGCGCATCCGGGCGTTCATTGGCTGCAGGCATGCGTCCGCTGTCAGCTGCGCGCGCCGGGGACTAGCGGGGACTCTCCGGGCTACCTGACGCGGGGGCGGGGATGGCGGGGGAGGAGAGGAGGCGTGGGACCGGGCTGGAGCTTAGAGGTGTGAAAGAAAGGAACAGGTTGGAGGTGAATGAGAAAGAGAGAGACGGAGGAAGGGAGACAGAGAGGAGAGAGGAAAAGAAAAAGGAGAGAGAGATTGGGAGAGAGAAGGGAAGGAAGGAGGGAGACGAGAGAAGAGAGGAGGAGGAGGAGAAAATCGAGGCCAGATTGCGGAGGTGGGGAGGAGGAGAGAGAAGGAGAGATGGAGAAAGAAAAAAAGCAAAACAAGACGGGGAAAGAGAGCGTGTAGGAGATGAGAGGTGTGGCGAGGAGAACAAATAAGAGAGCGCAGAGAGAGGCTGGAGAGGGGAGTGGGACGCGCTCCCAGACCGTCCCGCGTGCGCCCCCCTCCAGGCAGCCCGCGGGCGGCCGCTCACAAAGCTGCCTTTGATGCGCTGGCTACCAGGGCTATTTTGGGGATGAGATGGGGGAAAGCCGCCAACCCACGCTCCTTGAAGGGAGTCACTTTCTGCAAAGTACGCTGGAGAGGACTGGGCCTTGGGTCCGGGCTGTCGAAGCAGGAAGTGGATGCAGGGGACAAAAGCTCCGCACCTGCCAAAAGCGAGAGCACTTAGAGAGCGCCTCCCTCCCCCGCTCCCGGCGGCCCCGCCGCCCGGGACGCCGCTCTGCCGAGCTGGGGCGCTGCCCGGCACCGCCGCCTCCGGACGGGACCCGGGCTGGGGCCCGCCCTCCACGTTCTCTCTGAACCCAACCACTTTTGCCCGCCTTTCTTTGGGTCTTTCTCAGTCTGTCGTCTGAGCCACTTTCTCTCTCTCCTCTCTCACTTCTCTTTCTTCCCTTTCTTCTTCCTTCCCCTCTCCTTTCTTCACTCATTTGCTCTTTCCTTTTTACCGTCATTAATTACAAAAAACAAAACCACTTCTAGCTTGGTGCCCTACTCCTGCCAATGCGCCGTTTGCAAGGAGAGAGGGGGTGGGGAGAAGGGGAAGAAAGCTATTGCTGGGGGAAGAGAATGTGGCATTAGAAAGTCGAAAAACCAGCCCACTGTGTGTGCATTTGTCTGGATGAAGTTGTTGAGCCAGAGAGTCAGCAGTCAGAGGGTGGCTGCTTGTGTTAAGGAGTTGGAAATGCTATCAATAACCACCCCTCTCCCAAAGAGGGGACAGAAGTAAAGCTGGCGTGTCCTTCCCCCAACCCCCCCACCCCCCAGCACACACAGCCCGTGGGCTCCCCAGCTATCTCTCTTTACTAGGAAAAACAGTCTGTCTCCATTGTCCAGGTGCCAGCAGGGCCTTTGGCGAAAGGGAGGCCAGCCAGCCTTCTGATCAAACTCAAAGGTTAGTTAAAAGACAAAAACAGCTGAAAAGTCTTCATGAATAATGCTGGGCCAGCCCCCACCCCCCACCCCCAGCTCAGTGTAGTGCAAGCCAGGCTCAATGCCTGACCACTTGGTTATGCTGCTCGCCTAAGTCAGAATTTCACAGAAAGGCCCAGAAGAAAAGCTCCCACAATTAGGGGTCGCCTGTCAGAAAACATTAACGCCTTCCTCTCCCAGCCTGTCAGGCCTGCTGCAGATACAAACCGCCATGGCGAATTGGCCCTCCAACCCGTGAAGTGCCCGCCAGCCAAAGGAGCAGGGATTTGCAAGCCAAAGGAGATGGAGCCCGCCTCGGTGCAGCTTCTGCAGTGTCCTCCTGCACAGAGATTCCCCCAGCCCCTGCTTCCTAAGACTTAGCATTGGATGCCTGGGAGAGGTCATACAAGATAGTCCTGCAGGTGGGCAGATGGATAGACCTCCCAGACAGAGGCAGTTTAGCAGGACCTGTGCCTGCATGGAAATGGTTAAAATATATACACATGGCCACACCCCTATTTCCTGTTTACTGAGCAGTTTTCAAGTGCCAGGCACCTTATTTTGTTAATTATCAGAGGAATCCTTTAAGGTGCTGTATAATTATATTGACCTTATGGGTGAAGAAACAGAGTCTCAGAGAGGATATATGACTCTTCCTTCCACGGTCACCTAGCTAGGTAGTGGCAGAGAGGATTGGAAGTCAGATTTGCCTGACTCCAGATTTTGTGCCCTTTCCACCATAATGCTGCCCTTTGTCCAATAAGATCCAGAGACCAATTCTATACTTGCTTGCTTTTGAAAGCATTACCAATCCTTGAGCGTGTCCTTTGCCATCTTCCTTGTGTTACCAAGAAAATTCTTCATTTTAAGAACAGTATCTGGCACACTCTGGACACTCACAAACTTATGGAAGGAAGGGAGATAGGAAAGAAGGGAAGAAGGGAAGGATTCCTTAGAAAGGTCTTTCTGGTTTTCTTTGAACACTATTTTGTTCTGGAAAATATTTGATTTTGGTTGGGATGCTTGATGTACCATCAGTTAGCTCGGCAACTGAACCTTTGTTTCCTCCTCTGCATAAGTGGAGGTAATAATAACTACTTGCCAGGGAAATGATGATGGTGGAATAAGATAAAATATGCAAAAATGCCTACCACAGTATCTGGCACATAGTAGATGCTCAAGAAAATTCAGTTGAAAATGAAATAGGCGTTAGTCTTTTATTTTTGTGCATCAGGAAAATAAGTGCCATGCATGTGGTTACATCTCTGAAATAAAAATGCTGTATTGTAGCTACATCGTTAGGGAATTGTGTATGCTGTTGTTCTATGGTCTCCACACCACCAGGATGATATAAGGTAAGGCAAAGACCATGTTCTCAGGTCTTAGGGAGACTGTCTAGTGGTGTGGAAGAGTTTCAGAGCCTCCAAGAAGTGAGCTGTCATCTTCCAGTAGGAGCAGAATGATTTGGCTGTTACTCCTCCCTGGTGAAGCAGGTAAGAGATTGTCAGCCCAGTTTGTGGAAGAAAAAAATGAAGCTGCAAGAAGTGACTACTTTGCTAGGATTCCTCCTGAGCACTGGAAGTTAGAATTGGTTGCTATGATTCCCTCCCAGGAACCTTATCCCCTCAGCTTTCTTGATGATTCAGAACTTTGGTTACTTCCTCAGGCCTTAGAAGGAAAATTTTCAGAAAACCATTGGTAGAAGTTCAAGGGACAGCCATCATTCCCACCACACAGGACGCTGGTGAGATCATTTAAATTTATTTCAATTCCCAAACTTCCAATACTGCTATCACCACCTCTCTCTGATTCTAGCCACCGATTAGCTCTTCCAACTTGGTGTTTGAAAGTACCAATTAAAAAAATAGAGACAAAAACAAGAAGAGCTACTATTTATAATTCCAGGATTGTTTAATAATTCTGCCAAAGTCCATCAGCTTCTCTGTCACTATTTTTTCACTGATTCCTGTGTGGTGTTTTGGCATCTAGAGAGCAGAGATGATCCTCAGCATGGCCCTTGATGGCTCTCCCATGTTTTCTGTCTTTTCTCCTTCTCCCAGCAACCTTCTTCATCTTCCAGAAGACAGATTCTGTCCTTGATACATAGTCATTATCTCATGGACTGCTGGCCAAAGATAATGGAGGGATGTAAACACAAGGTCTACTTTGTAGATATTTTATGAAAATATTAGTGTCTGAATATGTTCAGAATTCAGTAACATTTGAAACACAAACAACTTACACATATCCACACAAGCACATAACATGGAGCTGCTAAAATGAAAACTGGAGCATTTTTATAACCATGGTGATGTAGCCAACGGCAGTTTATGTAAACTAATGATGAAATCTTTTCCCTTGAAAATGCATGAAAAAATAGAATGACCAAAAATCTCAGCCCTGGGCGGAGGACCAGGCTGGGCCAGTCCAGCTGTAGCATTCAGACCATCCCTAATATCTCTACTTCCTGAGGAGATGGAAGCTGCATTTGGAAGAGAAAGTAGCACAGGTGTAAGGGCATGTTCTCTAAGTAATTTTCTTCTGTAGGAGTAGCCAAGAAGAGGCCTGTTTTATAGCCAGCTCCCCATTCTCAGGATTGTCCCTACTTCACTGGGACACACAAATTGGGGGAAGGGGTTATTTTGTGTCATCTAAATAGAGTATACATTTCAATGAACGGCTAATTTGTTGTCAGAGATCGTCTACAGATGAAAATAAACATGCTAATTCTAACTCTGGAGGCTTTGTTCTAAGGAAAAAAAATCAGACAAGTTCAAAAGACACATAGCCGGGGGTGTTTGCTGCAGCACTTAAAAAAAATAATGTTGAAAAATCTGAAACAACCTGAAACTTTAATGTTGAGTATTGGTTCAAATAAATATTAGGAAGCTCATATAATGGCATATTGTGCAGAATTTTAAATGGTGATGTAGATTTATGTTTACTAACATGGAAATATATCTGTGAAATATTATACATAAGTAAAAAGAAGAGAATAGCTTTTACCTATAATTCTGTCAATCAGAGGAAACCAATCAACTTCTAATTATCTATCTATACTTTTTTACAAAATAGCATCAGATCTTTGACTTTTCTATAAAATATGAACATTAATTAGTGTAGTTATTAATTCAACAAATGTTTTTCCCAGGCCCTGCTGTAGGCCTTCAGGATACAGAAGTGAAAAAGATCAGCATGGTCCCTGCTCTTACAGTTTATGTTACCCCGTAAGACAGGAATTCAAAAACTAGCAGTTACATGTATCTGAATCATTAATCTTCTACAACATAATTTTAAATGTTGATTAAAAACACAAAACCAATCTGTGTATTTTTACACAGAGGCTTCTCTCTTTTTATTTTTTATTTCTTGCTATTTGTAAATAAATCCTATGAGGAAAAATTTTATAACCAAACAATTACACATATCCATGATTATGTCCTTGGGACAGATCTACAGAAGGAAAATTGCTTTGTCAAAGGAAATGTGCTCTTTTGAAGGCTTTTGGATTCATATCTGTTAATTGCCTTCAGAAAGGTTCAATCAGTTATGATTTCCCCAGCAGTCATATGAGTATCAACTTCCTCCCAGCCTCACTGAGTAGCATTGTATTTTAAACAAACAATTTTACCAATTGGTAAATTTTTTAAAAAGTTATATCTCATTTTTTCATTCTGCTTATCTTACATCACTAGTGACATTCAGGGTTTTTTTTTTTTTTTATTTACACCAGTGGTTGTCATACCCTGGACTAAGATCTGCAGTATTATATTAAATGAGTAGAAGTTTGTTTAAAATACATATTCCTATAGATTCTGATTATCTAGGTGGCTCTGACATAAGACCAGTTTGTGGACAATAGTGTTCAATTTTAGCCTTCTGGGTAGATAAAGCAGATAACTTTAGAAATGACAACTGTGGTTAAGATAAATCCTCCAATTCCATAAAGGTGACTTATATTCTAAATTTGCTTCTTCAAAGTTACAGGGGTTGAATGTCTCCAAATGGTAATCTGTTGGAGGTGAATGTGGAGGATTACTTTGGACTCTGATTCCCAAAGTGGTCTTGCTTCTCTTTTCCAGCCTCTTCCCATTTGTGCTGACCTCTCAGCCCTGTCCCCCACCTGCTGCTGGCCAGAGAAGAAAGCCATTTCCATTGGCCTTGGCTGCCTGGGGAGATCTATATTACTCCCGGGAAGACAAGAGCTGCCCTGATCTTGGTAAAGTGTGAAATTCGGTTTTGATTGCAAAGGGAAGCCATTTCAACGGGATTACACCGTGACCGTGTAGATTAAACTCAGCCATATGGCCTGGGGACACTTCTTCCTACTGTCAGGTAACAGTGCATTGCTAATGACGTGTCAATGACATTTTCAAATAAAAAATAAAGCCACCTGGACGGGAATAAAGGAGGCAAAAAGTGACAAGATGCTGGTAAGCATTAACACAGCTCTCATTCTCTTCTGGCTTTAAAGAGGAGATGAGATTTGTTTAATTTACAAAAAACAGTGAGCATGGTGTTGTAAAAGGATGTTTGCCTGCTGGACATGTAAAAAGAGATTCCCTATTTTATCAAAAGAGAGTCTAGTGTTGACTCAAAGAGATTGCTTAACCTCACACTTAGCCTCAGTTTCTTCACCTGGCAAGTGGGCATAAACACACGTCACAGGGTTGTCACAAGAGCAAAATAGGTTATGTGAAGGTGATTTGTAAACTGCTGAATGATGTACAAGTGGAAAAAAAGGATGGTTTTTATCAGTGAGAACTCTCAGTTACAAGCAATACAAACTCTCATCAATTCAAATTAAAAAGAGACTTACAGAAGGAGCTTTTGGTAGTTCAAAGAATTACTGAAAAGGCTGATTCTAGGATCAGAAAATGGGCTAGAAAACATGAGGCTGAGAGTAGTCAAAACCATAGCTAAAGCCATCCCCCAGAATAGTTGGATGAGGCTGCAACCACGACTGCTTCTCATCTCTGGATGCCACCGTTTGTACTGACACCACCCCCAGGACTAGACATTGGCTGTCCTGCTGATGCTGAAGGTGCCACGGCCTGGAACCTGTTCATCCCAGCTGCCATTGGGACCAAAATGGATTCTCCACTGCCCCTGCTTCTTTGTGCCACTAGCCATTAGGTCCACATCTGGGGTGACAGCTTCAGATTGGTTGAGATACAGATGCAGGGGAGGCCAGGAAAGTGATATCTGGCCTCACTTGCTTTGATACTAGAACATGGGCTCTGCTTTCTACCAAAAGGCTTAAGAATACCCAAGGGAAGGGTACCCAGATGCTGGGCAGCCAAAAACAAAACAAAGTAACACTCCCCCACAAAAGACAACGGTCTTTTAGATAAAGTGTCTGCAAACTCTTTCTGAAAAGGGTGACACAGTAAATATTTTCAGCTTTGTGAGCAACCACTCAATTCTGCAATTGTAGTGCAAGAGCAGCCAGGAACAATATGTAACTGAATGTGACTGTGCTCCAATGAAACTTTACTTACAAGAGGCTTGTACTTTGCCGATCCTTGTTCTAGAGTGATGATGGTGGTGACAATGAGGTCAACTTTAAAACTGTCCTTTGACCTGTGGCTGGAAATGGATGCTGGCAGAGAGAGCAGGAATTCCTGCCATTGTGCACTGGCAAGATGTCATATCTCCTTCAGTTATGTTGCCTCTGGTACTGCTGCTTTCATCATGAAAACTGTTTCCCAGCTATGGGGTTAATAATATGTAAACTATTTGCGTTTAAACATAATTGCAATTCAAATCTGAGCATTAATTGAACTCTACCCTCCAGGTAGGGTTGTGTAGCAGAGCTTAGTGGGCAGATGAGGCACCTTCCCCACTTTCTACCATCCTGCACGATCACCCAGGCTCCGTCTGGGTCTCCCTGGTGCTCCTCTCCTCAGCCCTGCCTCATTATTACACCTTTTGGGGCGAGTTTCATCATTCTCTGCCATGGATGGCATCACAAGGGCAGTTAGTCTATCCCAGGCATCTGGGTATTACCTTCTTCCTAAGAGCATGTCAGTCACACTGGTGAAGTTCCTCAGTAACTTCTTATGGTTTCTGTGTGATGTTCCCATAGACTGGTTTAGTTGAGCTGGGGAGGGAAGAGAATGAATCCAATGGACTTAATGATGAATCACTGGATGTAAATGTTGGCTGTCATAAAGATAAAATAATTCTTTGATGGAAAAAGACAGTTTCCTTCTTTCCATCGCTTATTTAACCCATAGGAATTGTGGTCCTCAAGTACGTCATGTATATGCTGGGCAATAGGGCTACAGAAATGAATAAAATGTGGCTCCTGTCCTGGAAGACATTCGATTAGTTTATTAGTCTTTATAGCCAAGCTTTTATTACCGGAAGCAGTCATTTATTACATCTGTAACTTCCAAGCATAGTACATGTTGCAGGGAAATGGACTTATTCATCACTATACAAGGAGGATCAGTTATCACTTTTATCAGAAATAGGTTGATGGTGCAGGAAACCCAAACTGTGATGGTGAAACCAAATAATGGTCTTTCTTTCCTTTTTTCTTTCTTTCTTCCCCCTTCCTTCCTTCCTTCCTTCCTTCCTTCCTTCCTTCCTCTTTCTCTCCTTCCCTCCCTCCCTCCCTCTCTCTCTCTCCTCCCTTCCTTTCCCTCCTTCCCTCCTTCCTTCTCTCTCTCCCTCTCTTCCTTCCTCCCTCTTTCCCTCCCTTTTTCTTTTTTCCCTCCCTACTTCCTCTCCCTCTCTCCCTTCTTTCCTACTTTCCTTCTCCCCTCCCTCCCTTCCTTCCTTCCCCTCTGAGCAAGAAGGCTGGACGTAGGAATTCACTCAGGTTGGCATGATGGCTCACAGTGCTTTCAGGATCACAAGTGCTGACTAGCTTTCCACTCAGCCATCCTTAGCATTCGGCTTGTTGCCTTGCGGTCCCAGGATGACTGCTCCATCTCCAGATCATGCTTGCTTTCTAGGCATGAAGTGGCAGGACAAAGGAAAAAAATGGTTGTGCCAGGTGAAAGCTGCTCTCTTCTAAAATGAGGCTGAGATTGATGTTTCAAACTAGGAATGTCACTGCTTCAAACACAAGTGGGATTCTGCTAGTGAGGGAGAAGGGAAGGATGGATATTGGGTCTCAAAGAGACCCAAGGTTCTTTCTACTGGAGATTTTACCCAAAGACGCACAGGTTCATGGGTCCTACCTATGAGCTGGCATCTGTCCCCAATTCTTTTAGTCCTCATTATTTGTTTGGACTTTTAAGTTGAAAAGTAGGGTCAGATTTCTCAGTGCAGTACCATTAAATTCATTTATGGAGACACTGAATGTTAAAAGGTAGAAGTGCCTTCGAGATCTCCTTCTTCAATCCCCTGCACTACAGATGATGGAAACAGAGGCTCAGAGACATTAAATGACTTGCCTAAGACCATACTGCTAATAAGTGGGAGATCCGAGATTAGATAACATGGAGAGTATGCTGGATATATTCTTTCAAAAGGTTATTTTCTCAGTTAGATTTCAAGATTGCAAGATGTCAAACCATCAAGACCAGGTGGAATCTTTTCTAAGTAGTTCCTTTCATTACTGGGATCTGCATGTAAGCCCATAGCAGTGGCATTGGTGTTTGAGCTACATTTCCTGTCCATTCCATGGTTTTTTTTTTTTTTTTTTTTTTTCATTTTTAGAGCCTCTAACAGCCTTATTTCACCTCTCATTAAGTGTTTAGTAGGCTCTGGGGAAAAAAATGCCCCACTTGTTTTTCAAATCTTAGTTTACGATATTACCACCCACCCACGATTTTCAACTAGAAACCCAAGAGTCAGCTCTGACTTCCTCTTCAACCAGTCTCCAGTGAGCATCAATAAATCCAAAAGATTCTATAGGATCTTTTAAAAGTATAGAAAAACAGGGAATATATTAAAATTATTTACTGAACTCTTTTCCGAAATTAATGATTAGACCCATTAAGCTTTAAATTCAGAGATATTTTGCCTGTAAAGGTGTCTAGAGGTTGAAGGAAATATTCTGAACGTGTTATTTGAAAATGTGACGAATGTATTTAATTTAAATATAAGTTTTTCTGTTCTAGGCTTTTCCAATATCCTGTATTTGTGTCTTAAATTCAGCCCCTACCTTCTCAACTCCCTGGCTTTTGCCTTTGTTCAGGACCTGATCATATCTCCCAGGATCTTTGCCTCTTTGATGATCTTCTTGTTCTTGTCACTCCAATCCATCCTCCACACTGTGGCCACTTGTGTATTTTAAAAATAATACACAGACCCCACGACTGCCACCAAAGTGATATTTCTAAAGTGTGATCATATATCACTCTTGTTTAAAACACTTCTATGCTTTCCCATTGCCCACGATAGTAGGTACTTTATTGACTCCACAGATACTTACGGAGCTTCTACTATGTGCCAGTGCTGTGCTAGGCAATGTCAACACGAAACTGAATGAGGCAAATGTGGCCGTTACTCTTATAGAACTTGCATTTTTATGAATGATTGATAAAGGATTTGATTTCCCAGCCTTTGTCTTTAGCCCACCCAGATCTCCAGGCATCCCTGTTGAGCTTTATACCCCAGCAATACTAAACTGCTTATGCTCTGTGCACACATTCTACTCTGTCTTCTCTTAGTATCTTTGCACATGACCTCTTTGTTGGTCTGGTGTCTCAAACATCACTTCCTCCAGGAAGTCTTCCTTGATATCAACTTACACAGATTGATCACTTGTTCTCTGGAACTTTTACACACAGTCAGCCCACCATACCCACGGGTTCTGGATCTATGAATTTAACCAACCACAGATCAAAAATATTCAGAAAACAATTGCATATGTACTGAACATGTACAGACTGTTTTCTTGCCATTATTCCCTATACAACACAGTATAACAACTATTTACATAGCATTTCTATTGTATTAGGTATCACAATTAATCTAGAGATGACTTAAAGTATACGGTAGGATGTAAGTTGTATGCAAATACTGTGCCATTTTATATCAGGGACCTGAGCATCTGTGGATTTTGGTATCCATGGGGGGTCCTGGAACCAGTGCCCCGCGGATTCTGAGGGACAGCTGTATTCTGTTGTTATTTAGTTGTCCTCATCACAATATTCCCTAATTTATTTGTTTACGGCCCGCCCTTTTCTTTTTCCTAGAGTGGAAAAATGATCAAAACAAAAGGACTTTGAATTGTGTTTAGAATTCAGAAAAACTGCCAGGATCACGTTTATTAAGTAGACGCTGTTGTATCAAAAAGAGAAAGGAAGAAATTTTTCATATTGACCACCAGGAGTTACAATGAGCATTTTGTAGCTCTGAGAACAATAGCTCTTAAGAGAAGGAGCCAGGAAACTCTACGATGCTTTATCTCACTCAACTATAACAATTTGTGAATCCTCATTAATTGTCTAACAATGTTTCATGAATCTTGAAAGTAACTGAAATAAAAGGGTTCATTAGTGTGTGCTTCATAATGGGGGAGACTCAATTCTCAGAACACAAGAAGGGAACTATTCTTTTTTTTTCCCTTTAGGTGTCAGGAGGTCTAGGGAACAGAAAGAACAGTCTATAGCAAAATACAAACTGATTTAGGATTTTTTTTTTTTGTCAGCCTAAAAATTTCTGGCAGCAAAAAAATTGGGGTATGGTGAGAAAAACCTGAGAGAAACTGATTCATATATTGAAGGATAATTCATATTTCTATTCTCATTTTTTTTCTGTAAGAGGGAGTCTTTATATTTTGTTTTCATGCTAGATTATTGGGTTTTAGGGAAAATGATTGTGGTTTATGGCCCCAATGCATAGTGCAGAACCATAGTAGATGCTCAATAAATATAAATTTTAATTAAATGGCATTGTATAGTCGATGACTGGTTTTGATGGGAAAAGATCTAAAATCTAAGAGAGGTGATAGACATAGCATGAAAAAAGCATCAGCTATATAAAAACACAGGTGTCAGGGTGTTATCAAGTTCTACATTTTTGGGCAGGCAGGACCTAGGCCCAGCACTGGGGAACATGAGCACATGTGCACACATACATCATAATGCAGATAGATCTATATGCAGCCCAAGCCTTGTGCCTCACAACCCTTATGCTCTGCAACTTCAGTCCTGTTTTTCTGGTAGTCCCAGCATCCTTTTCTCTTTGGTTGCCTTTGCCAGTGACATGGAACTTTATTTCTGCATTTTATTTTTAACTTTTCTTTCAAACAACCTCAAGGAGTCCAGGTGTATAAAAAGAAGCGGGCCCTCAATGCTGTTCCAACCCACTAGGAGCAAGTTTTCACTTCCATTCTTTGCAGTCCCAGTTCATAATTTTTTTTTAAATTTTGTTCTCAGAGCTCTCTTCTTTATAAATCCATTCAGCAAATTTTTTAAAATTTATACAAATTCAATGTGTGTGTGGATTTTGGGTGGGCTGTGGAAATTGATTTACGAGTCAACCACTTTTCTCTTTTCTTGCCATCTCCTGCTTGAGTGGTTTGTCGGCCCCGGGGCCTTTCTTTCACTGGAGGAGAATAAGGTTGTCTATGGAAGAGGTCAGCATTTCAAATTGGTGGAGTTCAACTGCACAAATGACATAGAACTGACAAGAAAAGACAGGGGTTTTGGAGGTCACAGACTGCATAGGTCTCGCTTAGGGTTTTTGCTTTGTGATGAACCCTGGCACCAAAATGAATTAAATAACAGGCTTAAGGACTATTGAGGGAGGACTGAATGCAAATCAAAGATAAGTAGAAGTTTTCTTTCCTAAAAGGGGAATGATTTTTTTCCCTTCCCTCTCCCCGTTCCATATCTGTGCCGGCAAGAGCTGCATGTTAAACATGATTTCGCTGGCATTATGCTGGGCGCTTTCACTGCAGGCCGCTGCGATGGCCTATCTTGGCCTATGATTAATGACCTGCTAGGCAATTTGGAAGCCATAATAACTCCGCGGTCCACACACAAACTATATAGTCACATTCCTTTTGCAGATTTGCCAAGCGGTTACCAAGGGGCCCACAGAGGAGCCGGATTGCTCGAGAGATAGCGAGGCATTTCTGCAAATGCCATTCGGGCCTTATCTTGCTGAAAAGTGCAATGAGCGGCAGGCTCATTTACAACATTCAAAGCCTAGATCTCACAGCTTCTTTATTTCAGCCCAGATTAAGGAAGACAAAACAAAAAACAAAACAAAACAAAAATAGCTCCAAAAAAAAAAAAAGGCTGGTAAAAAACAATCTCTCTATATGGTCTGTAGGCTCTGAGTGATTACACAGACAGCACAGTGGTATTCCTAAATTTTTAATTGGATTCATGAAAGTCTAATGCTAGTAATGCCTCTAAAAGCAAAGAGTGGATTTTTGAAAACCCCAGGTAGAAATAAAGACTGCTTTTCAAGTTTTGTTGTTTGGAGCTGTTTGTATACACACTTCTAAACAGTAAACCTGCTTATTAGAGTGGACGGGTATCATCCTGGGAGTCAGGTGCTTGGGGCTTAGACCCAGTTCAGCCACTGCATTGCTCTGAGCCCCTGGATGCATTTATTTCTTCTCCTCTCAGGGCTGCAGTTTTCTCATCAGTTCAATGAGAAGGTTGGATTTAGCAAACAATCCACTATGCCCTTTCTGGCTCCAATTGTTATTCATGTTGCAGATATTTATGGAGCTGCCATCATGTACTTGGCACCTTTCTAGACTCTTGAGATATTTAGGGAAGAAAGCAGACAAAGATCCCAGTGCTCAAGAGGCTTACCTTCTTCAGGAGTGAGACGATAAAGATAATTAAGCAAATTATTTATATATGTTAGAGGGTAATGTTTTAAGTACTGCAGAAAAGAGTAAGAGGAAACAGGAACGGCATAGGTGGGGCTTGGGGGAAGATTGCAATAGGAAATATTGTGGTCAGTGAGATTTGGAGTAATCTGGAGGAGATGAGGGAGTCAGCAAAGTTCCCAGTGTTTCTTCTGTGCAGTCAAGGATGAGAAACCCTCAAGCTGGAGAGTGAGCTGGTCAACTCCACCATAACCTCTCCAGGGGCTGTTTGTCTGTGAGGAAGGTGATCTTACAATGCACACAGTCAAACCAAGTGAACGTCACAGAGTCCATAGGCAATGTTGTGTCAAGAACCTTCTATGCACCAGGTTCTATGCACAGCTCTAGCCATGCAAAGGGAAGCGAGATGGTCCACGCCAAAGTACAGAGAAGGTGGACATGTGAACAAGATTGTTCAGACACTGAGTTTGTACAGAGCAGCAAAACAGGTTGTCATTGCTAATGGTCAGTTTCTCCCACAAATAACTCATTCAAATGAGACTTCGTTATGTTTGCCATAACCACGTAATGTTGACTCATGCCTTTGTTTAAATTCTTACTTTACTGTTGCCCTAATCAATGCTGTCTGTGAAATTACTAGTTTGATATGTTATCTATCACACATTTGACATATGTATCAATGATATATAAATAAAATTGTGTGTGTGTATATGTGTATACATAATTGTAAAAATGACAAATGTTCGTCTGTATGCTATCTAAAATCATTGCCAGGATGATTACCAGAGGAAAGTGAGATACATTTTTAGAAATACAACTGAATGAGATGAGCTGGTGATAACAAAGAGAGGAAGAGAACATTTGAGACCAAGAGACTCGTGGCTTCTCTTTTATTTACATATGAAAATTGTTGACTTTGGACAAAAGAGAATCAAAGGTAAGTGGTTGGGGCAGGCTTTGTAATTATGCAACCCATTAATCAGTTTTGGACCATTTGGGTGATTAACAGATGGATTTTTCTTTGGAATTCCCAAACATCAGACATCATTTGCTTTTGACCATATGACCAGACATCTCTTTTCTCTCTTTGTGTCAAAGCATTGTGAGCAGGAAACCAAGGTCATGCCATGTGAACTCAGCGGAGCCCAAGGCACATATTCTAGTATGTTTGGAAAAAATATTAAAATGGTCATTTTTGGTCTGACAGAGAAAAGCATGTAAAAAATCTATTTTTAATTAAAAATTAGGCTTTGGTTACTAGCTGAGGGAAATTTCCAAATTTCCATGCTTTTGGGTTATATATTTACTTTTAAAAATTCCCCTTTCTTTTCTTACCTATTTTAAATAGAGGACAGCCACATACTTTTAGAATCTGTACAATCTTCAATAAGATAAATAGATACATGGTACTGGTGTCTTCTTTTCTAAAAATATTTTTTATTTTTAATTACCAAGTAATAACTTAATTAATTACCATTGTAAAATATTTAGTCATTGCAGATAACTATAGATTTACGTAATTATGGTCTTCATTCCAGAGGGAGTCACTGTGTTATTGTTACCAGGTTGGAGTCAGAATTGAATCTTGTGGCTATTTTTTCTTTCTTTCTTTTTTCTTTTTTTTTTTAGAGATGGGGTCTCACTCTGTCTCTGTCACTCAGGCTGTAGTACAGTAGTGTGATCATAGCTCACTGCAGCCTTGAACTCCTGGGCTCAAGAGATCCTTCTACCTCAGCCTCTTGAGTAGCTGGGACTACAGGCAGGCACCACCTTGCCTGGCTTATCTTTCTTGTATTTTTGTAGAGATGGGGTCCCACTATGCTGCCCAGGCTGGTCTCAAACTCATAGCCTCAAGTGATTCTTCTGCCTCTGACTCCTAAAGTGCTGGGATTACAGGCATGAACCACCATGCTTGACCTTTTTTTTCCTTTTTAAGGTATTTATAAATATGAAGCTTTACAAATATCTAATGCATATGTGTATGTGTTTTATGGAAGTATATATGATATTACACTTTATATGTCATTCTCCAACTTTCTTTTTCCACTGAACAATATGCATTATGTATGTATGTCTTATACATGTACTAGGTCAGTACAAATAGATCCACCTCATTAAAAAAAACAGCTGTACAAAATTTCAAAGTATGGGTTTGTGTCCTAGAGACTGTCATTGTGCTACAACAATGTTGCCTGACCATCTATGCAAATGCCTCCTTTTGTACACTACCTTGTCAGACATCTATGAGTCTGTGTCTAATGTAGATACTGAACAGTGAACATGACTTTGCAGACCTTCCCATTAAGAGGTGGATTTTATTTCCCCACCACTTGAATCTGGACTGGCTTTGTGATTTGATTGGCCAACAAAATGTGGCAAAAGTGACATCCCAATTCCAAATCTAGTTCTGAAAAGGTCTTGTGTGTTTCTGCTGTGTGTGTCTCTGGAACTTTGCCCACTACCATCAGAACTAGGCCAGGCAAGACTACTGGAGGAGAAGAGACCCAGTGCACAGAGACCAGCCACCCCAGTTGTGGCCACCAGGGTTCAGCTCTTCCCTGGCTGACCTGGTAGCCAGCTGAAGATGTGTGAGTGAGCCCAGCAAAATGAGAAGAATCGCTCAACTAAGCCCAGCCCACTTTGCTGACCCGGATAACAGTCAAATATATGGCTGTTGTTTTAAGCCACTAAGCATTGTGCTGGTTTTATTTCTTAGGCAGCAGAAGTTGGCACTCCACTTAACACACCTTGTTAGTTTCCTAGAACTTGTGTAACAAAGTACCACACACAGGGTGGCTTAAAACAACAGATATTTATTCTCTCACAGTTCTGGAGACTAAAAGATTAAAATCAAGGTGTCAGCAGAGTTGGTTTCTTCCAGAGGCTCTGAGGGAGAATCAATTTCCTGCCTCTCTCCTGGCTTCCGGTGGCTGCTGACCATCCTTGACGTTCCTTGTCTTGTAGATGAATTACTCCAATGTCCGACTCTGTCATCATATGGTAATTCTCTGTGTGTGTTGTGTGTCCAAATTTCCCTCCTCTTATAAGGATACCAGTCATTAGATTAGGATCTTCCCTAATCCAGTATGACCTCAACTTGATTAGATCTTCAAAGGCTCTATTTCCAAATAAGGCAACATCCACCAGTACCAAGGGTTTGAATTTCAACATATCTATTTGGGAGATGAAATTCAACCCCCAGCACACACTATGAAATTGCTTATATTGCAAAACTCATTCAAGGTTACAAATAGTACCCATTAAAGGAATCTTTGTTTTTTTTCCCCCTTGGAAATACTAATTGATGCTTAAACATACTGTAGATAGTTCTTTTGGATGTTTGACCCGAATAGGACTTGGAATTGAAAGCTGGTGCTCAGTTGCTTGGAGCATGTAGCTTTTTTTTTTTTTTTTTTTTTAATTTCAGAGTATTACAGAGTATTGTGTAAACCAAATGCTTTGGTTACATGAATTGTCTTTGCTCTGCCTAAGTCAGAGTTACAAGCATGCCCACTCCCCAGACAGGCGCACCGCATCCGTTAGGTGTGAATTTGCCCATCCTCTCCTCCCCACTCCCACCTGCCTGACACCCTATGAATGTTACTTTCCAGATGTGCACATTAAGTGTTGATCGATTAGGACCAATTTAGTGGTGAATACATGTGGTGTTTGTTTTTCCATTCTTGTGATACTTCACTTAGAAGAATAGGTTCCAGTTCCATCCAAGATAATAAATAGGTAGTTCACCATTGTGTATGGCTGAATAGTACTCCATGGTATACATATACCACATTTTATTAATCCACTCATGTATTGATGGACACTTCGGTTGTTTCCATATCTTTGCAATTGTGAATTGTGCTGCTATAAACATTCTAGTGCAGATGTCTTTTATATAGAATGTCTATTTTTCCTTTGGGTAAATCCCCAGTAGTGGTATTGCTGGATCAAATGATAGGTCTACTTTTAGTTCTTTGAGGTGTCTAAATACTACTTTCCATAGAGGTTGTACTAGTTTGCAGCTCCACCAGCAGTGTATGAGTGTTCCTGTCTCTTCATATCCATGTCAGCATCTGTTGTTTTGAGACTTTTTGATAAAAGGCATTCTCACTGAAGTTAGGTGGTATCTCATTGTGGTTTTGATTTGTACTTCCCTGATAATTAGAGATGTTGAGTATTTTCTCATATGTTTGTTGGCCATTAGTCTATCTTCTGTTGAAAAGCTTCTGTTCATGCCTTTTGCCCACTTTTTTATGGGGTTGGTTTTTTTGTTTGTTTGTTTGTTTTTTGCTGATTTTCCTGAGTTCTATATAGAGTCTAGTTATCAGCCCTTTATTACATGTATAGCATGCAAAAATTTTCTCCCATTCTGTAGGCTGTCTATTTGCTCTAATGATAGTTTTCTTGGCTGTGCAGAGCAGGCTGCCCTGTATCACCACCTCTATTCAACTCTGGAAGTCCTAGCCAGAGCAATCAGACAAGAAAAGGCAATCAAGGGCATCCAAATGGGGGCAGAAGAGGTCAAACTACAGCTCTTTGCTGACAATACGATCTTATATCTAGAAAACCACAGAGATTCTGCCAACAGACTACTGGAATTGAAGAATAAATTTAGCAAAGTCTCAGGTTACAAAATCAATGTACATAAATCAGTAGCAATCATATTTGGCAACAACAATCAAACTGAGAACCAAATCAAAGACTCAATACCTTTCACAATAGCAACAAAGAAAATAAAATATCTAGGAATATATTTAACTAAGGAGGTGAAAGACCTCTACAGGGAGAATCACAAAACACTGAGGAAGGAAATAGCAGAGGACATAACAGTTGGAAAACCATACCATGCTCATGGATAGGCAGAATCAACATTGTTAAAATGTCTATATTACCCAAAGTGATCTACAGATTCAATGCAATCCCTATTAAAATACCAACATCATTTTTCACAGATCTAGAAAAAATAATTCTACTCTTGGTATGGAACCAGAGAAGACCCCATATAGCCAAAGCAACCATAAGCAAAAAGAACAAATTGGGAGGCATCAATTTATCAGACTTCAAGCTATGCTACAAGGCTATAGTAACCAAAACAGCATGGTACTGGCATAAGAACAGAGACATAGACCAATGGAACAGGACTGAGAACCCAGATATAAAATCATCCTCATATAGCCATCTGATCTTTGACAAAGCAGACAAAAACATACACTTGGGGAAAGAATCCCTTTTCAATAAATGGTGCTGGGAAAATTGGATAGCCACACATAGAAGACTGAAACAGGATCCACAGCTCTCACTCCTCACAAAAATCAACTCATGATGGATAACAGACTTAAACCTAAGGCATGAATCCATAAGAATCCTAGAAGAAAATGTTGGAAAAACTCTTATAGACATTGGCCTAGGCAAAGAATTTATGAAGAAGAGCCCAAAAGCAATCACAGCAACAACAAAAATAAATAAATGGGACCTGATCAAATTAAATGAATCTTTGGAACACCATCATATGGTAAGCTGAGCCTCCTTTCTCTGTGTATTTATGTGTGGGTTTGAGCCAGAATTGTTCCATTTTATCTAGTTTGGTAGAAAGATCTGAGACTTTGGAAAGGAAGAGGACATTAACATTCATGGTACATAAATTATCTAATTGAATCATTAAAAATTTCCCTTTAGTGTAAGTATAAAAGTCCCATTTCACAGCTCAGAGTTGTTGGGGAATTTGTCTACGTCACACAGCAAATACATTCAGCAATAGGCATTTGAATGCAAATCTGTCTGATTTGAAAGACATGACCCTGGTGCATCTCCTTTGGTGTCAGATCTGTGTTCCTTTCATGGTCCATTTTCTACTAAGTGGTGTGACCTAGAGTAAGTCTCTTTATTTTACTAAAATTCCTCCTCTTTCAAATGGAGCTAATAAATGTCATCCTTATGGGTTTTTATGATATCTGGAAAGATGAAGTAGAATGTGGTCGCAAGGGCTGAGTTTTGGGCTTAGACAGCCTTAAATTGAAATCTTGGCTCTAACTGTGTGACTCTGGTCATGTCATATAAGCTTTCCAAGCTTTATTTTTTTTTATCTATAAATAGGAGATAATAAATTCAGTATTTTTAAGATTTATTGCAAAGACTAAATAAGATTATATATGTAATGCATGTAGCTCAGTATTTGGCCATAGTAAGCCCTCAAAGATGATCTATAATTAGGTATTTAAAAGCATTTTCTAAAGTGCAAGTTCTAATTAATGCTAATTATTAAAATTGTGTTTTATTTTGGGTTTGATGGAATCATGTGCTCTCTGAGGCCAAGGTGATTTCTCTGGGCTTTTTCTAACCAAACACCACCCAGGTTTGACTACTCACTATGCTGCATACCTCTGCATAACCTGAAAAGCAGACCTACTCCCTCGGCTGGAGATTTTCCGTGTTGGGGACAAAAGCTCCTGACACAGAGTTCCCCATTGCTTTGCTCTTGGAGTGAAAGGAGGTGTGTCAGCCTGTTTTAGACTGTATGAGGTCTCAAGGTGTCTGAAAAGCTCCCCATTAGCTCATCCTTGTTTGCATGCTCTGTGACCTGTACTGTCTGCATGCATCTGTGCTTGTTCCAAGTTCTCATGTGGATGGCTTCCCTAGACCTGTTTCAGCTTGAGTGACTTGGGGCAAGACAAAATGTCTATCAAAGTATTCACCAGGTTGCTCTAATAAGCCCTGGAAACATTTGCCTGGCTCTCCTGCTAATATCCCTGGGGATCCTCATTTTTAGAGGATCCTCATTTTAAACTCAGATTTTTAGCTTCTATTCACACTCCTTTCTCCATATCCCACTCTCACTTTTGTCTCACTCAGAAAAAGGCTGGAATATGCACGACATTCTGGATACTTGCCATACCTACAGCCCCTTGTGAGTGAAGTCACTTTATGTATAAATCTTGAAACCTTCTACCCACATGAATTTGACCACAGCTATTTAGACCAGGGGCCAGTGTTTGCCCCAAAGGATGCTATCTGCAGTCTAAGGGGTAGAGTGGCTTAAGATTTCTGACCAGTGAGGAAGTCCTATACCTTGCAGTGACTGCAGTGCCCACAGACAACTCTTCTCTCTTGAGGAGGCTGGACTGGAGACACCCAGAAAGGATATGAGGACAGTAAGGTGGAATAGGTCCAGTCTCACCAAGGCAAGGCAGCAAATAGAAGCTTCTAGGAAGCAGAAGCTAGGAGGCATGGGGAAGGCCTTTGCAGAGAGAAATGGAGTGGAGGCAGAGGCAAAGGGAATGAGTCCTGAGTAGTGGGGAGTTGAGAGTGGAGGGACTGGCTAAAGGGACTGTTACTGATGCAGTTATTAAGTCACCAGAGACTTGTTCTGGACAACTTGAGTTTCTGAAGCACCTAAACAGTAACGTAGACTGCATTATTTCATTCTTAGATTGCAAGCAACAAAAACTAACTCTGACAGCCTGAGGAAGAGGGAAGTGTATTGAAAAGGTATGGAAAGGCTCTTAGAATCAAAGCGAAGCTGAAGAAGCAGAAAGAAGCCATCTCTGGGAATCTGGGAATCAAGGCCCTCCTGAGTTTTGCCTCCACAGTGAGTCAAATCTAACTCTAACTTCACTCCACCCAAGAGTCAAAATCACTGAGATGGTCTGAATGCCTCATCGGGACCTACACTGTGGTTAGAAAATTGTAGCAATCCTGGGTGATGGAAAGTAGGCTTTTAATTTTTTTACCAAAATATGAGGGACAGGATATTGGTGGGGCCAGAGAAATAGTCATCTTGTCCTCTGAGGTTTGGCTATGTGGCTGCTGACACTGTGTCCTGTGTCTTTATCTTTGTATCTGTAACCTCCCATCACTTTAATTCAAGAAGGACTTATTGGACAATTACTATGTGCCAAGCATGGCATTAGATCCAATTAAAAAGTGGATGCCTCCCAAGATTTTAATTTGGCTATCTTGTCCCCAGTTTTTATTCTCTCCCAAAGCACCTATTTTTTCTCACCTCCCTCACGTGAACTCTTACTCTCTGCCCCCCTGGAAGAGTTCTGCCCCCTGACATCTATACCTTCAGTAGTCCTTTCCTCCAATTTGGGATCATTCCATCTCAGTCACAGGCTGGATGAGACATGGAGAAAAGTAGGAACTTTTTAGAATACATATTGATAAGCTTCGACATCCTGGATCCCACAGAGGAGGCTGAGCTGAGGTGGATTTGGGGCTCCAAGTCTTATAGAAAATTGCATAGCAGCATAAACCTTCCAGCTATCTCCTTTGAGATCATGTTATCAGTGAAAATTATAGCTACACCTATTTATTTTGTTTAATAGTTTGCAGGTAAACATTAACCTATTTCATTAGGCATATAAACATATTTCTGAAGGAAAAACATTAATTCTGTGCCAGTAAACTCCAAACCCATAATGAGGAATAAAATGTTTTCCCAGTGGTCTGATAACTTGTAAGGCACCTTTTGCCATGGAGTTATAAAGTCACATTGTTATGCAAAGAAGTTGAGTTCCTTCGCTTTACCTCATCATTCCTAAATTATGCCCCTTCCTGCTTTCAGCAATAAGACTGATCCGTTTCCCTCCTTGTGGCCTCTCACAGGAGCAGGTCCAGGTAATACAGCAAATCAGGATTCAGATATTAAGAGAGATGATCAGAAACAGAAAATCAAGTGCCACATGTTCTCACTTATAAGTTGTAGCTGAATAATGTGTATGCATGGACATAAACAGTGGAGTAATAGACACTGGGGACTCGGAAGGGTGGGAGACGGGTGTGGGATGAGAAATTACCTAATGGGTACTATGTACACTAATTGGGTGAAGGCTACACAAAAAGCCCCGACTTCACTAATATGCAATATATCCATGTAAAAAATCTGCACATGTACTCCATAAATCTATAATAATAATACAAGAAACAATAAAAGGAGGTGAAATATGACACAGTCCTTACTATCAGGGAGCACATCTTTCGGTGGGGAATACACAGATGTACAAACAAAAGACCATAATATAACACGATAAATACTGTAGCAGGGCATGGACTAAACGATGTACACATCTTTGAGATGTGGGCGGAAACTGGAGGACCCAGAAAAATCCCAGACTTGAGAACATGTGAACTCCACACAGATAGTTGCCCTGGCCAGGAATCTATTTTTGTTTTCTCATCAATGTTAGAATGTGAAGTTAGAATGTGAAGTTATTCCAGGACCTGCTGTACTAAGCAATGACGCCAAACCCCATGATTCCACCCATTCTGCTCAAGAGACCTAAGAGAAGGAAGAGAGCAATTCTAGAACTTGAAGGTCCCTAGGGATCATGAAAGCTGCTGTTACTTCCAGCTACCACAATTAAACAAGAAAAGAACCAGAGGGCAGGTCAACCTGAATTCCAAAAAGGAAGGTTAGGGGTACATCAAATCTAGATTTAGACATGGGAGTCAAACCAGGAGTTCAGAGTTCATTAGATCAGGCCTGGAGAGCAAATAAATAAGGAAATGGCAAATAGGGCCTGGATGATTGTGTCATATACCATTTGGTGTTTTTGTTGACTTTATGGGCCAGCAATAATGCAAACCTAATGATAGGCAGGCTAGTAGGGCCACTGGCAGAGGACACTCTCTTTTAATTCTTCCCTTTAGAAATGTCTTGATCCATTGACTTCCAAGAACATAGAAACTTCACTTTTATTTATATCAATTAGCTTATGGTCAAACTGGTTTTGTTATGAGTCATTTTGCTTAAAGTCACAGTTTCCAAGAACCTAGCTATGACACTGAGGACTTACTGTACTTCCCATCTTTACAAATCAGAAGGACCCAGAGGAAGGCTCTTCTCAGTCACTTTGGGACCATGTGTCCCATCTCTGGGGCAACCACTTGGCAAGGGGTTTCCTATGCCTGGGTTATCTTTCATTCATCTAGGTGAGGAGTGGAATACTCTGAATTACATTAATTCCAGAACCATATGGAGTAGGAGAGATTGTTCCCCTAAGAAGAGAAGATTGCTATAACCACAAGAAGGAAAGGAAGGATGCTGGGCAGGCAACAAAACAGATGTGCCCTACAGTAGGAATAGACTTCTAAATTTTCTATAGGGAGATAATGGAATTATGTAGCATTATTAAGAACTTGATGTGTAGGCAATCTACATCAGAGAGGCCAATTATGATTGTGCATTTAATTGTGAAGCCTACAAAGAGTAAATTCCATTCTCTAGTACCTGGTACTCACGTATAAATGCTACGAAGCGAACATGTCCTTGTGGCCCCTCGCACAGTGCCTGGTACGTAGGAGAGACTCCATAAACACTTGTTGAATTAACAAGCACATGAATGAACATACTGAATATAGACATGTCAATCTCTAGTCTACAGGTGCTTTCAGGAGGCAGGGCTAATTTGCTTTTCAATAAATATTTTATTTTGTGGACATACACAGCAGTGAAAGTTTAAAGTTTAGACTTCCAAGCCAGCATGTTAGAAACCCTAGCTCATCCTCACACACTGGCTTTAGAAAGCAAGAACATCTGAAAGCTTTTGTATAATCTGATTAAGAGCTAAGTAAGGAGAGGCAAGGGGTTAGCAATTAGTGGTTTAACACCACATTTACCTAAGCTGAAAAGCTTTTTCCAAAGATCTTAAAAAAAACCCTTGTGAAGTGTGTAATATGAGGGCTGGGCTTGAAGCCTAAAGTTAACACATTCACCGTCCTTTTTACCCATTCTTATCACTTTTTATGGCCAGCGCGCTTCTACACTGAGGCTCTGAGACAACTCTCCTCCATTTTTATCAGAAACAGAATTAATGACCTGGTGTTGTGACACCATCGGAAATCTGTAGGTTTTTACCCTGAATGACTCTACTGGTTGGGATACGCATTCTCGAGGGAGGTGATATCACTCTCAAGGGGGCAAGAATTGGTTCTTGGGGTGGGTGGAAATCTTAGATATTACAGTGATTTGTAGCCGTTCAAAGGACCTCAGTACATAAATAGATATACAATGTATCTCTGATAATTTTGTGGGGGCCAATTAGGAAAAAAAAATGGTTAAAAGCCTCCTTAGAACAGCTGTAATAATAATATATTTTTTGAAAGATTGGGAAATACTGGGTAAAAAGGAAGTGCTTAAAAACACACTAGTGCTGTTCCTTTTCTCATTCTCATGCAGCCCCAAGAGAAAAGATATCACATTGGACGTTAGGGAATCTGAGTTACAATTTTCATGTCTGCCACCCATGAGCACATTCATTCATTTATTTATTTATCAAATATTTATTGAATACCGTCTATGTTCCAGACACTGTATTCAACTCTGGAACTAAAATGACAAACAACCGAGGCTTCTATTCTCATACAGTTTACATTTGGGGATGGGGCAGACAATAAATAAGCCCCAAAATGTCTCTTGATAACAATAATAATAATAAGATGATGATAATAAAAATAATTATAATAGCTGTATAGAGTAAATAATAATCAATTATAACAATGATCATAAATGGTCTACAGAAATTTCAAAAGGACAATAGGAAAAGGTAGGCTTGTAGAGTGAGAACAGAGATGGTCTCCTGAGTTGGTGATCTACGAGCTGAGTCTCCAAGGTGAGAAGGATGCAGCCCCCAAAAGATCTGGGGCAGAGCTTTCTAGGCAGGGAGAAGAGCAAGGGCAGAGGTCCTGAGGATGGAGTGATCTTGTGTCTGAGGGACAGAAAAAGGTAGATGTGGCTGGAATGACCTGAGGCAGGAAGAAAGAGGCAAGAGATCAGCCAGGGCCAGATCATCTTAGACCTGCAGGCGGTGGGGAAGAGCTCGATCTGATTTGATTCTAAAGGCTATGTGACCTATGTGACTTCCGGCTGGCATTCCATTTCCATCAAATGTTGAGTACGGGGTGGTGAGGGTGGAGCAGCCGAATGGCTCTCTGGGTCTAGAATGCTAAGCTTAGCCTCATCCAATTCAGGACCTGGGAGAGATGCCTTGAGTATCTACAGCAAGGAAAGTGAGACAGCAAAGAAATCTCAGACGCCTTCCAGCATACTGTCACCTGGGCTGGGGCACGAAAGGAATGGCACCATTCAGGGCCAGAACCTACCCTCCTTCCACTTTTGGTTTTTAAGGGGCACAGGCTGTTTTCCACACTCTGACAATCTGCTTCTCATGTAACTTCAGCGCTTTGTGGTGGGGAGAAACACAGGATTAGGGGTCAGGGGCTTTGGGCTCCGGAACCCCATCTCTTAGCAAATAGCTAACCTGATCCAGGCCATTCCCGGATCTGGGCCTCCAGACCCTCATCTGGGGACTGTCATTAAGATTCCTCCTAGAATACAGACTCCATGATTCTATTATTTTCCTCCTTGCCAGAGCTGGGGAGGAGTCTAAACCCCTGCATGCGAGCCCACCAAAACCATCCTAAAATAATAAAGCAATTTCCTTTGAAATAGTGGAGAAGGATAGTCAGGAGGCCCTTGCAGAGTGTGATGAAACCCAGTCCCAGCTGAATATTGAGTTAGAGAGGGGTCTGCAACTGGGGTCGGGGGCTGGGGAGAGAGGGAGACGCAGGGCTGGGGAGAGAGAAATTTTAATTGCGATTGTTTGGCTTGCTGATCCTGGGCAAATGACAAGAAGCCCCCGGAGCAGCCTCAAACACAGATATTTGAAAGGCAGAGACGGCTGGGGGATGGTGTGCTTTCTCCCTCCCCTCTGAGGCTGTTTGAGGAGCGGTCTACAGCGCTGACAAGCACGGGTTTTGGAGGCCATTGAAAAGTTTTGGGCCTAAATAGGGTAGGCAGCTTGGCTTAAGTGTTGCTAAGGAATACCTGGCAACCGGCAACAAAAGGCCTTTTAGAGAACCCAGGGCAAACAGTGACCGTGGTAATGGGGTGGGCTTAAGGGTCTCCTTGCCCGGCTGGGCCCCTCCTCTGCTCACACAGAGGCCTGGGCACTGGGCTATGTTCCGGAAATTCCCTGCACAAAGCCCCATTCAGCGGGAGGAGGGCCAATGCGTGTGCTTTGGGGGCAGCGGGGGTGGAGACTGGGGGTCGGGAGGGGGCGGGGGAAGGGTACCAGAGAAGGAGCTTTACTGCCAAAAAAAAAAAAAAGAAACCCTCTCAAGTCTCTTTCTTCTCGAAAAGACTAAAAGAGGCACAGAAAGTGCTAAGTTTGTAAAAGAGGCTGAAAAGGTTCAGAAAAGTAGCATAAAAGGGGCTGGGGAACGCCCCGTGAATTTTGAACAGAGAGCAGAAAAGGGACCCTAAAAAGCAATTAGTGATGCTGCTTGTAAATGAAGAGGCAGCTAGTTTGGGGTGGGGAGCTGAGGGCTGGAGGTAGGTGTGCAGGGGTGGATAGCAGGTGGTGGGGGAGGGGAGCAGGTGAGACGGATGCAGGGGGTCGGATTGGGGGAGGGGGAGAGAGAAGTGGAGGGGTGGACGGTGGGGAACTGTGGCTGCAATCCCCCCTCCACCACATGCCTGCCTGCGGGCTGCTCTCTCCCTGGGCTGTGCAGCTGCCCCAACCACTCTGATTTTGTAAGGCAGAGGCACGTGGGACAGTGTCCAGCACCCTGGGTCTGAGCTGTCTCCCCAAACCCCCAAGACTCTGATAACCACCAAAGAAGCCCCAGTGTTGTGGGGTGAGCGGAGACTGCACTCTGCTCACAGCCGAGCAAAGGGCAGGATGCTCCAGGGAGCGGGTGTCTGTCTGCCTGAGTTCCCAGGGGAGGCTCAGACAACAGCCAGGGAAGGGAGGCAAGGAAGCCAACAAATTAGTGCTCTGCCGATTCCACGTGCCCGAGCTGCATAACATTCATGCTCAAACACCCTACTCAACGGCTCTAAAGATAATAATTTTACATTTCCAGCAGAATGTGCACAGTGACAATTATCTGTATTCCTACTGTGTCGCAGCATCAACCGATAATCAAGAGAATTATGTTCCAGTTGAAAGCAGATTTAAATAAACAGACACTAAATGGGAGCCAATAATAGATGTACCAAAATAGTCCAGGCAAGGAAGCAGCCATTCAAATACAGAGCTGTTTAGTCGAGAAGACATGAGGCATCCAGACCCCGGGGTTTACAGCTCCCTGTCTGTTGCTCAGCCAGACTGATTCCTTCTAGCTGTCCTGAAGACCTGACCAAAGGGCCATCCTAAACCAATTTTTATTCCCTCCTTTCCTTCCTTCCGCCCTACCTCTCTCCCTCTCTCTCTTCTCCTTTCCTCCAAGAAACACTCACCTTTCATTATCAGCTAGGTGCACTTGGGCACCATCATCAAAATTAATAAGCCCTGCCTTTCTTTGATTTTTGTGTCCCTTTGCTCAATATTCAAATTGGATCATGGGGTGTTAGGTAGCTCCTCAAAGGGAGAGTAAACTACTGTTTCTATAAGAAAAGAGAGTGGAATGCTCAAGAGGCAAAACAATGGAAGTCTGCTATACATTCATTCAATCACTCCATATTTATTGGAGGTTGCTCTGGATACCAGGCACTGTCCTAGGTCCTGGGAATTCAAAGATGAAAGAGCTGGTCCCTGTCCTCAAAAAGCTTCCAACCTTGCAGGGAAGAGATAACCAGGCTTACCGGCAGCTGCCTGGGCATGTGTGCAATGCACAATGGGAGCATCAGAAAAGGGCTCCGCCAGAGTGAGGCAAAGGAGACCTAAGAGGAGGCAGCTGTGCCTTGAAGGATGAGGAGCAGAAAAAATTGTGCTGGGTGGAGACCTAGAGGAGGAGCATGCCCAGCAGAGGGAAGAGCATGTTCAAAGTATTAAAGCAAAGCAAGGCTTGGTGTGTCCGGGCCCCTGCAAGTCCTTTATCAAGAATGGCTTTGGGGTGAGAAAGTTGGAGAGGGGATGGCTGGGAAGGGAGGTATTGGAGAAGTAGTCACTGACAACAAAAGGAAGGGCTTTGCTGATATGCCTACTCTTGAGCATGGGGTGATGAGGAGGAACCTCATTTCTGCTGGGTCTTGTTTCCACAGGGGACCTTTATTAGCATTACTTTCCAGGTTTCCTGTTTACTCTTCCTAGCATCTCCCTCCCAGCTTCTCTGCTTCCTCACTCCTGCCCAGGATTGGAAACTTGGGCTCTGTTTATCTTCTATTCTGTATGGAACAACTCTTCTGATCTGTTCCTGGCCATGCTGTAAAGGGAGTCTGTCCTTCCAGGGTGAGATCCATCTGTGGGTGTCCTGCAATAAGGTAGTTTAATCCTGGGGTGCAGTATTAGGACACTACTGTTATGCCAAACTGAAGCCTGGTTCTTTGACTCCACTATCATTAATAAAACTGACATTTGATCTCTGTCTGTCTTTGGTTTCTCTCACTGAGTAGAGAACAGGGGTACTATTTTTTTTTAACACCTTGAAATGTCAAGGCAAATTAGAGAGATTAGAGTCCATCCTCGAGGAAGGGGTGAGTCATTGAGGGCATGTGGGCAGGGGAATGGTACAATAAAGTTTGAATGTTCAAAAGGTGCCTGTGGTAGTTGGGTAAAGGATGAATTGGAGAGCAGAGGGAAACCAGTTAGGAGAATGAAGGTGATGAAGACCTTAACTAGGAAAGCAGTGGCAGTGGAGGATTTGCACAGAAAAAGAGAAGGGATACATTAGGAGAGATATTTTGAAGATAGAATTAAAGCAGTATGGGGTTGGCTGGATGTAGGAGTAAGGAGGAATCTGGGTTTCTGTTAAGCCAACTAGAGTCTTATTTGCTGAGATAGGGAATAGGAAAGAAATGTAAGGTTGGAGGGAGGAAAGGGTGATAATAAGTTCATTTTGTGCCATGCTGACTTAGAAGGCACAGAAAAGTCTATTAGGCAGTTAGATATATAGGCCTGGAGCTCTAAGGAAAATAATCTGGCTGAATTTAAAAATTCACCTGTATATAATTGGTGAAACACAGGAATGAGATACATTGCCATGAGAGAGGGTGTAGAATGAGGCAAAGAGAAGTGAATGAATGCAAACCAACATTTGAATCAAGTTCAACAAAAAATATATTGAGTACCCATTGAGAGCTAGGGAGACTATTATACTTTCTTTTATTGTCTTCAGAGCTTAACAGAAGCTGCAATAAAGCATGCAATGGCATGCAATAAAGGCATTTGATATTACTTCAATATCTAAGTCATCACATGATACTTTCCACAATGCCCAAGAACTCACTTCTTTTTTTTGTTTGTTTGTTTGCTAAGAACTCAAGCTGTGTACTAAGTATCCATCATATCATCAATCTATTCATCTATCCGGCCATCTATCATACACATATATAACACATATAAAAGCTAACATTTATTGAACATAAAAATGTTTTACTAAACATATATTTTTGCTAAATTCTTTGCACACAATTATATAAGGCAGGTACTGTTAATTAAGTTTTACAAATAAGAAAACTGAGGCTCAGAGGAGTCCATCAGTCCAAGAATTAAAACCTGACTTTGCCAACTGCAAAACCCCTGCCCTCTCTCTAACAAGTAAGATGCAACATGAGTTGAAGTCTTTAGGAATTTGCTGCCTCTGTGGGGAGATAAAACATCCCCTTGCAGTGATGGAAAATAACCGCAAAGTGCAAAGTAAGAAAGAGCATGTCATGTTGATAAGTTACCAAGAAGACTGCTTAGTAAAAATTAATATTAGACATAAAGGTAAACCATCTTAAGTTTGGATCCTGTAACTTATTTATTGTGCAATGTTAAGTGCTATGAATCTCAATGTTCCTCATTTCTAATATGAGTGGAAAATACATTCTTTACAGATACACTTCTGCCTTCTACTCTGTGGAAAGGCATGTTATAGGAAGCTCAGTGACCAAGGTGGACACTCACATTGTGGAAATATTTTTCCCTTCCTCACTAATAGAAAAAAAACACCCAAAACAAAAACAAATGGAAAAAGGGTTGCAAAGAGAAAAAGCATCAAGAAGATAGAACTACACTTATTTGTCAAAGTATTCATAATAAAAGGAAATTGCATCATTGTGAAAAGGCTCTTTTTTATAAATATTAGCAAGAGAAACCTAACCAAGAAGATTATGTGACAATATTTAAGCTTTGGTAATAGATTTGAATGTTTTTCTTTGTGAAAAAACTATAAATTAAGACCATGAATAAAATGGGACATTCTAGTTCCTGTTTAGTGTTTTTTTTTACTCTTTGTATTTATTATTACTTTGTAGCTATACATTATTGCAATTGAAAGCTATCTGCTAGAAGAAGGAAAACAATCTGCTCCATAAATCTATCTGCTCAGGAGTAATCAAAGTCAAAGAAGATGAGATTGAATTCTCTGCTTGTATTCAGAATTGGTTAAGAACAGTTCTGCTTTTTGGAAAATGTTCTCAGTATTACTTGTAATAAAAGTAAATAATAAAAAGTATCCATGTTTTAAATAATGGACTTTTCAGCACCATAGACAGCTCAGCATATGTTAGTTACTTTCACCCCTTGCGCAATATATTTCATTTCATGGTAAAAAGTAAAATTTTCTATCTATAGAGTCTTTATTTTCAAATTTACATACTTAGTCTAAAATAAAAAGGCATGCTTGGGAACAGTAGGTGTTCAGTTAATTTTCACTACTTTCATTCATTTTTGGTATTCCATCTCAATCTTAATTACTCATTTAATGTACTCAGCAATGAGTGATAACATTTACCAAGATCTAGATTTTCCTCGAATTCTTCTTTCAAAATGTCCTTGATACTTGAAAGCAAAACTTGCTCTAACTGAGGTTGGACGTGCACTTAAAAGGGAGATGTAGAGAGGGGAGTCCACAAAAGATCAGATTACGATTACCTTTCTTTCAACTTTTATATACACCAAGGAGGAGAAGAGGTGAACAAATTCTACTTAATCCTCACCTCTCTACTGGAGTTCCTCCACAGGTGCAATGAGAGGAGGACTTCTGGGATTGAAAATTCAGGATGGGGTTAAGAAAGGGAAAAATGTGGATGGAGAAAGTCAAGAAGCAATTGGATGCAGGTTGGTGTAACTGACTATATCATTTAATCAAAATTTTCAGTAGCTAGTGAGATAAACCTATATCAAACCAATTTGAACAATAAAAGATAATTTGTTGATCATATATGGAAAAATACATGAGTATACAACTACAGGAACAGTTGTATCCAGGTGCCCAAATTATATATTATTGGCACTCCTTTTCTCTCCATATCTCAGCTTGACTTTTCTCTACAATGGCTTCACTCTCAGGAAGGTTCTTCCTTCATGCTAGCAAGGCAGGCACCACTGGCTCCAGGCCTACATCCTATCAGCATAACATCTCCTGAAAAAAATTCAGCAAAAGTTCTGGCCTATTTTCACAGACTAATCACTGTGGTCAGGGAGATGGGACAGACTGATTGGCTAGGCCTGAGTCATGTGCTAACCCCTATAGATTGAAAAGAGAGAAGGGAGGAGAGGTTTTTCAAAGAACCACGGGGGGGCTGGCTGATGGGTAAGCAAAAATGACAGACTGAAGATGTGACATGTGGAGCAGAACCAAGGTGCCCCTGTCATTGTGGCTTAGGCTACGCTAGAACAGTAGACTGCCAGCCAATACATGTGAGCAAGCCAAGATCTACAGCACTATCTAGCCAACCTGTAGACTTAAGATCAATAACAAGTGGTTGTTGTTTTAACCCATCAAGTTATTGGGGCTGTTATTGTGGCAACAGATAACCTACATACATGTCAAAGGTTCTGTGAAGTCCTGCATAAAGAAACATGCTTCACTTGGTTTAAACTAGTGCTTCCCAGATGAACTCTCACAGCACAACTGTAAATATCTTGAAGAAAAAAGCAGTGGGACTCCAGCTTGTATTGAAATGGATATTGAAGGCCCATTTACTATACCCACCATACATGGTTATTGATAACCTAAGATTTTAAAAAACATCTGTCTAGTGTTGTTGTCCCTGGATGTGACTATGGAAGTATTTTTCAAGCTGGAGTCCCATAGCATTTTTCTTCAGGATGTTTATAGATGTGCCCTGAGGGTTCATCTGGGAACTTCCCAGCTTTTTCCTGCCTTTCACAGCCAAAGGTCTTGAAAGTGTTGATTACATTTGCTGTCTCCTTTTCCTCACTTCCCGCGCATGCCTCAACCTCTGGCAATTCAGCTTCTATCTCGTTAACTCCATAAAAGTTTTCATTAAAATCATGAATGGCCCATGTCACTTAGCTACATATCAGCCTTCAATATATTTGGTCCCTAAGCTTCAACTACAGAATTAAACACTCCCTCCTTTAGACACATACTTTCTTTACTCAGCACAACAGAGAATCCTACCTGTTTACTAACAATTTGTTTTTCTTTCTTTCTGGCCTTATAGCTACAATATATTTGCTAGTCTCTGCTGGAGTCCGAGTGACTGAATTCTCAATAGAATGTGAGTGTGACGTGTGTCATTTCTGACCCGAAGCTTTAAAGAAGTGAGTAGGACCTCCCATACTCTCTTTTTTCAGTTCAACTGATGGGACGAAGATGATAGTAAAGCTTTAAGGGATGGTGGATCCACGGGACAGAACTAACCTGATGAACCTGGGTCCCTGAGTTGCCATGGGAAGGACAGCCACACAAGAACTAGGGACATTTACCTCAAACTGATAAGTGAGAAATAAACCTCTATGTGTTTGAGCCATTATATATATTTATATTTGTTGGTTATAGCAGTGTAGTGTACCCTACTTGAGGTGGTGTGATGTTGTAATCAAAACCTAGAATATACGGCAATGGCTTAGCATCTGGTTGTCAGATCATGAGGAAACAGACAAAACTGCCAGAAGATCAGAGATCCCAGATGCAGAACGAAAACGCTTGATGAAATGGGTGCCTGCAGCAGTTAGAAGGCAGAAGTACCTTTGGAGCCTATAGCTCTAGGCAAAGTTCTAACATTTGGAAAAGCCAGATGTTAGTGTGCGTTGGCTGATTCTGGATATATTCCAAGGACTCCAAGAAAGAGATGCACTCAGTCGAGGACTGGAAAAATAACTAACTAACTAACTAACTAACTAACTAACTAACTAACTAACAGAGACAGTCCAGAAATGTGGAACCTCATAAGGACGAAGAGTTATCAATTCTGGATCCCCAAACTGCAGAAAATAACAGTGAAAAGAAGTTGAATGACAGAGGCCCCCAGAGATTTCTCAGTTAACTAAAAGGACTCGGGTTTGTAGCAGAAGTCAGATTAATTGTGTTGCCACCTAAAAGCACTTTCCCGCGAGGGCTCTTTCCTGCTCAGTGTCTCCAAGGCAAAGAGGCAGCAACAGGAGCAGAACCAGCCTGATTTCTCATCCTTCTGACCATTTCTCACTATCTCCCTGGCCGAAGCAATGTCATCTTTTCAATTTTGTTAATTATTAATTATTGTTATTATTACTTGCTTTCTGAATGATTTTCCTGCTCCTGCATGGATCCTTGTTCAGTCTATTCTCAGCATGTTGAATGAATGAATGCATTCTGTGAACAGCAGCAGGAAGGGTTAATGTTAAACCCGGGCTTCTCCCGGTGAAAGGAAAGAAAAGCACAGGATTTGGAGTCAGCAGGTCTGGCGGCTAGCTCCAGCACTTGCTAGCGGTATGACTTTCTAAAAGTCACTTATCATTTGTAAGCCACACTTTCCACATCCACAAAATGGGGAAAACAATAAATGTCTTAATGTTAATAATTGTGAAAACTGATGAATGTAAGGGGACAGAAAACACAGATGTTTTTGTTATTGTTTTTGTAGCCTGACAAGCAGTGGCATATTGTGGTCCTCACACTAAGGTGTTGAAGTCATTTACAATTCCTTCAGTGACATTTAACATAATGGATTAGTTATCATTAATCAAAGGCAGGGCCCTAATCCTAACTCTGTGATCATTCACTGTGCAACCCTAAGCATGGATCTGGACTTCAGTTTCTTCATTTGTGAAAAATAGATGACAGTATCCACCATGCCTAGCTTGGAGGGATAAGGCTCAAATGGAACACAGCTGGTGAGATCCTTTGAAAAACTGGGAGATTCTACACAAATGCAAATGATTCATAGTGTTTGACGACACATGGCTTCACATGTCTGAGTCTGGTGTCCTCAGCTACAGTAAAAGAAGAACCTGAGCAAAGGCATCAGGAATAACACGGTGTCTGCACCGTCACCTCTCCCAGCCCAAACTCTCCAAGTCAGTCATACAGCAGGCACTCTTTCAGTGCTTGGTGTTTGTTTGAAAAGCATAGACTTTGTATATCCTTTGCATTCTTTAGGTATTTTTTTCTATCATCTTTTCATAATGTGTTAGATTTGCCTTGAATTTCTGGGCCAACATATTCATGTTTAGACTACCTTCTGAAATGGTTTTTAAGTGGATATATTATGAAAGAATAGTCAAGATCAAGGAAAATCTTGCTTGAACTGACACTATCTTGAGTTCGGTTTTCATGTTAGTCTACGATTTCACACACTTTTTCATACTAAATAATGTGCTCTTCAATTCCTTTATTTAAAAGCTATACAGTTTTAGGGCTCTGATTAACTACTGCATGCTTTTATCTTTTTATGAGAAAGGCTGTTTCTCCTGCCGTTTCAGCTTGCTGTCGCACACGGGCATGTAAAGAGGGCCTCGTAATGTATACATGGGTAAAGGTGACCTACATATATGATGCTACAGTAGGGTATTAAAAGAGTATTAAAACTACAATTTCAGCTATTTCTCCCAATTAAGGCTAACACGTCTGTGATTTTAGCCTCCCATTTGAAATAAAAGTCTAACGATAATTAGAGCATAGAGCTATTCACTACTGTACTTCAATCTGGAAATAATTGTCTTTGTTCAATTAGGAATCTGCATTTTCATGCCAATCTTCACGGATTATTTTGAATGGAGAATGCACTCTGATTAAGAGCTATCCTTCTTGGAAAAAAACAAAAAACAAAACAGCAGCCTGAAGTCCTCATCCCCTTGATAGATTTAACATTTTGTTTTCCCCTAACAAACTGAGAAACATATCATATAGATGGGCTTTTTGGACTTATTCATTTAATATGGCAAAAATCTCCTTGGAGATGATGCTTTAGAGTTGGGCTTAGAAAAGTGTCAGTTTATCCAAGGCCTTCAATTCATTTGTTACATGAAAATGACCAGGTTTTAAATGGAGTAAAATCTGACCATCATAATTTTGACAGTTATAGACCTATTTACTCTCCTCAGTGATCTTTAAATATGGCATCATATGTAAGTCTTAGCAAAAAACCTTGGGAATTAGGAATTGTTATCTCCATTCAACAGATGAGGAAAACATAGCTCAGAGAGTTTATCTGATTTTCCCAAGGACACCCAGTGAGTCATTGCTGAAACCAACAGTCACCTGCAGATCTGGGTGACTCTAAAGCTTAGGTTCTCTCATCCCTCTGGTACATTTTTCTTACTAATCTAATATAGCCAAAGAAAAATGATAAGAGGCATTCTTATAAAATAATAAGATGTTGTAGACAGAACTATGAAAAATGCCAACTGAACATATGTCTGTGCTGTAAACTGCCCTGCTCCAGTAATTCTGAAAATGCCTATATTTAATTTTTCTGGTTGAAAACGTAAGGCTTACAAAATAGGAAAACATATTAACACAAGGACAACTTCCCTAAATAATATGAGGTACTATCTATATTAAAATATGATTTAATCCTTTCTCCAATATGAATTAGAAATAAGGCCATGTTTTCTCCATTTTTGTATTCCTTCAACCAAATGTAGTTGTTAATCAAGAAAAAGAAGGAATCACTCTCTTAATACCCCTCAGGAGTAAGGGAGGATATATAGAATCCATATATAATTTACATATCATGTCTGTATGTTTTAGCATACGTATGAAAGTCAAAAAAATCCCATCAGTGCAAGAAGTAGAACTCTGGCCAAGCCTTTCATTATCCCTTTTAGAAACATTATACAGGCATTGTAAATCTCCACCTTTGATGCAACGCAATTCCTTCTCTTTAATAATACTCTGGTAAACCTACACATGGGTGTTTTCCCATTCTTCTCTGTCTTTGCCATGCCGTTTCATAACAACAACAAGAAGAAAAGACTTACTTAAGCACCTGGATGGAAAGCGATAGCTAACCCAATTTTTCCTTTTGAAAATAAAGAGAGAGAGTCAGTATTTGTGAGATTTCGGGTCAAATGGGACTTGTAAGCAAAGATGGTGATAACTTCTATGTTTCATGCTAAATTTGATTCTGGCTGTGGAGTGTTTGTTTGGGGCTGTGGGTTGTGAGGAGGAATGTAGCAAGTTCTTTTTTTATCTACCTGTTCCATAGGCTGTGGCAGGTGTGAAGATAACTTTCTAATAATAACTGGAAGCAATATTCCCCACCTTCATAGGAACTTGCCATCTGGTTCTGAGGGCCAGAGATAATTCAGTCTCTAAGTTAGCTCAGTGCCTGAGAAAAGACTGATAAATGAGTCTGATTACACTGCTGCACGGCAGTGTCAATAACACATCGGTGTTTGGCCATGCTGAGTGAGCTCTTCAGATGCCTTCAGAAAATAAAGTAGAGCCCTAATTGAATTAACCTATCTCAAACCTAAGCACAGTACTTAAGGGGAAGGGGGTCAAGCTTTATGAAGCCTACACAGAAACACTAAAAATATATTTGCATAGTATGTAGAGCTTTTCCATCTAACCTTTGGTCTCACATGTTAAAATGCTAGATTCAATTTTGGTCTTGTACACTCTAGAGTGAATAATTTTTCCCATGAAATTTTTCTTCCCAGTAAAAATTAGTGGCCAAAGATGAAAAATTACTAAGATGCCCAACTAATAATCTCTGTTGCTTAAGAAAAAATAGGTGTGTCCATCAAGCAAAGGGAAAATATAAAGTGATGACACGAATGATGTAGATAAAAGGACAAATTTCTGAGGAAAAACATGTTTTGCTTCTTGCTTTAATTATCTGGATTAGCTATCAAAATTGATAACATTTACCAGATAGTTTCTTAAATCTCTGTTTTACTTTGTCACTGTGGCCATAATAATCTTGGAATGATTATTTTGTACAACCAGCATTAGAGTATAGAGAGTTATGATTTGATGAGAAAAGAATGAGTTGCTTAGTATGCAAAGCATTCAGCATGGCCAATTTCCCAGGGCCCTTTGAGATTACATGTAGCAATGACAAGATGACATAATTAAATTATGTGATACAGCAATAAGTAAGAAAGTAAGCCTACAGGCTTTGTCTCTTGGGAGAATGTCAGCTTAAACATTTTAAAGATGTCTTATTAAAAAGAAGGTCAATAAACTGAAGTTATCTTAGCTTGGGGAAATAAAACAGTTCTCTTGGGAAAACAGACTTTTCTTCTCTGGAAGGAGCATAAGGAGAGGAAAACCTCTTCCAGAGAGTAAAAAGTACTCATTCCTCTTCAACATAAAGAAAATAGCTAGTATTTGTAGGGTAGACGGTGAGGGAGATGGGGTGCTGTGGACTGAATGTTTGTGTCCCCAAAAATTCATATGTTGAAACCCTAACCTCCAAAGTGATGGCATTTGGAGATGGGGTCTTAGGAAGTACTTAGGATTAGAGTACAGTGTGAGGATGGAACCCTCATGATGGGATAAATTCCCTGATAAAAAAAAAAAAAAAGAAACAGGAGATCTCTTTCTCTATCTCCCTTCTTTGTGCACCACTAAGGAAAGACCATGTGAGGACATAAGCAGAAGATGACCATCTGCAAACCAGGAGGAGGGCCCTTACCAGACACTGAATCTGCTGGCACCTTGATCTTTGACTTTTCGGCCTCCAGGACTGTCAGAAATAAATGTTAGTTGTAAGTCACCCTGTCTATGATATTTGGTTATAGCAGCTCAAACTGAAAGACATGGAGAGGCCGGGCGCGGTGGCTCACACCTGTAATCCTAGCACTCTGGGAGGCTGAGACTGGAGAATCGTTTGAGCTCAGGAGTTGGAGACCAGCCTGAGCAAGAGCAAGACCCCGTCTCTACTAAAATTAGAAAGAAATTATGTGGAAAACTAAAAATATATATAGAAAAAATTAGCCGGGCATGCCTGTAGTCCCAGCTACTCGGGAGGCTGAGGCAGGAGGATTGCTTAAGCCCAGGAGTTTGAGGTTGCTGTGAGCTAGGCTGACGCCACGGCACTCACTCTAGCCTGGGCAACAGAGTGAGACTCTGTCTCAAAAAAAAAAAAAAAAAAAGAAAGAAAGCCATGGAGTGATGGTCAGCATTGTTCTATGATGCTTCTCCTACAGAAGCCTCTATGCTACCTCCCTCTTCACTGGCTGACAAAACTAAGCAGCCATGTTACTACTATGTCATGTCCCTGATTGGATCAGGATGGATACTTGAATCAATGCTAGTAATCCTATTGGCTGGCCCACAACCAATCAAATTCTCACTCTTGAAAGTATTAAGGTCTTGAAACTTAGGGTTTGATCAGTCCTGTGGTAGGTCAAAGCGAGTTGCAAACTGGATTGAAAGAGGGGCAGAAGTAATGAGTGAGGAAGAAACGAGAGGCAGCTACTCCACAGAGAAATTAATGGGCAAACATTCACAGATGCTGAGTTCTCCCTGTTCCTTCCCAGTGAGTCCCAGTTGAACCTAACTTCCTTTATAAAGAAGTATATGAGAGTACCTCTTATAACATACTCCTCGCTTCCTACACATTTTGTTGAGCTAATTTCAATAAGTTTTTATTAGCTTACAACAAATTAATCCTTGAATAAGATAAAGGACAAGTATCTAAAGATAATATCCTTGGCATTTGAAAATTATAGAAAGTGAAGAATGAGGAGGGAAAAAATCTAACACTTATTCAATGTCTTCCATGTGGCAGACATTATGGTATTACATATTTTAATCTTTTCAGCAACTGCATTTCTCAAGAACATTTCTATCTAATTATACAGATGAAGCAAATGAGTGTCAAAGAGCTTAACATACTTGCCTAAACTCCTGAAGTATATCATAATTTAAACACAGGACTGCCGGGGCCCAGAGTTTCTTTCCTTAAAGCTGCCGACAAACTTTGAAATAATGCAAAATATTGTTACTAGGTAACAGCAAGACTCTTGAAACCAGTGAAGTTATAGGTTGCTATATGTGATGGTTAATTTTATGTGTTAACTTAAAGGATGTTTTTGAGTGAGATTAACATTTAAATTGGTGAATTTTGAGGAAGCAGATTGCCCTCCATAATGTGGGTGGGCCTCATCCAATCAGTTGAAGTCAGTGGATAGAACAAAAAGACTGGCTTCTGGGAGTAAGAAGTAGTTCTCCAGTAGATTACCATCAAATTTCACTTACACCATTGGCTCTCCTGTAGGCCTTTGGACTGGCACTCATCAGCTATCCTGGGTTTCTAGCCTGCTGGCTCAAATTGCAGATTTGGATTTGCCAGGCTCCATAATTGTCAGTTCCTTATGATAACTCTCTTACTATACATATAAGCATCACGTTAGTTCTTTTTCTCTGGAGAGACCTGACTAGTACACCATGGAAAAGACTCAATCAGAAAACCAAGGTTGCAATTCAAGGCTGGTTTTGAGTTATGTAAAGGGTTTCTAGTCTGGGTGTTTGATATAGCCTTCCTGTCTTTTTATGCTTATTATTGGCATGGTGTACTTTTTCCATCTTTTAATTTTAAATATACATATTTTTTATACCTAAAATGCATCTTTTGTGGTTAGCAATAGTTGAGTCTTGCTTTTTTTTTTTTTTTTTGAGACAGAGTCTCGCTTTGTTGCCCGGGCTAGAGTGAGTGCCATGGCATCAGCCTAGCTCACAGCAACCTCAAACTCCTGGGCTTAAGCAATCCTTCTGCTTCAGCCTCCCGAGTAGCTGGTACTACAGGCATGCGCCACCATGCCCGGCTAATTTTTTCTATATATTTTTAGTTGGCCAGATAATTTCTTTCTATTTTTAGTAGAGACGGGGTCTCGCTCTTGCTCAGGCTGGTCTCGAACTCCTGACCTTGAGCGATCCACCCGCCTCAGCCTCCCAGAGTGCTAAGATTACAGGCATGAGCCACCTCGCCCAGCCTGTCTTTAAGATTTTTATGTCCTGTTCTATCTCTCCTTTCCTCTGGGACTTCAATTACATGGGTATTAAACTTTTGTTATTGCCTCACAGGTCTGTGAGGTTTTGTTCCTTTTTGAAACATTTTTATCACTGTTGTTCATATTAAAATATTTCTACCAATTTATCTCTAAACTTAATGACTTTTTTCATCTTTAGTCTGATGTTAAACCCATCCAGTGACTTTTTATTGCATATGTTTTTCAGTAATAAAATTTCTATTCAAATTTTATAGTTTCTATTTCTCTGCTGAGATTTCCTGTCTTTTAGTTGATTCTGAGTATCATAGCTGCTTTAAAATTGCTGTCCCACTAATTACAAAATCTGGGTTATCTCAGAATCTCCATTGATTATCTCTTCATTATGGAGCATAGTTTTCTATCTTTTTAAATGCCAGATAATTTTGAATTATATTCTGGAAATTGTGAGTGACACATTGTCTACACTCTGGATGGCATTTTATTTCTCTGAAGAGTTTTAATTTTTGTTCATTTGTTTTATTAGGCAATTAGCTGAGTTGAATTCAAAAAACAAATTTTTGTTTCCCTGCAGTGGGCAGCTGCTGAAATTTTAGTTCAGTTGTTTAAGCCTTGAATTGGTTTTTGTATAGAGTTTGCTTTGCACATGCATAGTTTAGAGGTCAGCTAGAGATTTGGGCAGAGTTTATACAGAGAATTTAAGGCTCTATCTCTCTGCTTTCTTCATCTAGGGAATCGTCCCTCATTTTCCAATATCTGTAATTGCTCTGAAATCTGTCTTTTAGTTCTTCAGACCAGTAACACTATGGCTTGCCATGAAAACAGGAACTACCCTGTGCTATTTCCTTTCTTTAAGTGTCAATCCCCCTCCAGAATCTACCTGTTTTGGGTGGTGTTTCAGTGCCTTCAGGTAATCGTTCCTTATATTTTTTTCCATAATTTATGTTATTGTTTTCAGAAAGGTTAGTCATATAGGAGCTATTCAGCCATGACAAAAAGTGACAGGCTAGCTGGAATTTTTGAGACAAACATTTGCAAATAATCCTGCACACAAACTTATTGGGAAATATTCATTTAGCTTTTCAGGAACAAATATTTAGAAGGCTTGATGTTCAAGGACTTATTTCAAATGAAGCCAACCTCAGTCATTACATGCTAATGTCACATTTCAATAAGTCCTCAACAGGTAAATCAGACATAAGCTGTTTTAAACTGGAATTTCCTTAAGTCCCAAATATCAAATTTCTATCTTAGTAAATAGCACATAATGAATAAGTAGATTAGTGTGTTAGGAGATGATAAGTTGTACTAAAAAGTAAAATCAGAACAGAGTAAGGGGAATTGGGAGGCCAGGTAGGGGTGGAGAGCAATGCAATTGTAAATAAGGTGCTCAGGGTACACTCACTGAAAAGATGACATCTAAGCAGATTCTTGAAGGATATAAGAGGATTTGCTTGCAGTCATCTGGGGGAACAGTGTTTCAGAGAAAGGGAACAACATCATTTACTACATGTATTAAGTGTTACATATTTAATCCTCTAATAATCCCAAGAATAAGGTTCTATTGTCTCTTTTTTACAGATGTGGAAACTGAGAGTCAGGGGGGTTAAACAACTTGTTTGTAGTCATAAAGTGGATAAGCAACAGAACCGAGTTTCAATCCTAAGCATTCTGCCTCCATAACCTAGCCTCTTAACCACTCTGCTGTATTATCTGTTTACTGCATTCATTATCATTTTTCAAACAATAAATATTCTGTATGCTTTCAATTGTTGAAGACTTAGTACCAACCCTTAAGGTCCATACAGTGTAGTATAGATGGTCATATGAATAAATAAGTTGCAATATAATGTAGTAGAGGTTATAACAGAGGTCTACAGGGACATCTGGTACAATTTCACATTGAAAATCGACTAAACAAAGGTACACCTGGAAATCCACCATCTGATACTTCTGGTGGCGTAATTTCTGCTTGCTTGTGTAAACCCTGAGGTGAGTCACCTTGCACTTCTCTCTAACCCTGCACACAACTGCCTTGAGTCTAAATTCAGGACATATCACTGCAAGAGAGGAAAAAAAGAAGAAAGACTGACAAGAAGAAAGAGGGAAGAGAAAAATTCCAGGGAGAATTTTTAATAGAATTTAAGCTTCCTTTTTAGATATGCACCTTTCTTAAGAAGTTTGGTCAAAAGTTCATGTCTCCAGGTGAGCTGGTAAATAGTAAATGCCAAAACTGAGCATCATCAAGATCCAAGCTTGAAACTGTACACCTGAAAAAGGCCACATATGTCACAGTAATAATTATTCTGTTATAATCTAAGCAGGTGTCTAGATACACTTATTTAAGTGCTTCAAGTCTCATGTTCTTTATTGTAAAAAGGGATCTTAATATTTCCTGTTTTGTAGGGCTGCTGTGAGTATTAAATGAGATAATACATGCTTGCCACATATTATGTGCTCAACAAATGGTAGCAGTTACTATTTTCATTCCAATCTGTTTCATAGATATTAAAGTGTTCAATAAGTTCTTCATGATTATGAAGTTTAAGTTTTATTTCCTGTTTGGTTTAGGTAATAATATTTGGGAGCAAAATTTATATAGGATACATAGTGAGGAAAAGCACAGAATTTTAGAGAAGGGCTTGAGTGTGATTCTGGTTTTGTCAGTTATTAGCTAGTTATTAGCTAAGGCACTTTAGGAAGTTATTAAACCTCAGTTTTTTCAGTGGTGAATGAAGAGAGCAATCCATAAGTATTAATAATACGTATCTATAATTTATTGAATGCTTCCTGTGAACTGAGATTGTTCTAAATATCTTCACTATGCCATGAAATCTTTACAGGGCAGATGTCATAAATACTATGGGTATAAAAAGAGGATGATGATGATCGAAAAGATGCTAATCGTTGGTATTCCTGCATATTTTTAACCTCCTTTGCAAGTATTTTGTCATTTCCCTGGTTACTTTACCTTGGAGTATCCCAAGGCTCAGACATGTTTCCTGCCTCTTCTGTTTTCTACAAATTCCGCCTCCCTTGGGAACCTCATCCAACCTCAGGGCTTTAAATATCATCTGCAAACTGACTAAACCTTCAAATTATGTTTTTCAGCCATGTTTCCCCTGAGGCCTGGATGCTTCCATCCTACTGTTGTTTACTCTGCATTTTAAACTTAACATGTCCAAAATGGAGCCCCTGACCATTCCCCTAAAACCCACTCCTTCTACAGTTTTCCCTCTCACTCTTAATGGCAATTCCATTCTTCCCATTGAGGCTAGCCAAAAATCCTGCAGTCATCTTAACTCACTCTGACGTCCCCCAGTCAATCTTTCAGCAGAGATTTTTTTTGTGCTCTTTTCAGAATATATCCAGAATCAGATCACCTCTCACCAATTTCACTGCTACTTCTCTGGTCCAAGCCTGCATCATCTCTTGCTTGAATTATTGCAGTGATCTCCTCCTAAGGGGTCTCCCTGTTTTGGCTTTAATGTCCCTGCCTATCCCCCACCCCACTCCCCACCCCTGCTGGAGTCTGTTCTCAACCTCGGAGCAAAGGTGAGCCTATTAAAAGTTAAGTCAAATCATGTTACTCCTCTGCTCAAAACCTTCCTCATATAGGTTTCCAATTCTCTCAAAGAAAAGCTCGAAGTCTCTGCAGTGGCCTCCAGGGCCCTGCACTGTTCCCAGTCCCCTCTTCTTCAACCTCATACCACTGTGACCTCAGCTGCTTTTTCTCCTCCTCTCTCATGTTTCTTTAGTCCTCTTTGCTTTCCCTAGAACACACTGGGCATGCTTCTGCTTCAGGGACTTTGCACTTGCTTTTCCTTCTGCCTGGAATGCTCTTCTCCCAGAAAGCATCACAATTTCCCTCTTATCTTTTTCAGGTTTTTGTATAACATTTACTTTTACAGTTACACCTTCCTACAGTTAAACTTTTACAGTTAAACCTTAGCTAATAACTTCCTAACAGGTCTTGCTGTATATATTGCAAGAATCAGGGAAAAATGAAAATGCAGGGACTCCTTGTTCATGAAACATTAAGATAACCTCTGAGAAATCCCACAGTAGTTAAATTTATTTAATTCAAAGCTATCCGAGCTCATTTGAGCACAGAAGTCTTTTTTCTTTTATGTAACCATTAACAATATTTCCATGTAACACATTTGCAAAATGCCTGGTCAAACCTTGGAGATCTCTTTCAACATCAAAATTCCATAAATCTCTGCTCGGATCAATATTAATACTCTATAAAATTACATAATTTTATATTTTAATAACAATTTGTGTTATAAAATTATGATTTATATAAAATAATATTATATATTATACAATAAATTTATATCATATATTATAAAATAAATTTATAATATATAGATATCATATCTTACAAAGATTGGGACCTTTAATCATTTGCCTTTTCTCTCTAGAAAGTTTGTCATGCAAATATGAAATTGAGAATTCGCCTGTTGAGTGATTTCTCCATCCAAGTAAGTTTGAAAAATGATATAGCTGACTTTGACAGTATATCTTTTAAGTTTTGTGCATTCTTTGAGTTTTCTTTTTCTTAAGGTTTTTGTAAGACATTAGTGTTTTAATAGGAAATGTGACTTTCATTCTTTGGCACTAAACCCTGAAGATTGAATGGTGATACTCAATAATTCTTGAGATAACAACTTCTAACAATGTAAAGGTAGAGGAAAATTTCTTCTGAGATGAGCAGAAGAGGTAGGGGTTTTCAAAGGAAGAACTCCCTTTTTTGACAATAACTGAGGACAAGGGAAATCCACATGTATGCTCTTCCATAGGGTATCTCTCTATTTTTCTATAGAGAGGTGCTTATCCATGTATGAGTGTATAGATATATAGATACAGATACATATGCATATTCTATGTTAGTGTTGCTCAGGGTGAAGGGCCAGTCTTTTTTTTTAATTACCACTCAAAAAATTACATTTTTGCAAGTTATAATAAAAATAATCTATTAGAATAAAGAAATTTAAAAAAACCCACAAAGCCATGCAAAATACAAGGCCAGATATTTGATTATTACACTCAATAACGATAAGATTACTCTGTCAATTTTCTTTAAAAGTTTCTAAATGCTTATTCTCAGTGTTGTATTTTTACCATTTCAGACCAGAACAAACAGTTTGGAGGCTGGCCCAAGCCTACGGGCTGCCTATTGACCAGTACTGCTCTTGCCTTTACCACTAATTTAGTGTGTCCCATATACTACCATTTATTGTGATTTATCTTTTTATTTCCTTGAGAGCAAGTGATATCTATTTGTGTCCTTGAAGATCCTAGGAGAAAACACTGTATATACAAGGTACCCAATGAATATGTGCTGATTTGCACACACTCAATCGATACAGCTTTATGAAATCTTAACTTTTTTTCCCCTTTTATACTCCTTCTTGGATCAAAGTTTGAGAGTTTTAACAAGGAAACATAAAAACCCTCCTTAGAAGATTTCTAAAATAAAGGAAAATGATTACAGGGCATAATGTTTATGATATATACAAAGTCACAAAAAATAGTTTTAGAAAGCTTTTAAATAAGTTCTGTTTTAAAAGAAAAGTTACACCTACACACTGACAGACTTGTATGTAGCTCTCTTGCTTTTAAAGATCTCCTGGGGCAGGGATTTCAAAACTACCCAAAAGTGTTTCCACCCTGCATAACATTACTTTAAAAAAAAAAAAAAAACATACGTGTCTTCTTCATATGGAGGAAAATGAATTTCTTGTATCATCTAAGCTTCCTGATGGAAAATTCAACACTAAAACTCAAAAAAGAAAAAAAGGTGAGATACCAAATTCCATTTGCTTTTTAGATTTGAGCGTTTTCTCAAGTCACCTATAAAATATATAGAGCATCTAAAAAGCTCTAATGGCGAAATGTTGTGATAAATCTAATGCATTTTTCATGCAAGCTGATTGCAGCCTTTATTTTAGGCAATAAAGAGCAGAAGGATCTTTAATGAGTTCATCTGAAGTTCACTACAAGCAAAACATATTTTTTTTTAGTGCAATATGGTTGACTTCTTTGGTACAAAGTAAGTTATGTTAGTGAAGTGATGGCTGGAGAAATAAGCCCTTGCCATCCCTGCCTAGATGACAGTGTAAATGACACTCTCCTGCAATTATCCAATGGGCTGGTGATTGCTGAGTTCTATCTATAGAAAGAGAGAGAGGGGCAGGTATGCCACGGAATCCAGGATGTTAAGCGTGGATGAGACTGTGCTTTAATTTTTTCCTCATGGCTGTCCCATGCCCTTTACTAATCCTTTCACCTTCAGTTTCAGGATAAGTTGATTCACTGTCTTGAATTTGAACTGCAGGTCAATGTTCCATACGAAATATTTGTTGGGCTCACAAACAACCAAATAGATTGGTTGGAAAAATATAAAGATTCACATGTGCTTATACGATGGTAAAGAACAAAACTATAGTAAAATAGTAACAGACAGGGACAATACATTTACATGTGACGTGTTCATATTATAATTTGCAAAGACTCATTCAAGTTTATAGAATTTTAAACTCACATGGATAAATGGGCAAAGAACAGATACGAACAGGCATAAGGAGACAGTTCATCCAAGAGAAAATACACATAGGAAAAAAACAAATAAAAAAGATTTAATCCTCGAGACTGATCAAAGAAATGGAAATTAAAGAAATTGACAGTAAAAGGATATCAATTTAGAAATGCTGTTAATAAGTTATATTAAAAAGTTAAGATCTTAGAGAGAGATTTAAACATTCATTAAAAATTAACATTCAAACAAATTGCACGTTTGAAGGGAAATTGAAAAATTCACACCCTTCTGATTCCATTCTAAACTGGTAATTCACAAATTGATAAACCAGAAAATAACTATAAAGCTATTCATTCTATTTGGGCCTGAAAAACCATGAAGGGATGTATCTTAAGGAAATAATTTAACAGAATCAAAAAGCTATAAGCATGACGATACTTATTAAAAGGAAGAGAGAGAAGCTTATGAAACAGAAAAGGAAGATTAGGTAGTCAATAAAAATAATACTTTATAAAACTACAAAGAAATCTAAAAGAATAGTGATTATATTAATATAATGTTAAATGAACATCAAAAATGCAAAACAATTCCAACTATTTAAAAACCGTATGCATGTGGTGATTTGCAAAATTAAAAACATACAAGTTGTTTTAGAGTGATAGGTTGATGGGTTAAGATTTTTTTCCTCTCTTTTTTTTTTTTTTTTTGGCATTTTCCCTTAGTTGGATTATATCACCTATTCTATGTATTTTTTCCCCCTAAACAACAACAGCAACAACAAAAAACTCAAACACTTTCAAAGGAAAAAAGGAGGAAATGATGACTATCTGGAGGAGATACTTGTCCCCCCTCACCTTACAGTCAGGCTTTTGCTGACACTCATTTTTTTCCAGCCCTGTCAGCCCCTTTTCGGAGGAGTTGATGTGTAGCCCTAATCCTCTCTGCTGGCTGCCTCCCCATTCAGGAGGGTATGCAAATACTTCCAAACCAGAGCATTTTAGACCTATTCAAGGCCCAAGACAACACACTTTTCATTAGCATTTGAAGTGCGAGGGCTGAAAAAGGGGAATGGACAACTTTTTTTCTTTTTTCTTTTTCCTTTTGGCTGGAAGCTTTGGGGAGACTTGAAAATGTACGTTTTTCATCCCTTTGCACACATCAGCATTGGCGCTAAACTTCAGAGGGACGCATTGACTGCCCTCAGGGGAAAGCATTCAGGGGCATTTTTACACATACACAGAGGCCCATCGCCTGAAATAAATCACAGAAAGGAGGTGGCAGAGATGAAGCGAGAGGGGTTCCGAGGGCTAAGCTACACGTCCAGAGGCATGAATTTAAATCGCGATTTATTTTCTTCTCCCTCTGCTCTGGCATGAACCTCAGTTTCTTAATCTTCCGCAATGGGGAGGGGGCTTTGGGGAGAAGCAGCACAAGATTTAAAATGCAAGGCAAGTCTCTGGTCATACAGCCCTCTGGCGATGCTGTGTCTGCAGCCGAGATGTCAGAGCCTGGCGCTCTGAAGCCTAGGTCACAAGTTCAACCCCCTTCTGGGTCAGTTAACTTTTCTCTGTTCCACAGCCACAGACTAAAGGCCTGAGCCCCTTATTCAGGCCGAATGTCTAACAAAATGTGTGCCCTTGGTCACTGCACAAAACAGCCAGGCAGAGCCTAGCAAATCCATCCTCCACTGTGGGGAGGCCGTCAGGAAGCAAGCTGTCCTTGGCGGCCTGCACAGGCAGGGCACGTCTCTGAAAGGACAAGGTGGGAGAGTCAGGAGGAAGGTAGTGTGAGAGGGTAGGTGCTGGAGGAGATCCCAGCCCAACAACTTACTGTGTGGCCTGGGTGAGTTACTCAACCTTTCTGAGTCTCATCTGTAGATGAACTATTGTGATGACTGAATGTGTTAATGCACAGCAAGAGATTGACACTGTGCCTGGTGCACACTAAACACTCAGTTAAATTTTTCTAGGATTGTCATCCCCAAACACCACCATAAAACGGTGCTCTAGGCCATTTAAGAATATTGGAGGAGATGATTGTCCATGTGAAGGTCTTTGATACCAGCAAAGATTACTGAGTGCCTAATAGATAGCCAAGTACCACGATAGATTGGGGAGGGTGGTTATTAAAAAAATAATGTATCTCACATAGGTCTTGTCTCCAAGGAACGTATAGAGCAACATAACCCAGCTATAAATCCTGATACAATCAATTACCATCTGGGTTACGTTGGATCAGTTAACCTTTCAGTGCCTTGAGTTCCTCATCTGTAAAATGAGGATTATAACTACCCCCCTCATAAGTTTGTTGTGGGGTGAAATGAGTAATATATGTGAAGTGCTTAGTATTTATAGTAAGCCTTAAATGAGTGGGCGTTTACTTATGAGGAAAGAAAGCATGCTTTTGCCATTCCTCAGTTTTAAAAAAGTCACAGCATTGTGTTGGGAGCCAGATCACAGCCTTGGTATTGTTTTACAGTCAGATTCACATCTTCTAGTTTTGCTGCTGTGCCTCTAGTCCCTCCCTCCACATCATGCCTGGAGGTCTCCTTACAGTGATGGACCCGCTATTCCTTGCAGCTTCCCGGCCTTCCCGCGTGCATCCTCTCCCCGTGGCATTTCCCTCCCTCTTTTGTCCTCCTAGTGTGTGAATGCTCAAAACGCCCTTCCTCTGGGAAGCCCTCTCTGACCTGTCCAGAATCCCCTGCCTCCTCTAACTATTGGTTTTTACATGTAGAAGTTTATATATGCCCAAGGGTAGACCACAGACCAAAAGCCTCTTAACGTAGAGCTACTCAAACAGGGGCCAAAATTTTAAGAAAATAATGAAAACGAGCTTCCCGGTTGACCTTTCAAAAGGAGGTGATCCCTCTGCCTCCCTCCCAAAGGAGAGAGCAGAATGTGATGATACCAACGAAAAGAGCTGTTATCTGTCCTGTCTGTAAGGTTTTCCATCCACCCACTCTGAATGCCACCCCTTATCAAGGAAACCTAACTAATTTTGTGTCCATGATGACTCCATTCTACCCATTCCATACTTGATTCTTATCAGAGCCACTGATTTTTCAGGATGGAATGAGCGGCGAGGGAAGCTCTGAACCAGCTCTTGAGCAGATTTGGTAATGGGTTTCATTTCAACACCTAACTGGTTGGACTGAGAAGGATTGAAGCAAGGACTGCTAGATTGAGACTGCCTCTAGGTGCAGCAGAAAAGAGTGCTGTGGTTGATTTATGATGCCTGTAATGGGTGCTAGAAAGGAGAATGGTTGCACTCCTGATACACGGTTGCAAACCCAGCCGGAGCAGTCACAGTATATTCCTAACACTGGCCTAACATTTTATTTACAGGTTTGGGGCCACTTGAGTGACCTCAGTTTGAGTTCTTCCCCATGTTCCCTCTTCTCTACCTTGTTATTTCCTTGTATCTTCACCAAGCCTCTCCTACTAAGCAACCATTTTAGGGAGAAAAAATATTTTGTTCTCAAAACAGCATGTTGTACAAGATAAATATACAGTCATTCCTCCAGGGGACTGGTTCCAGGACTCCCAGCAGATACCAAAATCCACAGATGCTCAAGTCTCTGTTTTAAAATGGCATAGAATTTGCATATAATCTACTCACATCCTCCTGTTAAATCATCTCTAGATTACCTTTAATACCTAATACAATGCAAAAGCTTTGTAAATAGTTGTTATACTATATTGTTTTTGTGTTTGCATTATTTTTAATGTTGTGCTGTTATTGTTTTATTTTTTAAATATTTTGATCTGCAGTTGGTTGAATCTGGGGATGCGGAATCCACAGATACAGAGGGCTGACTATATACAATTTTTATTTGTCAATTAAAATAAATAACTAATTTAAAAAAATAGAGATGCACTTTCTCCCAAGTTTGTTTCTCCCCTCCCACCTTTGCTCCAATCACATCCCTTTATGCCCCTGATCTGAAAAAATAAAAACTTCCTCCATTTCCTTATAGCATATTTAGAAAGTTTATAATAGGTGCTTTGAGAAATATCTTCAGAGGATGAAATGTTGAGAAGCTGCAGGGGCCTAATGGAAGCATACATCCATTTGCTGATTTAAAAAAAAAATTTTTTTAGCTATGTTCAGGTCTTGGGAAAACGGGGTGGGAAAACTGTTGATAGTGGCAAGGGAAGAATAAAGTAGGGGAACTCTATTCATTAGCTATTGCTGCTAACAAGTCCCCCAAAACTTAGTGGCTTTGAATAACCACCATTTATTACTATTTGGCTTCTTGGTCTGTGGGTTCACAGCACAGTTCTCCATCCCTGGGCCAGGCCTGGCTGATCTTGGCTGGACATATTCATGCCTGATGGCCAGCTGCTTGGTCAGCTGGGAGCTGGGTCATCTAGAATGGCCTCAGCCAGGTCGGCTCTTCTTTGTTCCCATGGCCTGCAATCCTTTAGAAGAGCAGCCCAGACTATTCACATGCGGTGGAGTAGGATTTCTGGAGAAAAAGGACACTGGCAAGTCTCCTGAGGCTCAGCCTTAGAACTGGCATAACATCACTTCTACCACATTGTCATAGTCAAATAAATCACAAGGCCAGCCCAGATTCAAGGGACGGGGACATAGACTCCATCTCTTATTGGGAAGGACCACAAAGTCGCATGGCACAGGGGCCTGGAATAGGGATGGGAATAATTAGGGCCATGTTTATAAAGAATCTACTAGTCATTTACTGAAGTGACTGACCAGGCTGGGCAGGAAGGCAAATGAGGTCAAATGGGGCCTGGTAGATGGAGACAAGGCCAAGGAATGGAAAAGGGGCAGCAGCTGGGTGGTGTAAGGAGCAGGAGGATGATTAAGTAGAATGACAGTGTGGGGGACTGAGGATAAAACCAGTCACTCCTAATGGTAAGCATAATGTGGTTGAAGGAATTAACCCCCTTGGGCATTAATTTCCTCATCTCTAAAATGGGAATAATAATATCTAGATTGCAGGGTGATTGTGAGATTAAAGACAAAATGCATAAAAAATTTGGCCCACACACGAGACTCAACACCCACTCCCGTATACACAACCCCATCATCTGTCACCTGGATGAACGTAATGGCCTCTTACCTAGTTTACTTTCATTTGTCCTTGCTCCCTATGTCCACTCTTATCACAGCAATCAGTGGGATCCTGTCTAAATGTAAGTCAGGTCTTACCTCTCCTCTGCTCAAAAACCTTTCAGTATTTTCTCTTCTTTTTCAGGATAAATGTCAGTCTTCTCAATGGCCTTTGATAATCTATGCTTTTATCTCTCACTACTCTTTCCTTTGCTGACTCTATTTTAGTCACAATGGGTCTTTGTTGCCCCAGGGACACACCTCAGGACATTTGCCCTTGCTATTTTCTCTGACCAGAATGCTTTTCCCCTAGGTAATCTGCATGGATTGTTCCCTGATCTCCTTCAGGTTTTGCTCATATGTCACCTTCTCAGAGAGTCCTTCCCCACACCCCGCTTAAAATGGCCCCCACCCCAACTCCAGCACTCCCTGCTTTATTCTCCAAAGCATTTTTTCCTTCAGATGCTCCATGTATTTACTGACTTGGTTGGTTAGTTGTTACCTGTCACCCCCCTAAGATATGAGCTACATGAGGGGAGAGATTTTCATTGTTTTTTTCCTGAGCTGTCCCCTGGGCTTAGAACAGTGCATGGCACAGAGCAGCCAATCGGTAAAACTTTGTGGAGTGAATAAACAACACAATGATTATAACAAGCATAACACTGTGCCTGGCACACAGCAGATGTTCATCAAATGTTATTTTCTTTTCTCACAGGCTTTTTGTGAAGATCAAATGGTGTAATGAATGAGAAATGATATATTGCTAGAAGATGCTGCACAATTCTAAATCACTGCTACCTTTATGACTGCATTTACCATAGTGCCTTGTACTTAGCCCATATGGATTTTGAGTAGAGACTGAGCTAGGATCGCTGCCAGAAACAGCCACTGGGACAGATATAGCTTGCTATAGCAATGCACCAACTGGATGCATCTAGTCTGTTATAGGCCAGAAATCCAGATGACCGAGTAATTTTAAACATGTTTAATATAAGAGTAAATGTTCTCATTGTGTTCTCATGGCTTTATAGTAACAGATAAATCCTATATGGAATAGCCATATGGTATAAAAAGCACAGTCACTTAGGGCCATTTTGTGCCAGGGCAAGCACTGCAGAGACCCAGATAACCAAACTATAGCCATGAAGAAAAGATTAGAGGTCCAGTTTTACTAGATATTAAGGCAGAGAAATATATTTTAGGAAGGTTTCCATATCAAATAATTAAAAATAGTTTTTGAATCTTATAAGCATCAAGCCTCTAGAAAATTAATATGAATTCCTTCAACTTCCAAATATACTGTTTTTATTACTTATACATTATGAATAGCCTTAGAAATACAAGGAAACGAAAGGCTTAAAAATTAGTCTGTCCTTGTTACCACTGTCTTCCCCCTTACCCAGCTCTGTTTCCTATTCTGAGAGTCAAATTTTTTCTATACATTTATGAATGTCCCTTTTGCTATTTTATAGTGTGTTTAACGGATTTCCTTCAGGGTTTGAAAAGGGCAATTTTCTGGAAAGAAGATAAAACTAAAAGTGTCCTGTAATGACCAGGGATGGGATGAGGTAAGCGTATCTTAAGAAAATAATGATAATTTTGAAAAATTCAGCTAGTTGATGCTGAAAGGGGCCAGATAGCCATGTAATGAAAAACAGGGCAGAAGTTAGACCTCAGCCACGCTCCCAGTTCCAGTGGAACCATACTTCAGCCCCCAACTCTGAGGAGGTGGTGATTAGCTGATGCATTTTTCCGAAGGCACGAGCATCTCTCTCTTTGGGTAGACTAGAGTTCAGGACTTAGAAGAAGAGTCTGTGAGCCTTAGGGGGATAAGGACCAACAGTCTTCCTTTTCCCAGTTCAGCCCAGGACAGGGTGAGACCCTGGAGACATTACCTCAGGAGAGGTAATGACAACCATCTCAGCAATCTGTCCCCAGAGATTTGGAAACACATCACCAGTTTTACTGTTCTCAGCTCCCTAGGGCCTAGTTATTACCACATGAATTACAAGCAGTCTTCTTTTAGGGATATCTGGACTTAAGCACAAAATGAGAACAACCAAAACCAATAATAAAAGGCCATCCACAGTTAGTGTGAGGGAGCCAGTTTCTTGATTGTGGGCGTCAGACCACGTCACCCCATAATCAGCAAGAAGGGTTTTGGGGAGACCACTTCTTTCTGCCCCTGTCCTCACTCTGTCAGTCCCCTCACTCTCTCGTCTCTCCAGCATCTAAAGGTCTGCTTTGCTCCTTCCCCTCAGCCTAGGGACATGCTCATGTCTCTGCCATCCTGAGCAAATCCATCTCTCTCCTGTATCTTCCTTTTTTTCTTCCAAGCTTTTCACAAGTGAAGTCATGCTTGCTTTCCCTACTTTCTCACTTCCCATTCCTGCCTAAGCCTCTCTAGGCTGCCTTCCACTCCCGGATGCAGTGAAATTAATCTTGGTAAGGTCACCATTGACCTTCATATAGACAACCAAATTATATGTTTCCTCTCTACTTGTAGTGCTCGATTTTCTTGGCTTCTGTGCCCTTCTGCACAGGGGGGGAATGCATTCCCGATTCCCCCACAACATTCCTGTCATGCTTGCTGTATCTCCTGGAGGATTCCTGGTCCCCAGGGCTCTGTCTCTTCCCATGGATCTTCCCAGTACACATTTTTCCTGGAGGACTACCGTGAGCTTTCAGGGTTTCAGTTAACACACCTATATGCTCGTGACCTCTTATATGTGTATGTGTCTGTGTGCATGTTTCAGACTCAACTTGTCTAAAATTGAAACCCACAAATGACCCCCTACACTGGATTCTTCAGTATTTATTTTATTTAACAAACACATACAGAGCATTTACTCTCTATAACACACTAATTTAAGCAGTGTATGAATATCTTCATACTAACCTCATGAATGAAGTAGTTGCTACTACTACCATCATCCTTTTTTTAGTTGGAGAAACTGAGGTACAAGAGGTTGCATAACTTGTCCAAATTTATAGAATTAGCATCAGAGCTGAAATTCAAACCTAGATGGCCATGCACTGAATCACTAAGCAATATTGCCCCTTAGTCTATCAACATGGACAGCTCCACCATCCGCCCAGTCATTCAAACTAGAGACCGAGCACTGCCCCTCTTTATTGCCTGCATCTAAAAAGCCACATCGTGATATTTTAGAAACACTTTATAGAAGTAGAATGTGCATACAGAAAACGATGCAATTCTGAAGTGAACAGATCAGTGAATTTTACAAAGTCTGTGTGCCCATGTAACTGCAACCCAGAGAAAGATATAGGATATTACTAGCACCCTGGAAGTCTCCTTTGTGCTTCCTCCCCACAATGGCAAAACATGGTTCTAATTTTACCTGTTTCTAAACTTCATTCAGTGGAATTATATAGTGTACATTCTTTCACGATTGTCTTCTTGCCCAATTTGATACATGACATTTATCATCTTGTTATATATAGCAATAGTTTATCTCTTTCATTGCTCTCTAATAGTCCATTTATAAATATTTAGCAATTTTCTCTATTTTACTATTGATGGACTGGTTGTTTCCAGTTGTGGATTATTAAAAATAATGATACTGTGAATATTTTTTACATCTTCTGGAGTACATACATATATATTTCTGTTGAATGTATATCCAAGAGTGAATTTACTGAGAAATCCCAGGATAGGCAGATAATCAGCTTTGTAGATCCAGCCAAACAATTTTGCAAAGTATCTTTGACAATTTACATTTCTACCAGCAGTTTTTGAGAATACAGGTGATCCAACTCTTCACCAATTCTTGGTATTTTCATATGTTTTATTTTAGACATTCTGATGGATATATAGTGGTTTTATTTTGCATTTCTCTGATAAGTAATGATGTTTAACATCTTTGAATATGTTGTTACCTATTCAGAATCCTTGTTTATGAGAAGGCCATTCAAGGCATCTGTTCAGGTTTTATTCAGTTGTCTGAATTTTTTTTTCCTGATTCAAAGGAGTTATTTATATATTCTGGATATAAGTCCTTTGTCAAATTTTTATATTGTAAAATCCTCTCTGTGTGATTTTTTTTCAGTCTTATCATGGTGTTTTATGATGAATATAAGTTCTTAATTTTCATTAAGTCTAATTTTTCTTTTATGGGTAGTGTTTTTCATATCCTTTAAAAATATGTTTGCATACCCAAAACTCATGAAAATATTTTTCTCTGATATCTAGAGCATTATTATCTTACATTTTACATTTTTTTTGGAGACAGAGTCTCACTCTGTTGCCCGGGCTAGAGTGAGTGCCGTGGCATTAGCCTAGCTCACAGCAACCTCAAACTCCTGGGCTTAAGCGATCCTACTGCCTCAGCCACCCGAGTAGCTGGGACTACAGGCATGCACCACCATTCCCGGCTAATTTTTTCTATATATATTTTAGTTGGCCAGATAATTTCTTTCTATTTTTAGTAGAGATGGGGTCTTGCTCTTGCTCAGGCTGGTCTCGAACTCCTGACCTCGAGCGATCCACCCGCCTCGGCCTCCCAGAGTGCTAGGATTACAGGCATGAGCCACCGCACCCGGCCTACATTTTACATTTAGATTTATGTCTATTTGGAATTGAAATCTTGTGTGTGGTATGAGCTAGGGGGTCAAGATTTTTTCCATATGGATCATCAATTGAACCATTACCATATATCAAAAAGACAGTCCTTCTCCAACTTCACTGAAGTGGCACCTTCACTATGAATCAGTAGGCCTCTTATGAGAATATCTAGTTATAAACTCTATTCTGTTCCATTTGTTTTCGATCACATCTTTGACAATACCACAGATATTTTAGTTACTTTAACTTTATAGTATGTCTGAATTTTTGATAGTCTAGGTACTCTAACTTTGATGTTCCTCTTCAAGGTTATCTTGACTATTCTTTGCCCTTTGTATATCCATATATTTTGTGGCTTTTAAATTTTAAATTTTTAAGTATTTTTTAAATTTTGAGATAATTGTGGATTCACATGCAATAGTAAGAAATACTGTAGAGAGATCTTATGTGGCTTTTATCCAGTTTTCCTCAATGGTAACATCTTAAATACTATTGTACAATATCACATCCAGAATATTGACATTAAAACTCATTGTGGTTTTAATTTGCAATTCCTTAATGGCTGAACATCTTTTCATGTGCTTATTTGCGATTTGTATATCCTCTTTGGTGAAACGTCTGTTCATACCTTTTGCCCATTATCTGGTTGGATTGTTCACTTTTTTATGTTGAATTTTGAGAGTTCTTTACATATTCTAGATACTAGTCCTTTATCAGATATATGGTCTACAAGTATTTTTCTCCCAGTCTGTACCTTGTATTTCATCCTCTTTATAGGATGTTCCACAGAACAAATGTTTTTTTTATAGATAAGGAAACTGAGACACAAAGTAGTTAATTAAATTTTCCTAAGTCACACAGACAGTAAGTTGGGAAGTTAGGACTCAAAACCAAGCAATTTGGGAGCACAGGCTCTGGGGAAGTCCATGCTGTACTGCTGTTCGTATCAGCCAGTCAGTTAATTCAAATTGAGTTTCTAGGTTGAAAAAACAAAATTATACCTGTATGTAAATAGTGTGGTAAGACTTTGACACTTTGTTCTAGACCCATTTGCCCTATGTTCAATCTAATATCAAATTATTAAGATTGATATAAAGAAATGGATTATTTGTCTGTTTGCGTATGCCTTCCTTCTTTCTAAAAATACTTGAAGATATAATTAACATGTTCTACAACTCTAGAAGTATTGAATTTAAATTGCTAGTTGGAGTACCTCATGTAGAAAACATCCATTAAGCAATGTAAAGTGCCAGTCAACAGAGAAGAAAGGTGCAAACATTTAGGGATTGGAGATTATAAAGCCAGGATAGAGCTACACTTTGGAGGAAGCCTAATAGTATTAGTAACAGCAAACACAGTACATTTACTGTGTACCAGGCATTCTTCTAAAGACTGTACACATGGAGACTAAGTTTATAGATGGAGAAACCAAAGCACAGAGAAGTTAAGTAACTTGCCCAATGTCACCCAACAAGTAAATGGTGAAACTGGGTTTGAACCAGGCAGCTGATCCCAGCCCCTGTGCTTTTACCTACTATGCTGCGTTGATCCAGGCTAGCTTCACAGTAGGTAATGATAAAGGTGGGGACTATTTGGTATCCTCAACTTGAGACTTTCTGGGACAAGTCCTACAGGAAGCCAACAGAATTCCTTGAGAGATCTGGTGCCAGGCAATCACTTTATGATATTAATATAAAAGAACAACTGACCATACTCATGACCCACTAAAATGTGAAGAGGGTGAGAACAGGGCTCCCTGTGTGTCTCTGGCATCACTGAAGGGATCCAGGTGGGTCATTTGCACTTTAATCCCCGAAATCAGTGTTAGGAATTTAAAAATTTAGAGTCCATAAGAGTTCCCTCAATTGGTGGCATTCATTCTTCAGCATCTACAACTTGAATCAGTCTCATTTTCACTCTTATAGAATAGCAAAATAAAATGTAATTTGACAAAACTGAAAAGGCAAGAAAGAATTGATGGTAATAATTTGCCAATATCAAAGGAACACTGGATTAAAAGTCAAAAATCTGCCTTAGCTCTGCCACACACTACATGACAGATTTTCGGCAATTCCCTGATATTACATGGACCTTCATTTAATCATCTATAGAATAAAATGAGAAGAAACAAACAGTTATTAATTGCCTTTTATGTACAGTATGTTATTTCATAAATTTTACATATATTGATTATTTTAATCCTTACAATATTAGTGACTGATATATTACTGCCCATTTTCAAAGTTCAGGAAACAGAGGCTTAGAGAAGTTAAGAATTTGCCTAAAGTCTAGTGGGATTCAAAGCATCCAAAGTTGATGGGTTTGTTTTTGTTTGTGTTTGCATTTTACATTTAACCTCCTTTCATCATTGCAAATCTATAATTCCAGATTTTAGAAGCACACAAAGGGGGATATGATATTGTTGCTGCTGTATTCTATAATATGAACCTCAGTGCTACCGCTTAAATGACCACCATGTTAGTTCATTTTTACCTCTTGAGAGTTGTACTTTTGATTCTGATTTAATTGTCAAACACAATGAAAAAGTAGTTTTATCCTTACTACTAAAAGTTACATTATAGTCAATTATATGATGGCTGCATGTACTAGGCTTCATATAATGAGTCCATAGTAATCCATTAAGGTGAAACCTTGAATGTATTCCCTTGGGAGGTTAACTTATGTTTAGGGAGTGACAGGTATTGGGGAAGAAAATTTGATTATAGGTATTGTTTGCATAGTCCTTTTTAATCTTGAAATATTTGAAAAGACTTGGTCAAAAGACAAGAAAGGACTAGTTTTCGGTGGTGGGTGTTTTCCATTCTTATGAATGTAATTTTGTCCCTATTGAAAATTCAGAAGTTGCTTTGTCCAAAAGGACACTGACATCCTATACTGTGCTTTATTTGACATCTTATATTGCACACTAAACCACATGGGGCAAACTTCAAATGACTCAGCTATAGGAATGTATATCTGGTTTGAAAACTGAGGTCAGCTGCACTGTGCTTCCTCATGGTGCCCCCAGAGAGGTTGAAGAGATCTGTGAACACATCTTCTAATTGCTTTTGTCTTCTTTAATGTTTATACAATGGTCATCAGATACTCAAGTACTTAAACATCTTCCATTACAGCCAGAGATTGTTTTGGGGGGCATTAGACAAAGCCAAATATGGGTTCTTAATGACTCCTAAAAAGCAATGTGAATGGAATGGATTATTAGAATAATTTGTAATGTACTGAAGAAAAGTTGCCCTATGCCAATATCTGGGATAATTGTGATCAAATTAATTACCAATGTAAAAGTGAGATAAAGAGAATTAAGACTTTTCTCTCCTGCAAGGATACAAGCTATGAATGATATTACTGAAGGCTGAAACAGAAACTCAATTTTTGTAATCATAAATGAGAAAAAAACGAAGATATCAAAGAAAGTGGATACCCATATGTACTAGTTAATAGGAATTCTCATTTAAAAAAAAAAAACTCCTTTAGTGTTCCTCAAAAACTCTAGGTATACATTTGTTTCAGAAAGTTTGTATTGCTTCTTTCTTCTGCTTGGAATACATTTCTTCTGGCTATTCATGTGGCTCCCTTCTTTAACTCCTTCAAGTCTGTGCTCAGTGTTACCTTCTCAGTGATGCCTACTCTGACCAGTCCTGCTTAAAATTGAAACTACCGTTTTCCACCCACTCACAGCACTCTCTATTTTTCTTAACTGGCTTAATTTGTTTCTACAGTATTTACCACCTACTCCTATACCATTTTCCCTCCACTAGGATGTAAAAGGCTAGAATCTTGGTCTGTTTTGTTTGTTGCTCTATCCCTGGTACACAGTAGATTTATGTAGAACAACACATGTGCAGACTTACAGTAGAACAATGCCTGGGATATATTAATAGCAGACTCCCAATAAATAGCCACTGAGTGAATGAATAAACAGATAGTTTAAAGTTTTAAAATTACTTCATGTAACTATATAGGCCAGAGTGGCAGAGTTAAGTCCCAAGGAGCCAATGGGGTTTGAGTGTTCTAACCCAATTCATCCAAGATAGACTAAATAGTAGGGTAATCCCAAGGCACCCATGTTTGTTCTTAACTCTGAACAGAGGAAAGGTTTGGGGAAACCAATTAATTATCAAGGCTGAGTTCAACAGTGCAGGAGTAGGAAACAGAGAATAGAGACAGTAATTAGACAGAAATAGGCTATGAAAGAGTACAGGTCAAAGGTAAACATGGGGCAGTTGAGGACAGTTTTCTGGAATAACATAAGAGCAGCTGCACTTACAGTTATTAGATGGTAATTGGAAGGTTTGTGCATTACTGGACAAGTTTCAAAATGGTTGGCATACAGACAATTGCTATGGTGAGCATTTGTCATGTTTTTGACTGCCCAGCAGCTGAAACATCTTTGTCAGTCAGGATAGGCAAGTTTAAGCTGCAATAACAAACAATTTCCAAATCATACTGTATGTCCACCACAGGTTGGCAAGGAGGCTTTGCTCATTATAGTTACTCAGGGACTCGGGCCAACAGAAGCATCATCTCAGCACGTTTTCATATTTACAGGTCAGGGAAAAGTAGGTTGGGAGAACCATAACCCCTGGCTCTTAGTGTTTCTGTCCTGAAGTGACATATGTTACTGTTTCTCATACTTAATTGACAAAAGTCAGCCATATTGCTAACCTGAGTCAGTGAAGGGAAACAAATGCACTTCTTCTATGAGAGGAGCAATGAATATAAGTAAAGAACAACAACCTGTATCATCCAGTTCTGTAACTGGAAAATTACCAATTTTTGGCTCTTGGAGGGAAGTAGAGTCTGCCTCTCACTGTAGAAATTATAAATAGCAGATAATTTGCCTTCCCAGCCTCCCTGCCTAATCATATGCACTTGGGTGTTACTTGAACTAGGACTGGTGACATGAGGCAACATGGGAGGGGAGGTTTCTTTCTGGTAAGGCTGTGATGGCAGCAGCATCTGATTTCTAGGAACAGCTGTGGTAGCCAGGCCAGTAATTGCTTCCAGGGTCAGATGTGTAAATTGGGGTATGAAGAGCCCAGTGGTGACAAATGTGGAATACTCACTGGCTGGTATTTGGTGTAACTCAGGACATAGTTACAGCTGTGTAGCTTTCTTCCACACCTGTACATTTTAACACCTAGTTCTCCAGCATTGCAATTATTTCCATGAGCTCCGCAACATATTTTCCATGAATACCTTTGTATTTAGATCAGCCTGATCAATTTCTGTCATTTATCTGAGAATCATGATTAATGCAAATTGGTCTGAAATAGCATCAGTTCTTCTTGCCCTATGGTCATAATATTTGCAAACATCTGAACAAAAGATGCTTTATCTAGCACTTGAGTAAAAGGAAGAATATAATTCCTGTCACTTTAAATTTATTTATTTTTGCTTTTTAAAGTTATCCATGAACATAAACTTAAAAAAATCAAATTTTTCCAAGTTATAAAAACCAATAACATTGCTACTACATCATTCCCCTCCCTCCACACAAACTTCTGTTTTTTCAGCTAATTCTTTTGATATTTACCTGCATATCTCTAATAACATTATCTTTTTTTTTCTTGCTGATATTATAATTACATTTTTTTT
>CM052440.1:14396778-14497707 GCA_028533085.1 Varecia variegata | reverse complement strand
AAGGAAGGGAACTCAAGTGTGCTTGACAGTCTCTTTCTGCCATCAGCCGGAGCATGATCTCAGCCAGGTTTCTTAGCTCCATGGAGGAATATTCTGGCAACACTGAGGAATTGAATGGCTGTGGCACCTTGTGGCATTGGATGGGATTTGGGGTGAGGCACAACCACCACTGAATTAAGTGCACAAGCTTTGGGGAGCTTCAGACTAGTGCCACTTACAAGAAACAAAAGCTGAAATTGTGTTATATAGACAGCTTGAGTCCTTGCTGCAGCACGTACTAGATGTGTGACATTGGGAAAAATATTTAATCTCTCATAGTGTCATCTTCTGTAAACGAGGCTAAAAGAAAATACCTACCTCATAAGGGTGTTGAAGGATTAGATGCAATAATCCATATAAAGCATTAAGTGTGGTGTCCTGCACATCATGCTATCTAAATAGATATCCAATATCATAATAATTACAATTTCAATTCACTTAGGATCCAAGCGGTTTGTCTATGAATACTCTCTTCGAAGACAGATCTTGGGGAGGTTGAAGCTTTTTCTTTTTCCCAGAGAGATACCTACATTTCAACTGGGAGTTATAGAATATTTACAAATCCTGTCTCTAAACCAGACCAGGTAGAATTCTTTCACAATAAGAAAAGCAGAAAACTAAAAAGCAATATATGATTTTTAGAAGACTTATTTCATTCCAACCAATGCATAACTTTTTGTTCCTGGGAAGGGAGGGCCCTGCATACGAGAGACAGTAATGTCATTATTCATGCTGTAAGCCAGCCCACTTCAACTGCTGGTCTTCACAATGCCTACAAGTGTAAAAAAAAAAAAGAATACAAAAAAACCACTTGCTTCCTTTTTTATGAGTATTGACATTCTTGTGCAGTATTAGGAGAGCTAATTTAGCTTCCAGTTCTAAGAATTTTTGAATCTATAGCCAGTAATTATTGGCATTCAGGGGTACAAAAGAGGAAAACAAAGCCTGCAAATTCTAGCACATTCATGTGGGATTGGGAGCTGAATTAGGATCCTCACACCCCATTGAATGATCAGCCCCCTATTAGAGCTTTATTAAAATGGTAATGATTATATGCCGGCTATAGGCAGGCAGCCGCACCTGTCAAAAACTACCCCGATTATCCTGTTCATTGAACTGTCTGGCTCTTGAATCAGTGTCTCAGGTTTACTCCTCTGTGAAGTTTTTTTCCTCCAGTATTAAACAAAAAAAAGATACAAGAACAAACAGTTCCTTGGGGTCACAGAACACTCTTGTAGTTCATTATATCTTCTCATTTTCTGTTTTTACATCTGGAATGGAAATATGATAGGGGAGCTATCCTCTCTTTAGTTTGAGATAGGAACAGAAGAAAGAAACGGAAGAAATGTAAAGTCTCGTCTAAAAGAAATTCTAATGCTAGCAGAAGAAAATGCAAATTTGTCATTAATCTGGAAACTGGGATCATTTGATTGTAGCCACGTGGACTGTGATGATGGGATAGATTCTTATTACTCATGCATCAGTTACCAAGCCTAGAGATCTGTTGTCCTTCATTTAAAGACACTTGGGGTTTTCATCCACCTTTTCTTTTAAAAATGTGTAAAACAATAATGTGTTTTATTTGAAATTTTTTTTAAAAGATAAACCACATCATTGATTATACAATGTTGTTTTCTTATGAGACCAAATCTTGTCCTTACCAGAAGGAAAAGTCTCTTTTAAGCTATTTCATCTACTGGTTTGTCAATTCCATAATAGAAGAGCCTATCAGTGGGACAGGGCACTGGAGGGTTGGATGTCATCAGATGTACCTGTGACAAATGCTGTGATGGTAACTGATCACAGCCCTTGGGGAGAAGGGTCAATGAATGTACGAAGAAAGATTTTTTTCTTTTTCTTTTGTTTTGCCTGTTTTGCTTGTTTTTGTTTGTTAGAAAATAGCTTTCTCTGATTACTAACAGTTCTTGGGGATACCACAAAGGATCTAAGTTTCCTCCAGTAGCTACTGTACTAAAGAGATTTCTATTACCTGCTGGCCACAAGTCTCAGTTGTTAGAAAACAGAACAGAAAACAATTGAGTTGTTTCTGTCATTCCCCCTTTTGGCAGGATATTCCCCATATATGTGCTTTGCAGATGCAGGGAGCTAACAACAGACAGAAATAATTTCTTACACACACGCTTTTGTTAGTTTGAAGGGAAAAAATCAGGATTTGAATTTGAGATTTTTGTGACACTAGCTGAAAGTAGCCTTGAATTTCCAGTGCCTCTGATATTCCAGCATGGAAATATGCACCCCTAGGTCTAAGTTAACAGACATCTTAGTGACACGAAGATGCTGCTTCTTTTACTATAAAAACAAAATAATATGTCTTTTACAGCAATTCACAACTCATCTGAGACATTCTCAGAATGCTCTTTGTTGAAAGACTTCAGTGCAATGTATTCACCTGTCTCCCCCCCACCCCTAAATCTACCCCCTCATCCAGCCAGTATTGATTGAATATCATGAAGTACCAACCGAATAATTCTCAAGCCATTGTTCCAGCATTTTTTAAAAAAGGCTGTATTATGGGATAATCACAAAGTGAAACAATTGATTATTATGCAGTGAAGATTATTACCAAGGCATCTAAGTGGACAAACCCTTTTCACAGTTGGTGAACTCCTTCACCCTGCTATAGCATGAACAACTCTTTACTCCTCTGTCTAGAACACTTAGCCTGACACCTTTGTGATGTGACACCACCCTGGGTCTCCTCTGTTTCATTTCTTCTCTGGCTCTTTTCACTGCATTCTGCCCTCCACATGTACAACTTTCTTAGGGCTCTGTCTTTGGTAGCTTTTCTCTTTTCTGGTTTTGCCTAGTGTTCTGTTTTTTGCATCGCTTCTCTTTTCTTCTGACACTTTTTTTCTTAGCAACTCTATTTTATCCCATGATTTCTAGTATTACATCTATAAAGATAACTCCAAATCTCAAGCCAAGACTACTGCAGTCATTCATTTCTAACACCTGGATTTTTAGAGGTCCTCTGGTCTAATGGTTTCTGATCTGGGGTCTCTGAAAGTCATAATGGCATTTCTTAGCTCTTTCCAAAATTTTCAGAAAGCCTAGTAAAAATGACACATTTGGCCATGATAAAATTACCTAGTTCTGTGGTTCCCAAACTGTGTGCCAAGGACCTCTGGGGTTGTAGGTGGAGTGCTGAAGTGAACTCACAGAGACAACAGGGGATAATTCTAAATTTGTGGCAAACACAGCAACACTCAACAACTGTCAGAAATCAGGCAAATTTCTAGCTTAAAGTAGTTCACAGTTTCAACATTACTTTGTGCTGCATTTCTTTTGATAACCTCCTATCTTTGTGAAACTAATTTTTTGGCAATTGCTTCAGTAAAAAGCAATCAAGTGCCATGTGAAAGTCAATGTAGAACAGGAAATGATGCGATTCCAAGATTTGTAAAGCTACACAGTGCCCAATAGGCACACATTTCTTTTTAATAAATAATTGTGGTTTAATAAGAATGATATAATTTTTTAAAAGTAGGTGTATTTTTTTCTCTAATAGCTACTAAGTTATTAGACATAAACACCTCTTAAATCCAAGGGATCATTAGAGACTGTTATGAGCAACTATATGCCAATATATTTGAAAACCTCAAAGAAATGGATAAATTCCTAGACACATACAACCTACCAAGATTGAACCAGGAAGAAATCCAAAATCTGAATAAACCAATAACAAGTAAAGAGATAGAAACAGTAATAAAAAGTCTTGCATCAAAGAAAAGTCCAGGACCTGATGGCTTCACTGCTGAATTCTACCAAGCATTCACAGAAGAACTAATACCAATCCCACTTAAACTATTCCAAAAATAGAGGAGAAAGGGATACTGACAAAGTCATTCTATAAGTCCTGTATCACCCTGATACCAAAACCAGACAAAGACACAACCAAAAAAATAAAACTATAGGCTAATATCTCTGATGAACATAGATGCAAAAATCCTTAACAAAATACTAGCAAACCAAATTCGACAACACCTTAAAAAGATTATTCATCATAATCAAGTAGGATTCATCCCAGGGATTCCAGGATGGGTGAACATATGCAAATCAACCAATGTGATACATGATATCAATAAAACAAAGGCCAAAAACCATATGATAATTTCAACTGATGCTGAAAAAACATTTGGTAAAATTCAACATCCTTCATGATAAAAACTTTTTAAAAATTGAGTATACAAAGAACACACCTTGACACAATAAAAGCCATATATGGCAGACCCACAGGTAGATCCTATTGAATGAGAAAAAACTGGAAGCTTTTCCTCTAAGATCTAGAACAAGACAATGATGCCCACTTTTACCACTGTTATTCAACATAGTACTGGAAGTTCTAGCTAGAGCAATAAGAAAGAGAAAGAAAGAAAGGGCATCCAAATTGGAAAGAAGAAGTCAAATTATCCTTGTTTGCAGATAATATGATCTTACATCTAGAAAAACCCAAAGACTTCACCCAAAAACTATTAGCACTGATAAATTCAGTAAAGTTGCAGGATACAAAATCAACATGCAAAAATCAGTAGCATTTCAATATGCCAACAGTAAAGAATCTGAAAAAGAAACCAAGAAAGTAATCCCATTTACAATAACTACAAAAAAATAAAATAACTAGGAATAAACTTAAAGAATTGAAAGACCTCTGTAATAAAAAAATATGAAACATTGATGAAAGAAGTTGAAGAGGACACAATAAAGGAAAGATATTCCATGCTCATGGATTGGGAGAGTCAATATTGTGAAAGTGTCCATACTACCCAAAGCAATCTACAGATTCAATAAAATCCCCATCAAAAAACCAAAGACATTCTTCACAGAAATAAAAGAAGTAGTCCTAAAACTTATCTGGAAACACAAAAGACTCAGAGTAGCCAAAGCCATCTTGAGCACATAAATAAATAAACTGAAGGAATCACATTACTTGACTTCAAATTATACTACAGAGTTGTAGTAACCAAAACATCATGGTACTGGCATAAAAATAGACACATGGACCAATGGAAAATAATAGAGAAGCCAGAAATAAATTCACACATCTATAGTGAACTTATCTTTTACAAAGGTGCCAAAAACATATAGTGGGGAACAGATAATCTCTTCTATAAATGATGCTGGGAAAACTGGATATCCATAGGCAGAAGAATGAAACCAGATCCTTATCTCACACCATATACAAAAATCAAATCAAAATGGATTAAAAACTTAAATCTAAGACCTGAAACTATGAAATTCCTAAAAGAAAACATTGGGGAAACACTTCAGGACATTGGTCTAGGCAAGGACTTTTTAAGTAATAACCTCAAAGCACAGGCAATCAAAGTAAAATTGGATAAATGGGATCACATAAAGCTAAATAGCTTTTACACAGTGAAGGAAACAATCAACAAGTGAAGAAACAACCCACAGGATGGGAGAAAATATTTGCAAACTACCTATCTGACAAGGGATTAATAATCAGAATATATAAGGAGCTCCAACAACTCAATAGGAAAAAAATCAAATAATCTGATTTAAAAATGGGCAAAGGATCTGAATAGACATTTCTCAAAAGAAGACATGCAAATGGCCAACAGGTATATGAAAAAAGTACTCAACATCATTAATCATTGGAGAAATGCAAATCAAAACTACAATGAGATATCATCTTACCTTAGTTAAAATGGCTTTTATCAAAAAGACAGGTAATAACAAATTCTGGCAAGGATGTGGAGAAAGGAAAACTTTAGTACACTGTTGGTTGAAAGCAAATTAGTGCAACCACTATGGAAAACACCATGGAGATTCCTTAAAATCTAAGAATAGAACTACCATATGATTTAGCAATCCCACTGCTGGGTATATAACCAAAGGATGGGAATTCAGTATTTTAAAGAGATATCTGCACTCCCATGTTTATTGCAGCTCTATTCACAATATCCAAGATATGGAATCAACCTAAGTGTCCATCAACAGATGAATGGATAAATAAATTGTGGTATATATATGGAATATTATATAGCCACAAAAAAGAATGAAAAGAATGAAATCCTGCCATTTGTAGCAACATGGATGGAACTAGAGAACATTATGTTAAGTGAAACAAGCCAAGCTCAGAAAGACAACTCTCATATGTTCTCACTCATACGTGGAAGCTAAATATTAAAAACAATTGATCTCATGGTAAAATGTGTAAATGAGTAAAATGATTGTTACCAGAGGCTGGGAAGGATAGTAGGGAGGGGGGATATCGTGGGGATGGTTAATGGGTATAAAAATATAGTTAGATAGTTAGATAGAATGAACAATGTTTGATAGCACAACAAATTGATTATAATCAACAAAAATTAGAGTATACTTTAAAATATTAATAACTAAAAGAGTGGAATTGGAATGTTCCTAAACAAAGACATGTTAAATGCCTGAGCTGATGGATACCCTGATTACCCTGATTTGATTAATTCACATCATATGCCTGTATCAAAACATCACATGTACCCTATAAAGATATACAACTATTATGTACCCATAATAAATAAAAATAAAAATTTTTTAAAAAATTTCTGGAACATATTTTAAAAAACCATGCTAAATTAAATTATATATGACCATTTAATCTATAAATCACATTTCTTACTTTCAGATATATATTGATAATAATTAACCCAACAGGAAAGTTAGAAAACCACTTAGTTTACAGAAAAAAACAATCTGTGCTAGTTAATGTATCAATGCACTAAAAATTGAATGTGTTGACCCAGTGAGCTAGGACATGATTTTACTTCATGATACTCCTTGTGAAATTCTAGACAGAATATAGCACTAGAAAGCTATATGTAGTACTCTTCATTAAAAGAAACATTTTGTTTAAGAAGTCAAAGCCTTTATCATTTTTTATGTAGTTCATATGTTAGGGTTTGAAGATAAGAATATTTTGAATTTCATCTTAGACAACAGAAACACCAACCTCATTTATCAAATCCAAGTCAGTAATCTGAGATATGTGTTGAGTTAGTTATAAGAATTCAGAGTTGTAGCTTCAAAAATGGAAAATGAGAAAATACAAAAAAAAAAAAAAAAAAAAGCCTGCTGCTTTAACACAATTCCACAGATGGACCCCTGGTCAACATAATTTTCTCTCTCATTTTCATGATATGGGCTGGAAAATGTCTCAACCAAATTATGCTAATGGAGGTCAGTGTGTGGTATGTACCATTAATTTGAAGAACAAGGAGATAGATAGAGGAAAGACAGGTAATGATTTGTGACAGGGGCCCCCAAATTTGATTTAAACAATTCAATTACCCTTTTTAACCACCCCTCCCCCCACCATGTCCTGCAAAGCCCTTCATTCCCCACTCATGTGGATGGGACACAAAAAGTGCTTTTAATAACAATTCTATATCACTTCCTCTGTGACATGCTATGGGGATTGCAAGCCAAAAAACAAAACAAACCTCTAAATGTCCTCTTGTGAAAAGTTCAAGGTGGTCAGACAGGCTAAGAGCTGCTCTTGTGTGACTTACAGAACAGGAGATAGCAAGTTGCATGCAGAAAGGCTTCTTAGACAACATCCTGCTGGGAATATTAGATCAATATTGCCAAAGCTGCTCCAGCATTCATTATAAGAGACAAGGGCTCCCTAGAAGAAGGGGCCCCTAGACACAAGCCCTAGAAGAAGGATCAAACCCTGGCTCCATGACCTACTAGCTGTCTAACCTTGGGCAAACTGGTTAGCTTCTCTAAGCCTCAATATTTTCTTGTGTGAAACGGGGATAATATTAATATTAATATTAAGGCTTAATGAGGTAAGTCATATAAAGCCCTTATAAACAAATCACACTTGTGAAGGTTGGAGCTACTAAAGATACCAGTGAAACTTTTTACAAAAGTAAACAATAAAGAATGCATATGTCTTTGTTTTTCTTATTTTAATAATTACAAAAATAATTCAAAGTCTGAGTTTTAGTCATCATCTGGGCACTTCCTTTGGAAACCAATGCATATCTCTCACCCTAAAAGGGAGCAAGGGCCACGTGCTGAACTTGACATCGTGCAGCTTCATCTAGAGAGGTAAAGCTCACATATGAGTCAGTGATCTCTTGAAAGTGCTACATAAGAGAAGCACCAAATAGGGAACCAGAGGGGCTCATTAGGAAACAGAATTTTCTTCTCCTTTCACATCTTTCCAGCATCTGAAACAGGACACTTATAGAAGTATTTCAGAATATTTACAAATGCAGGCTTTGCAAAGGTCTCCATTTATGAAATTGCGTAGAGTGATTGCAAAACCATCATGCTACCCTGCATAGTCATGGAATGAGTAAAAAGAGCTAGACTGATTTGAACGAGCAAAGCCTAGAGTCATCAGTTGTATCCGGCACATAGTAAGTGCTCAAATACTGGAAGCTACGGTGATGGTAACGACGATGACAGATATAGTGAAAGGGAAACCACATCTTAGAAAGAAAGCGCAAGAAGAATTCAGTGACATATTGTTTGTCAGTTATAACAAAAATATTAGCAAATTTGCTCATCCTACTGTAAACATTTAATCAGGAAGTGATTTTTATCTATTATATCCTCAAGCCCCAAATTTACAAGGAATATGAACTGGATGTAATGCTCCAAAATGTTTAACAGATTGATCATATTTTGTGGTACCACCAGGTTGGAAAATGTGAAGGTATAAGTTCACTTTTGACAACTTTGTGACATGAGCTACTTAATTCAACGATTATTGAGCATTTACTTATTTCTATGTGCTGAGTCAACCAAAATCAGTAAGAAGTAGGGATAGCTTTCTAGCAGCTCTTGGTCTGGACAATTGCCTACTTTGTCAAATGCAAAACCAATTCCAACAGACATTTCCTTCAGAGAACTCTGAAAGAAAGAAAGAAGTATAGCATCCAAGGAGAGCAGATTTTGTTCTTTTAGTTAAAATGTAAGGCATTTTTCTTATAGGCATGAAATGCTATATTTGGGAAAACATTTTTTGTATTTAAGCATATGGGGCCAATTCTCAACAACCTAGTTATAAAAACTTTGTACAAACAGTAGCATTGCCTTTCTTTCTAAAGAGTTAATACAGCTTAGAAAGTTTGCATGACATTTTATAGGCAACTGTCATTTCTATGGACTGGACAAATGTACCAAGTTTTTAATGAATAAAAGAAAATGCATCTCTTGAGTGGATAAATCTGCTGCTAACACTCGATGCCCAGTGTGTACTTTGATTAGAGAGTTTCTTCTCTTTTCCAAACCATAGAATATTGTTTCCTAATAAAATGATTTATCTAATCTTGCCACAACTGCAATTTTTCTGTTATGCTCAAAGTACATTTTTAGCCCAGTTCTGCATATTACATGTAATTTTGATTTTCTCTTGGACGAGGAAATAACATATTTTATGTCTGTGCTGTTCAAATCCCCAAGGCAGGGATCAGAGGCCTGGTGTCCTGCCTCTGGATCCACACATGCCATCCCCCCAGAACTGGCTCAAACTTTGGCGGGCAATTTTGCCCGCAGAATCGGTGAGCTGATGATGAATGGCTGTGAAGGCTTTGTGATTGCTCAGGCTCCTTTGTGGGGCTGGACAATGGAGGAGGACACAAGTCTGGCTCAGGAGTGCAACGGATAAAACTGCTGGGCAGGATGGCGGGCTCCTGCCGACACGGCCACTTGTTGACATTGAAAGAATTTCACAACAACTGAGCAGAAACAGAAACCATTCTGTTCTGCAGGGCTATTAGTTGCAACGTGTGGCACCGGAGCGGTCACTCCTGATGTGTTTCCTCACTAATGAGCTCTGAATGCCCATTAAACTGGGCTGCTATAGGCCCAGAGCCACCCGCACAATGGCATGCATGAATGCTTTCCCTGTTGCTATTGGTTGGCCCAAGGAAGAAACAACTGGTATCACTCAAATTTAAACAGAGTTGACAGTACAGTTAAATGATCATTAATTAGAGTTTGTGGGCAGATAAAGACTCAGAGCCATTTCTAATGACAAGATAGGTTAGCGTGACTCACTTGGAAGCCTAAGCCAGTCTGGTTCTGCCCTATTTCTTGGGCCATATGGAGGGCCATCCATGGGATTTTAGACAGGGTAAAATAATCTATACGAGTGTATTGGGAAGGACAAAAATAAAGCTTTACAAAACATGGGGGTTTTTAGATGACTAGTAATACCTCACAAGGCAGTGGTGAGAACCGAATTCAGTTATTAATATATACACACAAAGCCCTCTGGGATGTGGTAGTATGGTGGGAAGTGCAAAAGACATTGAGTTAGGAAACCCAGACTGGAATCCTGGCACCTAAACATACTTGTTGGGTGACCCTGAGCATCGTTTTAAACTCAGAAGTCTCCATTTCTCCACCTGTTCAAAGGGGATAGACCTAATACCAATTTCACAGGGTTATCATAAGGATCACAAGAGGAAGACCTTGTAAGTTGTGCTGAATCACACAACTGTTGGTGACGTCTCACTGTTGAGTGGCATACGTTATGACATACATTATGCATGGATATGACATACACATTGGGTAGGGTGGTCTACTAGCCTGTAGAAAAGTGAAGGTTAAAACTGTACAAGTGAAGGGGCAAATTTAAGCTTTGTTTTCCAAACATTTCATTCTAAGAGTAATAATTCAAGTTGTATAACACGTCAGACAAGCTCAAGAGAAAAGCCAATTACACTTTTAGAGGCATTTATCCTAATTGTTCATCTTATGACAGTTTCTCCTCAAAAGTAATGGCAGTAGAGCTGAATGAAGAACAATATTTGATAGTAGCTATTATCATCAGAAAATTAACATCTGGCTCAGAAAATTAAAAATATACCCATGTTTATCCTTAACGTCAATGACCATCCTTATCATGGCCATTTCTAAATCTTTATCTGGAACATCATCTGCTCTCTTGTGGTCCAGATCTAGAATTCAAACTTCCTAGTTGAACATACCTAAATGGATATTTCATAGCTGTCTTAAAATCAATACATGTGTAAATGTTAGCTTTTGTTGTATCATAAACTACCCCCAAACTAAGTGGCTAAAACCAGTAACTATTAATTTAGCTCATGATTCTGTAGGTTGGCGATTTGGACTGGGCTCAATTAGGTGGTTCTTCTGGCATTGGCTGGACTTACTCATGTCTGTGGTCAGCTGCCTGGTGAAGTGGGGGCTGGCTGGTCCAGGATGAACTCAGTCAGCTTGCATCTATTCCATACAATCTTCCACCCTGCAGTAGGCTAGCTTAGGGTTGCTGACATGGGATTTGCATGGTGCCAAGACAAGGGAAGAGACATTCAGGGCCTCTTGGGGGCTAGGCTTATAGCTGGCATACTGTTACTGCTGCATTCTATCAGCCAATGCAAGTCTCAAAACCAGCCCAGATTCAACGGGTGGAATAAGAGGAGTAGAATAGGTTTCTACTGCAAAGACTCATTGCAAAAAAGTGTGCATACGTGGAGAGAAATAAAGAGGGTCATTTTTACTAACAATTGCAAACTATCCCAAAATGAATTCTTTATGTTCCTGATGAAACTTTTCCTCGCTCTTGTTTACCCTGATTTTGTTAAAAGCATCATGATCCACCCAAAAACCTTAAGGTCATTCTGGGACATTCCATGCTGACATTTAGTGGATGACTAAGTTTATGTCTACCTTCTTAATAGGTCTTTATGCCATGCTGTCATTATTTCCATAATAGCAGATTCAGTGTAAATACAGATATTTCTCATTTGGGCCTAGACCGTTGAGATAACTGGTCTGTCTACAGAGTTAACTTCTTTATTAGTTTTCTATTGCTATATAAAAAGTTACCACAAATTTAGCAGCTTAAAACAACCCCCATTTATTATTTCATGGTTTCTGTAGGTCAGAAGTCAAATAGGGGTTAGCTGGATTCTCTGCTCAGGTGCTCACAAAGCTGAAATAAAGACGGTGGATTGGCTATGTTCCTTTCTGGAGCTCAGGGTCTTTTATTAATACCAAGCTCAGGTGGCCTGTTGACAGAATTCAGTTCCTTACAGTTGAAGGACTGAGGTCCCTGCTTTCTTGCTGGACATCATCTAGAGACCACTCTCGGCTCTAGAGGGCATCTGCTATTCCTGCCAGAGACCCTCTCCATAAACTTGACAGTTGATTTCTTCCAGGCCAGTAGGAACATAGCTCATTGACTTCCATCCTTTCCCCATGGCAGTGTGCTAAGACAGAGTCTTACATATAATTTGGGATAGAAGTGACTCTCCCCTCATCATTTGCCATATAATATAACCTAATCAAGGGAGTGCTTACCTCATCATATTCACTGTTTCCTCCACTTCAGGGTAGGGGATTACATAAGTTGTGTACACCAGGAAGTGGAAAACTTGAGAACTACTTTAGAATTCTGTCTAATACACCCTCCTCCAATCCATCTTCCAAAAATAGTCATTTCTTTAGAATGCAAATTGGATTATACTGTTCCTTAGATTTTAATTCTTGCTTGGATCCCTATTGCCTATAGGATAAAGATCTTTCTGGGCAGATTGAATCTTTCCCTTCAAACTATTTCTCATGTAAGCCAGGACAGGGAAAAGGCTCTCAGCTTTGGATGTAGCATATCAAATCAGAAAGGTGGATAGACTAGCAGATAAATTCCAGGTATGCAAATTATCTGTTTGAACTCAAAAACACCATCCATTTGAGTTTTTTGGCTTTATTTAATCACTCTATGGACCCTGAAAAATCATCAGCAAATATTGTGGGCAAAATGTTTTTTTCCTTTCTTTTCCCTTTAAAATTCTTGAAAATAAAATGTAAGCACACTGCATACAAACAAAGACAAGTTTGTATCTATTAAACTAAATAAACAAAATTATTAAAATAATTTCTAAAATGTATAGAGTTATAAATATCCAACAACATAATGAAAGTTGGTAAATAGTAATCAGTTCTACTTAATAGTAAAACTGATTAATAGTAGCCATTTATTATGTGGCTACTATATGTAGGTGTTGTGCCTAGTTTATGTGTATCATTTCATTTAATTCTTATGACAGTCAACTGCAGTAGTTATGATTAGCTCCATTTTTTAGAATGAGGAAACTGAAGCAGAAAGAAGTTAGGTAGATCACTGCTCATAAGTGGCAAAGGTAACACTCAAACATATCTATCTGCATAAGTAAGATTATATGTGAGCACTTCCAGTCTGGCAATATGATAGGCAGATCCAGTGCAGAGTCCCTTCCTGGACTAAACACACACAAATATTAGATAAGCTATAACATGGTTTGGTTAAACATGCATGAGTTCAAAATATAGAAAGATAACATCCTAGATACCAGAATAAACAGCTAGAGTGAAGAATGGGCAAACAGTACAACAGTAATCCAAGGGATGCCAGATTTGGATACATATCCCCATAGCTAGGGGTTGGGATTTTCATGTCCACAAAGGAAGAGAGAACAGAGAAGATGTAGCCTTGGGCCTACTCAAGATGTTCAGCAGGAGTTGAGATATTTACATAAGGTTGTAACCCTGGTAGGGCTTCCCTACTACACAAGAGGGGAGAGAACATCTCCACCTAGAAGGCCATAAAAGCAGCAAGGACATTTGTCTCTGCTTGGGGATGTAGGCAGGACAAAAATGTCCCCACCTCTCCATGAAATATTAAAACCGAATCCTGAACTGCCTGCAAGTGTGGCCTTTGAATGTACATTGCCACCCTGCACAGGTACCCCAAACAAAGAAACACATTTACGTAAGGATTTGTCTTAGAAATCTCTGGGACATCCACCAAAAGCAAACCCATTGTATGCAAACCCATTGTATGCTTTATAGAGACACTTCAACCCTGGAATATAAAAGCCCAAAGGAAAAAAAATACAGATAAACATGAACTCACAGTCAAAAATTTCAAATCATATGAAGGAATGATCCACTATAAAGGAGAATCAGCAGATACAATAAAGAGGATGAATATCTCTATTGTTTCAGATATTATTATGTCCAAAGGAGATTACAAAATTTAAAATAAAAACCTTAATTTAAAAAAATAGGCTGATTTTGTAACCTGAGACTTTGCTAAATTTATTTATCAATTTAGAAAGACATTGATCCAGCTTGGACACCCTGCAGGTGACTTGAGACCAGCATTCTTCTGCCTTGCAGGGTCAAAGATTATCTCTGGGGCCCGGACGACAGGCCTGCAGGCCAGATCCTATACACCCAGGTCTCGATCACATTGCCTGGGGACACAGAAGGGGAACTAGTCCCCTTTGTGAACTAGTCCACTGAGGTGTGTGTGCCTTCAGGGGCAAATCAGAGTGGGTCCTAGCTGCAGTGTGCTCAAGGGGAAACCCTCCACCCATGGGAGGGCTGTGCTCCCAGCTAAGGCTGTGATCCTGGGCAGGGAACCTCCTGGCTCATGTGACAGTCAGGGGAGCGCCACTGGCTTGAGGTCTTGTCTGCCAGCAGAGGCCCAGGAGAAACTGTGGAATAGAGGAGGGTGAAAAGGAGCAAGGCCTGCTGCAGGCTGCAGGTCTCAGGCAGCACCACCTCCATGGGCAGACTTTTTGGCTGAGTGGGGCCATTTCACCCCTTACCTGGCAGCTGTGCCCAGAAGCAGAGAACAGACCTTTGACCCCTGCTAACAGGATTGGTGGAGCTTGAGGGCAGGCTCACCCAATCCAGCCCCACCCAGCCTCACTCCCCCATTTGCCCCTGTTGAGGTGGAGAATAAACACACACCTGGAAGTCCCAGGGCCCCACCCACCACCTGAGGCACTAGAGTTCCTCTTCAGAGGAAGAGCTGGTTATAGGACCCAAACCCGACATCGAAGCTTTCTCCTCTCGGCAAGCACCACCTACTGCAAGCCCTTTTACTGCATTTACTGACTCATCGCACAGGGTGTAGTTGAATCTCACTCACAAGCACCACCTACTGGCTCAGAGACAAAACTGGGCGTATCATTATCTAAAAGAAAATCCAAAGGTAAGCAATAGCTCCTCCAGATGGGAAGGAATCAGCAAAAGTTTCTGGAAGTATGAAGAATCAAATTGAGAGGACACTTCCAAAGGGGAAAACTAGCTCTCTAGCAATGGATATCAACCAAAATCAGAACACTAAAATGACAGAAGAAGAAGAATTTCAAACATGGATTGTAAGAAAAGTCAATGATATGAGAGAGAAAATGGATACCCAACACAAAAAAACTACAAAAAAAATCCAGGACTTGGAAGAAAACTTCACTAAAAAAATTGAAATATTAAAAAAAATCAAACAGAACTTCTGGAAATGAAGAATTTATTCAAGGAATTACAAAACACAGTGGAAAGTCTCAAGAATAGGGTAGATCAAAACGAAAGAATCTCAGGGGTTTAAGATAACACCTTTCAATTAAACAAGTCAGTCATAGAGAAAGAGCAGAGAAATAAGAGAAAAGAGCAAAGCCTACAAGACATGTGGGATTATGTGAAGAGGTCTAACATGAAAATTATAGGCATCCCTGAGGGTGAAGAAGAAAATACACAAGGGTTGGATAAACTATTTGAGGATAAAATGGAGGAAGATTTCCCTGGCCTTGCTAGAAATCTAGATATCCAAGTACAAGAAGCTGAAAGGACTCTAGGGAGATTAATTACAAACAGGAAGATGCCACAACACATAGTTACCAGACTGGCCAAAATAAACAAAAAGGAGGCCCTCCTATGAGCTGTAAGGCAAAAGAAGCAGGTAACCTACAAAAGAAAACCCATGAGACTAACTGCAGACTTCTCAACTGAGACCTGATAAGCCAGAAGAGACTGGGGCCCCATCCTCACTCTTCTCAAACAGAATAATGCTCATCCTAGAATCTTGTATACTGCAAAACTAGGTTTCTCATATGAAGGAGAAATAAAGATCTTCTCAGTCAAGCAAAGACTGAGGGAACACATCAAGACAAGACCTGCCCTCCAGGAAGTACTCAAAACAGCGTTACACACAGATCAGTACAATAAACACTCACCAATGTGAAATCATACAAAAGCTAAAGGTCAAAGGCCAGATACCACAATGGCTCAAGACAGAAAACAAAGCAATAAACTTCAACTAAACAGGATGAAAAGAAATCTGCCCCACTTCTCAATTCTTTCAATAAATGTGAATGGCTTGAACTGCCCACTAAAAAGACATAGGCTGGCCAAATGGATAAATATACACAAGCCAAGTGTCTGCTGTGTTCAGGAAAGACATGTAACCCACAAGGACTCATTCAGACTCAAGGTGAAGGAATGGAAAACAATATTTCAATCAAATGGAAGCCAAAGGAAAGCTGGCATGGCAGTTCTGATTTCAGATAACTTAGTCTTCAAATCAACAAAATAATGAAAGACAAAGATGGTCACTATAAGATAGTAACGGATACAATTCAATAAGAAGAAATAACAATTCTAAATATTTATGCACTTAACACAGGTGCACTCAGATTCATAAAGCAAATTCTACTTGATCTAAACAAAATGATAAACAGCATCAGTGTGATAGCTGGGAACTTCAACACCCCTCTGACAGAACAGGACAGATCCTCCAAACAGAAAATAAACAAAGAAACAATGGACTTAAACAGAACAGTAGAACAAATGGGCCTGACTGACATTTACAGAACATGCTACCCCCAAACCACTGAATATATATTATTCTCATCAGCTTGTGGGACATTCTGTAAGACTGACAATACCTTAGGCCACAAAGCATGTCTCAACAATTTAAAAAAAAAATAGAAATTATACCATGCGTCTTCTCAGACCACAGTGGAATAAAATTGGAAATCAAATCCAACAGAAACTCTCATTTCTACACAAAGTCATGGAAACTAAACAAACTTCTGCTGAACGATTATTGTGTTAAGAAGGAAATCAAGATCAAAAGATTTTTTGAACTAAATGATAATGGAGACACAAGTTATCAAAATCTGTGGGACACAGCTAAAGCAGTCCTGAGAGGAAAATTTATACTCATAAATGCCTACATAAAAAAGATGAAAAGATCACAAATCAACAATCTAATTTATTGCCTCAAAGAACTGGAAAAGGATGAGCAAACCGACCCCAAACCCAGCAGAAGAAAAGAAATAACAAAGATCAGAGCAGAATTAAATGAAATCAATAACACAAACTATATGGAAGATTAATAAAATAAAAAGTTGGATCTTTGAAAAAAATAAACAAAGTCAACATGCCTTTTGATATATTAATGAAAAGCAGAAAAGAAAGGACTCTAATAAGCTCCATCAGGAATTAAAAAGGAGAAATTACAACTGACACCATGGAAATATAAAATATCATCTATGAATACTATAAAAACCTCTATGCACATGAACTTGAAAATGTGGAGGAAATAGACAAATTCTTAGAAACACACAGCCTCCCTAGGCTCAATCAAGAAGAAATAGAATTCCTGAAAAGACCAATATCAAGTACCAACATTAAAGCAGCAATAAAAAACCTTCCTAAAAAGAAAAGTCCTGGACCAGATGGCGTCACACCTGAATTTTACAAGACCTACAAAGAAAACTAGTGCCTATCCTGCAGATATTATTCCACAACATTGGGAAGGAAGGGATCCTCACCAACATGTTTTATGAAGCCAACTTCACTCTGATACCAAAACCAGGAAAGGATGCCACAAAAAAAAAAAAAAAAAAAAGAAAGAAAAAGAAAACTACAGACCAATATCCCTTATGAATATAATGAAAAAATTCTCAACAAAATCCTAGCAAACTGAATTCAGGTGCTTATCAAAAAAATAATCCACCATGACCAAGTGTGCTTCATTCCTAAGACGCAGGATGTTTCAACATATGCAAATATATAAATGTAATTCACCACATAAACAGAAGCAAAAACAAAGACCATATGATCCTCTCAACTGACGCAGAAAAAGCATTCGACAAAATTCAGCACTGTTTTATGATTAGAACACTTAACAAAATAGGCATAGATGGGACTTACTGAAAAATGATAAAAGCCATATATGGCAAACCCACAGCCAACATCACACTGAACAGGGAAAAGTTGAAAGCATTCTGGCTTAGAACTAGAACCAGACGAGCTTGCCCTCTACCACCACTTCTATTCAACATAGTGCTAGAAGTCCTAGCCAGAGCAGTCAGACAAGAAAAGGCAATCAAGGGCATCCAAATGGGACAAACAGAACAACAAAACAGAATAGAGAACTCAGAAATAAGCCCACATACACATGTGTATGTATGTCTGTGTGTGTGTGTGTGTGTGTGTGTACGTGGTGTATGAAAAAGGTAACATTGTAAATCATGGGGGAGTGTAGGGTGGTGGTGGGGGAGAAACATTAACTACACAGCTCTGGAATAACTGGATTGTCATTCAGAAAAAATTCCAAATTAAATCGCCACCTCATGACTTTCACAAAGAGCAATTCCAGATGGGTTAAAGCTGATAGATGTGAATGCAAAGCTTTAATACACATAGAAGGAAAAAAGAAAAACTATCTTTATAATTTCTAGACAATGGTATCATAAGCAAGATGCAAAAAAACATAAACCATAAATGAAAAGACTGATTATAAATGACGGTACTTTAAAATTTAAATATCCATATAAAAATAGACACCATGAACAAATAAAAATGAATCACAGATTTTTAAAAATGCAAATTAAAGTATTAAGGACAATTTATTAGCATCAAAAATATATAAACAATTTTAACTAATGTTAAGTGAATGACAACAAAAATCCCTCCCACTTTCCCACCTCCGCAATGAGAAAAGGTTATTAATTAATTCACAGAGAACAAGTCAAAATATCAATAACATCGACAGTATAAGGAAAAATTCAGTAAAGCAATAGTGAGATAATGTAAGCACCTCAACTTTATGAAAATAAAAGCCTGGTGATGTCAGATGTCTGGTGGGGCTCAGCGTCAGGGTTTGATGTGGGAAAACCAGCTGCTACAACCACTTTGGAGAGTAAGAACCCACAGATCCATCAATGGGGGAGAAACAAATACATTACACGATGAAATACTATAGGGTAGAGAAGTCAGGGAAAGAGATTTATGTCTCAACATGGTTAAAACTAGAAAAACTTCTTGTATGGACAAAGCAATTATCAAAAGTGGACCTTTAGCACGAAACCATTTATGTAAATTCTCAAAACATGCAAAAAAAGATTACATATTATTAATGGGAACCTATGTGTACAGTAAAAGTATAGGAAAGATAAATAAGCAATCTCAGCATAAGTAAGTGAGGAAGGAGAATTGGACAGGGAAGGTTACTTTCAAATCCATTTTATTAATATTTAAAAAAAGAGGTCTGAAGCAGTTATGGCAAAGTGTTTTGTTAAATCTAAGTGGTGAGTACAAAGGAGTCTGATATATTATTTTTTGAGCGTTTTTCCATGTTTGAAATATAGCATAGTTAAAATAGTGTTCTCAAAAGTCATACAAAGTTTCTGAGTAATGCACACACTGAATAAAATTACTGAAAATCTTTATGAGTTACATACAACACAAACAACCATCCACGGCTTTATTATCTATTTTCAAACTCCTTCTGGATTATAGGAAAAGAATAACTTGCTACATTTTAAACTTGGTTTGGTTTGAGAGGAGACATTTGTCAAGGGTTTTATTTACCAACAATGCTGATATCCTAGAAGCACTAACTGTTAGTCATGCAAATATGCAAATATGTTTCAAGTGAGTGACACCAGATGGGCTACTTGGTCATTGTTAAAAGTCATGGTTCCCACATCCTCAGCACTGATAATGGTTGAAAGGGCCGGATAGTACTAAGCACTTCTTGCTTTTTATTAACCCTATTTGCTTTGTCTGCCAGGAAACTAGAGCTCACCGAATTACTGGCATAGCAGTAAGACCTGGTTTGGATTCTTATTTATTTATTCCATCTATTACTTAGTTTTTTATCTTTGATTTCCCTTTAAACCAATTCCAACAGCAATACAAAACAAAAATAAAACATTAAAAAATAATTGAAATGTTAAAAAAATCACTTGTTCTCTTTGATTATATGTGAATATTCATTTATGTGTTTTAAAACTTTTTCTGACTTCTATTTTCTCCTGTCTCTGGTGATTTTCATTTTATGAAGCCAATGATGACTGTAAATTTCACTTGTGCAAAAAAAAAAATATAATTTGAATTCCCATAAATTGGTTTGTTCCAACAACAACCTCTTTTATGTCTTCTATTTTAGTCTTACGTGGAAGTTTGTATCCCATTAGCATTCATTAGCATTCATTGATTCAACATATATTTGTTGAATGCTTACTACATATGTTCAAGGCACACATCAAGATGTTCAAAGATTTACCAGAAACAGGATGTCTTAAGACAAGTCATGGTGTCATGTAAAAATTGTCCTTGAGAAATGGAAAACAGATTCAAAAGCATTGCATTCCTTTTGAGTATTTTAGGGCAGGTTCATGTATTGGAGTTTGGGGGCACACACAGAAGACATTAGGTGAACTCATGTTACCATACTATCTCACCACTCTGGTGGTCTCTCATTGCCTAATGCCAACTCTAAGCACCCTTCAGAACAACTTGAATCAAGCTGAGAATTCACACAGAATTTTCACAGTTATGACCCCCTTGGCCTGAGCAATTACAAAATATACCTATATTATCACAATGTAGGAAAAAACCACCATGGTAAGTCAGCACTTGAAATGATTTCTATTTGTTCTAATGTATTCTCACAGAGTCAGAAAACCTGCAATGATATGAACAAGTCCCATCTCTTCTTTATGTAGTCAGATACTTCGTGGAAAGATTTGGCAGTTCCAGAATAGCTCCAACTTCTGATGGAAAGCTGATGAGTTTTAGACCATGGTCTTACCTGCCTATCAAATTACCTGAAATAAGCTTATTGCCATCCCTTTATAAATGATACCCAACTTAAATTTTCATTAACACTTAATCAGTATGATCCCCACAGTTGTGTGCAAAAGTAAGAGAAGCATGTTTTCTAGGCTGCAGATGTGGGGTAGGTGGGAAGTCTGGCCCCGATGAAGCCAGCACAAGGTGCTTTGGGCAGATGCAGTCTTGGGACATGGAGGGAAAGGGGTAAGTGTTATGAGGCATGTAGGAAAATTAGGAATTTAGCTTCAAAATTTGGCTTAGGAATATGCCTTCTGTTTCTTTCTATCCCAACTTTTATCTCATTAATTTTGATTGGTGATCAGCTTATTCCTTGATTTAAATACTTCATTAATTCCCTGAAGATGCTGGATGAAATAAAAACTAAGTCCTTAACTTGATATGACACAGACTTCTTGACCAGGTCTCTGCAGCTCTAACCTCACATCTCTCTGATATGTCAAGTTTGCCATTGCTCCTCTGCTGGGATTATCCTCATTTGGCTCACTAACACCTATCCTTTAAGATTCAGCTCAGCCAGCGCCTCCTCCAGGAAGCCCTCTTAGATATGCTCAGTTGATATTTCTCTTCTGTGACACCATAACACCCACTGCATCCTTCTACCATAGCACTCACCATACAGTACTGTATCTGCTGGCTTACTTCTGATTGCTTTCTCATTTACTGGTCATGCCATCTCATTCAATAGGCATTGCTCAAAGACTGAATGAATAAACAACAAGAAAGAGACTTGGAACCTGTAGAGTCTCGAGGCTGTGAAACAGCAGGTTTGTGACCATCTGGTATAGTTCGATAGCCACATTTGGCGAATTCAGCTTGACCTGTCATTTTTGTTGGGAGACAGACTGGAAAAATCATGGAGATGGTAAAATTTGTTCATAGCTTTTTACCTTCTCTTCCTCCCTGACCTTGGACTCCCTTGTCCCTGCCTCCCTGCCTGTTATCTGGTGTCCTTAACTGAAGTCAAAGGAGGTGTGAGTCATAGTGTGTTACCACTTCCAAAGTCCTTGCACATTTAACAAATTTCATGGAACAAACAGGTAGGTTTTAGTCCAAAGAAAAACAAATATTTAGTGGGATTTCAGGTATAGAAACCATGAAAAGATGGTGTTTTGGGGTTGAAGGTTCCCCAATATCTCTCAATCAACATTAAATTAAATAACCTGGTTATCTTCCACGCCCCCCACACCCTCAGTCATGGAGTAGGAACTCAACTAATTTGAGTCCCTTTTTCCTAAAGCCTTGGTTCTCAACATTTGGCCAAGTCTGGAGACACCTTTGGTTGTTATTAATAAAGGGGTGCTACTGGCATCTAGTGGGTAGAGGTCCTTGGTGTTACTTTACATCTTACAATGAACAGAATAGCCCCCTGACCCCCCCCCCCCAGTAAAGAATTACCCAGACCAAAACGTCAATACAGCTGAGGTTGAGAGACACTGGTAAATTGGGTATTAGAAATTTGGAATATACTAATTCCTTTTTAAGTGTAAATAATTTGTTTTTCCTAGATACTGTGAAGTTCTTCAAATACATGTCTCAGATGCTTCGTTTTGTCAATAGTTATATAGGATTCAGGGAATGGACATACCAATTGCAAGCAGATTGCACATTTATTGTATCTATATGTCTCTTTTGGGCAAATGGAGCCATTCACATGAATGCTATGTTACACTCAACAGTTTAAATTTTCTTGTTAAATCATAGTTTTTCTTTAAATAGCCTTTAATGTCACGTTTGGTGATTGTTCTTTTCTCTCCTAGTAGGGGAAAAAATGTTTTCCATTTTTGTTGCAATGTTTTGATAAGGTGGAATGCATTCAGTTGTAAAGGTTTAAAATATGCAAATAAAACTTTATGTTTTACATTTTAAAGAAAGATTAAACGATGGGGGAAGGAAGCCCATTGAAGCTGTGACCATTTGTGGTGCATGGGAAGTGTGGTCTAGAGGGAAGAGCTCCAGGTAGGACTCAGAAAGCCTGCCTCCTAATCCGATGGTCCTCAAAGTATGGTCCCTGGAGCAGTAGCAGCCTCAATATTTCCTGGGGATTTGTGAAAAATGCAAGTTCTCGGGCCCCACCTTAGACCTTCTGACTTACACACCCTGGGGTGGGGAAGCCCAGCACACAAGCCTTCCAGGTAACTCTGATGCACACCAAAGTGTGAGAACCACAAATATAAACTCTTTTACCTATACTCACATCACGTGAGCAAGTCAGTTACCTTCTCTGTGCCCCAGGTTTCTTTGTGTATTTGTCTTCTTGCATATAAACAGGAGGATAAATGTGCTTTGTAAATGGAAAAGCATGATGCAATATTATTATGTTAATCCACAACGAATCAGAATCAGTGCTGCTGAGGACAGAAGGTCTGGAACTCACTCTCAAATGTGTCCTTGACTCTGTCTGTTATGCCCAAAACAGACATGTCCATCCTGGGACAGTGGCTCCGGACACTTACCAATCAGATAGAGGATTCATGGAAATGACTCAGTGTTTACCAGGGCAAGCAAGAAAACTTGCAAGCCATGCAAAAAAAAAGGCACCCTGATCATCTAACAAGTGTTTGCAGTCTGCATAATTGTATCTCAATGGACTTGGTCTTTGTCTATAACAAATTGTACACTGAACTTCAGTCTCACTGACAAAGCCCAAGAACTAAAATTACTGTCATAGTGCCTTTTGGTTTTGGTTGGTGACTTGGCCATCTAGCATCTCCCAAAAAAGGAATAAAGTCTTTACGTTAATCTCTAAATCAATCTCTCCTGCTCTTATTCACTGCTAAGCTGCCATGGGGCAAATGCTCTCAGAATAATGCAAATTGTGGAACTGATAATGGAACCCTAAATGGTCATTGGATTATTATTATTTTTTTTTTGGATTATTTTTTTATTATGACCATAAAATAATCTGGAGATCTTTGTGTGTTCTAGTTGCAGTTTCAATGTGATATTATGAGAGCATTTGCCATTCTCCTTACCCCAATTACAGCTTAGCAAAGCCTCTATTTACTGGAAGTTTAGAATTTTAAGCTATTTTATTTCCTATCTCACATAAAGCCAGAGAAGCATCTCAGAAAATTGCATGGACACCAAAGTAAAATCATTGTAAATGTTATTTCTATTTAGAGCATGTAGAGAAATTAGTCATTTATTCACAGTTGGTTCTATTCTTGGTACCCATCTATAAAAGTAACATCTCATTACCTACTTCCCAGAGTTGTTTTGAGAATTTAATAAGATGATAAGATATTTAGTACATGTAAAAGATTTAATGTAGTGGTTGACACCTAAGTGTTCATTTAAGAACATATATATTTATCTCCAAAAGTTAGTTCAAAGACCCAGGCTTGCTTTTTTGAACAAAGAAGAACCTCTCCCAATTCTACCCACAGCATTCAGAAATTCTTGGTACGTGTGACTGGATTAAAACCAAGAATACAGTAATGAGTTTTATAAAAACTATAGCTTTTTGGGGTCTAGCTATCCACATAGGTAGCAACATGAACAGGATTTCAGTCATGGGGTGCTCTGGACTTGGTGTTTGGGTTATAAAAGAACACCTGTTTTGTATTTCCCTGATGATTGGAGATGTTGAGCATTTTTTCATGTTTCTTGGCCATTCGTTTACCTTTTTTGAAAAGTTTCTATTCGTGTCCTTTGCCCACTTTTTGATAGAGTTGTTTGATTTTTTCTTGCTGATTTTCATGAGTTCTATATAGATTCTAGTTATCAGCCCTTTACTGGATGTGTAGCATGCAAATATTTTCTCCCATTCTGTAGATTGTCTGTTTGCTTTTGTGATAGTTTCCTTGGCTGTGCAGAAGCTTTTTAATTTGATCAGGCCCCATTTATTTATTTTTCTTGTTGCTGTGATTAAATTGGGGTCTTCTTCATAAATTCTTTGCCTAGGCCAATGTCGGTAAGAGTTTTTCCACATTTTCTTCTAGAAGTCTTATAGTTTCATGCCTTATGTTTAAGTCTGTTATCCACTGTGATTGATTTTTTTGAGAGGGGAAAGGTGCAGATCCTGTTTCAGTCTTCTACGTGTGCCTATCCAATTTTCCCAGCATCATTTATTGAATAGAGATTCTTTTCCCCTGTATGTTTTTGTCTGCTTTGTCAAAGATCACATGGCCATATGAGGATGGTTTTGTACCTGGGTTCTAAGTTCTGTTCCATTGGTCTGTGTCTCTGTTCTTGTGCCAGCACCATACTGTGTTAGTTACTATAGCCTTGTAGTATAGCTTGAAGTCTGGTAAATTGATGGCTCTCAATTTGTTCTTTTTGCTTAAGATTGCTTTTGCTATACAGGGTCTTCTCTGGTTCCATATGAAGCAAAAAAGTGCTCAACATCTTTAGTCATCAGGGAAATGCAAATCAAAACCACAATGAGATATCACTTATCTCCAGTGAGAATGGCCTTTATCAAAAAGTCCAAAAACAATAAATGTTGGCATGGATACAGAGAGATAGGAACACTCATACACTGCTGGTGGTACTGCAAACTAATACAACCTCTGTGGAAAGCAATATGGAGATACCTCAAGGAGCTTTAAGTAGAACTACCATTTGATCCAGCAATCCCATTACTGCGCATCTACACAAAGGAAAAAAAAGATATTCTATAAAAAAGACATCTGCACTAGAATGCTTACAGCAGCATAATTCACAATTGCAAAGATGTGGAAACAACCCGTGTCCATCAATACATGAGTGGATTAATAAAAGGTGGTATATGTATCACGGAGTTCTACTCACCTACAAAAAACAGTGGTGATCTAGCACCTCTTGTATTATCCTGGATAGAGCTGGAGCCCATTCTCCTAAGTGAAGTATCACAAGAATGGATAAACAAGCACCACATGTACTCACCATCAAATTGGTATTAACTGAGCAACACTTAAGTGCATATATACTAATAACATTCATCTGTTGTTGGGCAGATGTGGGGGCGAGGAGGGGATGGGTATATTCACACCTAATGGACATGGTGTGCACCGTCTGGGGGATGGACATGCTTGAAGCTCTGACTTGGGTGGGGCAAAGGCAATATATATAACCTAAACATTGGTAACCCCATAATATGCTGAAATTAAAAAAAAGAGAGCACTAAAAAAAAAGAAATAATTGTAAGGTATTGGTGAATTATTTGGTGTCCTTGAAAATGCACATAGAAAGAGAAAGATTGTGAATTCTTTGAAAATACATTCAAAAATGCATGAATATGATAAGTCCTAGCTTTTAAGTGGTTAAAAGTTATAAATTTACAGTATTTCTCTAATCAAAATAGTCTTTAAAGTTCTTGCTTTTTTAGCCCCTAACTGCATTCCAATCAGAAGTCATAATCTGCAAAGTATCCATTTATATTTACCTTCTTATAATATAGCTTGTCATATTTTCCCTATTGATGGTTTTAATCAAATCATCTGTAGTTTAAAGCCCCATATCTCTTTCAATTTCCAAGATTCTTTGAGTAATCTGAACTATATTCTGCTCATTCTAAATCTTATTTTTTCAGTGAAGAGAAGAAACTCAATCTAGAAAGACCCCCATTTAAACATTTTTCCTCAGAAAATCAGACATTTGTAGCCACTTGGCTAGGGTTATGATGGCAGGTACTGTTGTTGCTGCTGGTGGTGGTGATAATATTGTTTTTGATGGTGGAGTAATGTTGAATGATGAGGTTGTTGAGGGATGATATTTTTGTTGGGTAAGGGTGATGTTGGTGGTGGCAATGTTGATAGTGGTGGGGCATGATTTGTTTTTGGTGGTGATGGTACTGGGGTGATGGTGGTGGTGGGGGTAATGTTATTGTTAATAGTGATGGTGGTGGGGGTGATATTTTTGGTGGGTGATGTTCATGGTGAATGATGTTATTGGTGATGATGGTGATGGTGGTGATGATGGCGAGTTCTCAAATTGATAAAGTCACACTTCACACCATCTATCAAGAAGGATATAAATATTAATTAGACATATTTATTTCCTGTCCTTCTCCTCAAAAATTTGGGCCAGAATTAGGATGAATATTATTCGATAAAATCCTTTTCTGAGATGCTTACTCAAAGTTCTTTCTCAGGAAACTACATAATCCCTGGGGAAAAAAACAAGGGAGAAAAATAATATTCCTGTACTTCCTGAGAAATCAAGGTCATCATTTTCCTTCTCACCTCAATTTCAATTTCAGCAGATGCCCTTGTACAGTCCTGGAGCCAGGCAGGCTGTCCCTTGCTTTGACCCTTCCAAGCAAGCTCACTCTCCACTTTGCCTTCTCTTGCCCTCTTGCATCTACCCATTCTCTGCCATTCTTTTGCAATTTTGTTCTTCAAGAATCAGTTTAAATTTAAACTTCTTTATGGGGCTAATCCTCTACCTTTGTAGAGTTTTTATTTCCTTTACCATCAACACCACACACTTTAGCATAATCATGTATCTGTGTTGTTCTTGGTGGTGCCAGGCAAGTTCATCTGGTCTACCCAGCTAGATTTTTTTTCAGCTCTACAAGAATAGTGCCTTTGCCTGGTACTTACTTTGTTTTCTGCATAGGGTCAGGCACTCAGCAGATACTCAAGTGAATACCACACTTCACTACAAAAACACAAAAGAAGAATACCAAAGTGGAAATGAGGGCTTCTAGTCCCAGCCCTGCCCATAATCCACTGCATGACCTTAAGTCTTCACTTTTCTGGCTCTCAGTTTCTTCATCAATAAAGTAAATTATTGAACCAGATGATAATTATTATTATTAAGCATGCTTTTCCATACAAGTAAAATGACATGGAATGACATATAAATTCCTTTCACTTTAAAACAATGTGATTCAATGAATTGAAAGTATGCCTTTTCAATTCACCATTTATTATTCCAGGTTAAAAAATAACTGCCGAGTTCATGTTCTGGATGTTTCAGGTGGAGGCTTGAGCACACACAGAATTATTCCCATTCTTTTCCTACCCTCATAGAAATGATAGGGGACAGTATTTTAAAATATTGATAAATATATAGTGGTGCTCCAAAACAAAAGCAAAAATGGATGATTTCCACTGACCAGAAAAATTATGTGTATCTCTCTTTCAAAAGAAAGAAAGAAAAGAAAAGAAAGAAAGAAAGAAAGAGAGAAACAGAGAGAAAGGAAGGAAAGAAGGAAGGAAGGAAGGAAGAAAGGAAGGAAGGAAGGAGGGAGGGAGGGAGGGAGGGAGGGAAGGAAGGAAGGAAGGAGGCAGGCAGCACACAGAAAACTCAGAAGTGATTATGGGCTGACTTTGAGGTCCAAAGGGGGCTTGGAATGGCGTTGGCCTCACTGCAGGGCTTGAGCTCAGAGTCTGTGATGCTGTCTCCAGTGGCTGTATTTTTTAAAGAGACAATGTAGACAATGCATATATAGTGTGTGCAATCTAAAATAAAATGTAAACAGGATTAAAAGAAAGGACAGAAGCAAATACGCCTGAGAAACTGTATAGTGATGGGACTATGAAAAATGGATTATTTTCTTCTTTGTCCATTTCTGTACCTTTTAAGTTAAAACACAGACAAATAACTACCACTGCATCTCCTCATCTCCTTGCTCTGTAGATCTATCTCTATGTCCTGAAATAATCCCCAAACTATGAGCAACCTGAGCTCTAAATCCAATCTCCAGGTGGCTGAAGTACTAAAAACCAGGGCCATGGGAGTCGAATCCAAACCAGAAAGGGAGGCCTCTCCCTGGGTGTCACTGGAGTTGTCCTTGGGAAGATCAGGTGGTTTCATCTTCATGGCTCCGCGGACCCCTTCCTCCACGGTATTCTCACACAACAATACGCACATTTGTCATTAAATGCTAAAAACCCACTGGCTTCTGTTTTCGAGTCGTCTCATTGTTTTGATACCTCGTGGCAAGACAGAGATGAATGGAAGCCAAGCTGACCTCATCTAGTCTAAATATGCAGAACCCGGGAAGGGGATCCTCTGCAGCAGAATGCCAACCTGCGTCTCTTAATTGCCTCGGCTCCTGATAGATTGGCTCTTACCCCCTTTGAATTCCTTTGTTGCAGAGGAGTTAAAATTCATGAGCGTCCCATGCCTGGGAATACTTACTCTAGTGCTGCTATTTTTCTGAGCCAAGCTGGCCAACACCGCAAAGAGTCGGAGGTCTGTTGGACCATCTGTTACATAATAGTCAACAATCTCGAAAATCTCGGGAAACAGGGAGGGGGAGGGTGAAGATGATGAGGCATTTAAACAGAACAGATTGCTGCCTTGCTTACGGGGGGAAAAAAAAGAGAGAAATGATATGCTTTGATTGAAGCAGAGACAAGCTTTATTAGCATAGGGAACAAAACAAAGTTAAAAAAAATGGCACCAATAAAGCTGACAGTCTAAAGAGGCTTGGTGACAAACCCCATGTTGAATTGCAGGTCATAGAGGCCCCACATGTGATGCGACACACACACACACACACACACACACACGCACGCACATAAACAACACACAATGTATGCATTGCACACAGATGTGCATACGTCTGTGATGTATGAGCAAAACCACTGAAAAATTGCTGCTGGATTCAAAAGCTATTTACAAACCTGTACTTGAATTTCAAATCTTGCAGACCTGGGAAAGGCACTTTGCCTTCACCATCTTCCAAGCAAATACCTTCAGCACGGGGTGAGAGGAGTCGGGGTCTACTTTGACTATTTCAACAAAGCCCAGGCCTCACATTTGCCTAGCAGACTCTTAAGTTCCCTGATGTAGCCGCCTGTAAACTTTGTAATCTTTACTAAGCACCAGTCAGTTTTTAGCAGTGACCTATAGTATTCGACCTGAGAAATACTGTTTCTGAAGGAGAGGAATGAAACTGGAAGTAAAACAGAGTTAGGGAAATAGAAAGATGGGGACAGTTGGAATAAGAGAAGACATAGTGAAAGAAAGATGAGAAAGTCCGGGAAAGTCACAATGTCAGTAGTGAGCCCCACATATAGAGCAATAATAGAGAGTGTTAAAAACTAACAAGTTGGCAAACAAATATTGAACTCTACTTAATGAGGTGCAGGCTAAAGCATTTAGGGGGAGGTCCACTGAGACCAGCAACTGACTTTGAAATGCACTGAAAAGCAAAATGGATTGATAGATGGACAAAAGGATCAATTCACAGTAAAGCAAATACAGATAAATGTTAATTGTAGAATCTAGGTGGCAAGTACATGGTATGCACTATACAATTTTTTCATCTTGTCTGTATTTGGAAAATTTCCATAATAAAATGTTGGAGAAAGATAAACATTATGACTCCAAAATTTAAAATAGAATGAACACTGAAAAAATATTTTAGATATTTAAAAATGTCTAATTAGCTACCCCTTTAATTTCCATTTTCCTTCCACGTGACATTGTTTCCAAATATATAGCTCAAAGTAGCAATGAAAGAAATGTGATTATTAAGTTGCAGTGACTAGTTTTGCTGCTGTTATTATTTCATTGATGTTATTTTGTTGTTGTTGTTTCTGGTAAACTAAAATTAATGAGATTAGTAAAAGTCATAATTTGCCACAAAATTTTCCCAAAGTAGATTTTACTGTTACTTTTTCACACATGGACTCTCTCTGCGATGAACAATACAAATTCTTAATTCCTCCTCGAAACTGACACATTTTTCTCCTAACAAATAAACACTTAAAAAAAAAGAGCAAAAAACAATTTAAAACCTCAGGTATTTCAGGGTACTAATTTGGAATGCTTTTGGCAAATTTTACCCTAGTGCAAGGCAGTTGTATCTAGTTTATTTTTCTTGCAAGCCTTCAGTGGATCTAAATAACTACACTTGGTAGACATATTTTTCACTGAGAGACTGGACCCAGATTTAAGACTCTTGTGCATCAGAGAAAGAGAGAAAGAAGGAGAATTTTTATTTCTAAATGCTCCATTTTACCTTATCTCTTTAAACCAACCTGTAAAATGACAGGTTTGATTCAGCAATGGGAGAAATCAGAAAGGGAAAGGAAATTCAGGGAATAGCAGTCCACGTGCAAATAAACCTAATAACACCTCCAGATGCGTTTGTCGGCCTGTGTCTCCATGCTCAGTGCACTTTATACCTAACTCAACATGTGCAGCAAACTACCTTTTTCAGCAACCACTAATAGTAAAAATGTAAATGTATATATTTTAACAAAGTCCACCCAGTGTATTCAAGTCAAGCATGAGACATTGAATTCAAATGAAAACATATGCAATTCTATTTAATCTATACAACTGCTTCGTGGGGAAGCTACACAGCTCAGAACATACTCACACAGAAGGGACCAAGGTTAGAGGCTGGCAAAACTGTCTTCGAGAAGCACATTTTACATTGGAATGTGACAGGCAAAAAGGTTATTGTCTGCAAGTTTTCACCCCAGGGAATAAAAAAGAGAAGAAAAAAATGGGAAAGTATTTGAGCAACTTTCTGCCTTTGAACAAGGAAGTGTAGAATAGTAGACACTGTGGGGTGTCCTCTTTTTCAAGCCAATATCAGTATTTTCAACACACTGACCCATGAAAGACGTAGGGAGTTTAATGCTCACCAAATGGCTGGTTTGGAATTTAGAATCGGAAAATTACTGGGTAGAAGTAAATACAATTTTATAAGGGCAAAATAAGGTGGAGGATGAGGAGGAGGCCAGGCTCTGTGACTGGTGGTTTACTTTTGGTAGCATTCCTGGCCTTGATCCTTCCTCCTTGCTCAGGTCACATCCCAGTCCTGAGGAGTTAGTGAGGTCCCACGAAGCCAGGATACTAGAAACCAGTCAGACCCAGGAACCTGAGAAACCTGCTCTGTGATGAGTGGCAGAGACTTGTACCTCACCCCTGCCGTTCCCAAGACTGTTTATGCAGACTCAATGTAGACTTTCAAAACCTTACTCCATTTATATGAGAGAAATGAAAATTCATTCATAAGTACCTCCAAAGGCTTGCACTTCCAAATAGTGTCTACAAAGTCTTTCTCTAATAGAAGAAAAGGACTTTGAAAAATCCATCTGAGGAAATCACAGAAATGTTTGGGGAACATTTTATGCCATTGCAACCTGTGAAACACAAGCAAACCAAACACTAGTTAAGGGTCAGACTGCCTGAGTATGAATCTCAGCTCTGTCCTTTACTGTTTGTATACGTTAAGCTAAATTTTTGTATCTGTAGTCTCAAGTTTTCCCATCTGCAAAATGGGGATAATAGTAGTATACTACTACTGCCATTAATCATTATCATTATTATTATTATCACATGATTATGATGAGGATCAAACAAGATAATCCAAATACAGCATATACCACAGTGCATCACAGATATTAAGTGCTTAAGAACTGCATGATAACTTAATTACTACTATGTTCATCATTATTATTATCTTCCAGGCCAGAAGGAAAACAAAAACTTGGGAGATACATATTTACTGGGGGACTCCTGGCTAAAGAGTCTTGGACATGTATTTTTGGAGCTTGGCTTGGAATGCTTTACAGTAAGTTACTTTGGCTTCATTCTGTTAACAGAAAAAAAGAAGTCAGAGGAAGAAGAAAAGGAGAAGAGGAGGGTAAAGGTAAAAAAGTGCATTCACAGGCAATCTTGGCTCTGAATACAAAGCCTTTATCTCTCCAGAGTTTTGTGGCTATTTGCAGTCACCTTAGCGAGACTGAGGAAAGTCCCATGGTATTTTTCCATCCTTAAGTCATATTTTAAGTGCATAAGGTAAGTCCCTTAATGAAAAATGAGATAACAGAGAAGCAGAGAGTGCAGTTTTCGATTTTGCAATGGGCTAGACCTTGAGCTGTCAGTTTTCATCACAGCAAGGCAATGAGATAACTCTTCCAAAATGGATTTATTATATTTGAGGGTTGAGCCTCCTCATGGTGCTAAAAAAGAAGCTTTTTAGGGGGTAATATAATGTTGAGGGGTGAAGGAAAGATTACTTAGCCAAATTGGTAAAAAAAAATCATGTTATCCATTTGTGTGTAGTTGGAATTCTTGAGCGTGGGAAACTGACCTGGGCACCTTAGGCAGAGGGACTTTTTGGGAAGGGTATAGAGACTGCTTTGGAAGACAAGACTTAGGATGAGCAGAAACGATGACAACTCTGTAAGGCTAAACTGTAAGGAGCATGTTACTGCTGCTTAAGATGCATGATTGACAACCATATCCCCATCATTGTGTCTTTCCCTGAAGAGTCACAATCCTAGGAGAGCATATCTGATTGGCCGAGGCCGGGCCACGTGATCTATCCCAGGCAGCATGGGGGCTGCGCTGGGGCTGTGTTCTCTTCAGTGGGCGCTGTCTTTTCACAGGACCACACACACTGGGGGGTTATCCAGAAGAGCAATTGGGATGCTATGCGAGTTATTATAGCATTAGATATTAGACAACCAAAAAATCAAAAAACAAAAAAACTTTAATACTACACTTTTCAAAACATTCCCCAAAACTAAGCATTAAACTCTGTTATTTCTAATCATGGTTTTTGTCTTTTCCCACATGGAAAATTTCTTATTCTTACTCCACAAAGGTAATTCTTAGAGTTCTGGCTTTTCTAGTTCCAATTCAGCAAGTCAAGGATCTTTATCAATCTCAAAGACCCCTTGTGAGAAAAGGTGGCGATGCTAACAGCCAACGGCAGAGATGTGACAGTCCAGGAGCACCTATTGCTTTGAAAAAGATGAACTAAAATTATTATATTTTTGTCTATGAAATGGACCAACATAAAATAGAATAACCAGCGGTGATGAGTAAACCAGCCACTCTCACACGTTATTGGTAGGAGATTAAATTGATGCAGCCCATGTGACAGGCAATTTGGCATTGTGTATCAAAAGCCTCAAAAATGTTTACGTCCTCTGACCTATTAAAGTCATTTCTAGGAATTTATCTTAAAGGAAAAATTAGTGTAAACACAAAGATGTTGTTATAAAAATGTTTATTACAACATTGTACATAATTGTGAAAAATTTAAAACCTCAAAAATATTCAACAAAAGTGAATTGGCTGATTCAACTACGGTACAGCCATATAATGAAATAATCTGCAGTAATTGAAAGATGTTATGGAATTAAGTTCATTAACATTTAAGATATTTGGGATATGTTGTTGAACAACAACAACAAAAACAGAGTCCAAAGGACTATATGAAGTATGGTGTTCTTTTGATTTAAATAAAAAGGAAAATACAGTTTGTGTGGGTTAATATATGCAAATATATAGAGAGAGAAAAAAATCAGGGAAGTTATACACCAAAATGCTACTAGTAATCTAGAGTGGTGAGATTATGGGTAGTTTTTATGTGTTTATTTGTATTTTCTGTTTGATTTTTTATCTTTATATAATACATATGTAATTAAAACATAATAAAAGTTATTTATAAGGTGTTTTCACATTAAGAAAATATAGGATAACATAAATGAGCATGCAGAGGCAAGACCAAGGTCACAGATAATATTTCAGAAGTGTGCTTTTTGTAAATTGTGCTTTTTACACAATTGAAAACATCCTTATGACACAGAGAATATTCTTCCTTATGTTGCTTGTTCACATTACAAGGCTAAGGCAATTTTTCCAAACATTGCCTACCAACTATGGTTTGCATAAACCATGGGATAGCAGGAGATGCTGAACTTTGTTTGGCCATGGGTAGAAGAGAAAGTTCTTGCATTTTGCGAAATTAACAGAAAGTCCACTAAGGCACCCAGAATGCTTCAGCCTAAATGCCATTCAGGCATGGACTAAATGTGAGCACAATAGATAACTTAGCAAGCAAAATGGTCCAGAGCCTCATTTCTAGAAGGGCAAGATTGGCTCATGGAGCCTACTTAAGAGAGCCCCTAAGGATGTTCACCTAGCACAGCTCAGGATGAACTTTGTGCACTTTTTATTTAAATTAAGACTTTGCAGTGGTTTCTGCAAACAAGGAGGCCCATAAAGGATGCACAAAAGCATACACTGATGTGCTTCTCTGTGCAGTGGTCAAAGATAAGTCTTGAAGGAGGAAAACAAAAAAAAAAAACCAACAACAACAAAAAAGAATTACTTCTTTTCCCTTTATCTCAGTTTCTAGTTTTCATTTTTCTAAACAATTATTTTCTAATTCGGTTGCCTAATAAGAACTTTCAGGTCAAAATGATGAAAGGCATTTTGTAAAATGAAGAACTAGTATTATGCCAAATTAAAGTTTGGGTCTTTGCAATGAATGAACCATTTTCTATAAGGAAATCCATGGATATGACCCAGGGGCAATGCAGAGGTTATTTATTTATTTATTTATTTATTTGGTTCTTTCTAATGAAACTTTCTTTCTCTCTCTTTATTTCCTGCCAGTTGTCTTTTTGTCCTCAGAATTGAATGCGACCCACTGGATCTTGCTGCTGGTTCCCTTTCCTTTCTGCGGCACACAACAGTAACTGCTACACAAAGTGTGCTCTGTAAAGCTACAACTGTGCGAGGCTGGTGTTTGCTTGGACTGTTGGTACAGTGCATGTCATCGTGCTTAGATCTGCTTTTCTATCTTGGTTTTGAAAAACCCTGTTCAGCCATTACAAGAGAGAGCAAAATGCCCAGCAAAAGCAGGGAAAAATTTGCAGAGAAAGTCTGCAGGCTCATGGATTGGCAGCCTAAATAGCCTGACCGACTTTGTGGTTTAAATTTTCTTAAAGTGCAAATCACAGGACAAAGTTCATGGGGACCAATGGGAGAGCTAAATGTTGGTACATCCCCTCCCTTTTGAATTGGTCATACAGAAGAGAACCATTGAATTTTAAAAGGACAAGCACAGATGGCAGAATCATATCTTTTTTTATGTATTATTGATGGGTGACAATAATATAAATGGAAAAATGAATTGACTTCATTCAATAACAGCAAACAATGTAGACCTCTGGAATTGGATCCTCACCATGGTATACCAGCAGCATGGTCAGGTTTATCTGTGGGTCTGCTAGAGGTCCAATTATTTTAGGTCCTTATAAGTAAAGGACCTTGCTAATTAATAAAAGTTAATAAATTATACTGTATTTGTCATTCTATGATTCCACCAAGAGTAAATTGAATCTGACTACAGTGTTACCAGTCTCAGGCCAAAGTGTTTTCCTTTAATCCAATCCATTCCCCATAGTTTCAATACATTTTAAAAGGCCTAATTTATATCCTTGGCTTATTATGGTCTAGTTTGTCCCATAGTTTACTAACAGGAACACCTAGTTGGAAATTCTCAGGAAATACCATTTTATTTATAGTTCAATGCTTTTGTTCCCCAAATTATTTCATAATTTACCATTGTTTGAAATTTTAGAGCATTTTTGAGAGGTATTAATAAAGAGGGTGCTTTCTTTTTTTGATTGTTAGATTAACATCATGAAGGTCTAGTTTATTTCTTCCTTTAGTCCTATATATTGTTTCCTGAGTCTATGGACCATGGAGTGAGCAAATGCTAAATGAGGTTCATCCTAGATAATGGGATTTGCTAAAAGATATAAATAGTAGTGCTCACTTTTATAAAATGAGGTATCTTGGAATAACTGAGAAATCAATTGGCATTAGTTTCATATTATCTCAGTATTTCTTTAATTGTGTCCGCAATGTATGTGGGAGTAGATAATAGTTTCACTTTCCATGTGGGAAACTAAACACAGATTGGTTAAGTGTTATTAAAACAAAAATCATGCTTGATCTTGCACCTGTTAAAATCAGGGCTAGAGAAACTCTGGAACAAGCCCCCTGAGATGTTTATGAATCCAGAAAATTATTGTTCAAATTAAGAAGGTATTTGTATATCATAGCATTTCTTGATACAAATTTATATTAAGACTGCAAAGCTGTGGAGTTGAACTAGTTGGTGCACAATCCTCTGTTCTTATTGATCCTGAAAGTCAAGTATCCTTTGTAGTGGGTCAGCTAGCCCAAATACCTAACTACTTGCCAACCACGTGTTTGTCTTCAAAAATCCATTTTGGGGTCCAACTGAAGAAAAATAATTTTCAAAGATTGGGCTTAAATTGCATCCTCCTTTCATTCACTTTCAAAAGAATACGTTTGCTTAGAATTAATTTTCTGTAAGTAGCACAACTAAAATTTTCATTCTGAAAATAAAGATTCTTAAACTGTGCCCCCACAGAACATTGTATGATATGGGTTGCCTCAAGAAATTCCACCATTAAAAATTACATATTTAGGGTTGCCAGTTTAGCAAATAAAAATGCAGGATAGCAAGTTAAATTTGAATTTCAAATCAACAATGAAAAATGTTTTAGTATAAAGAAATATAAGTATGGTCCTCTGCCTTCTGAAAATCTCCAAGACCTAACCTGGTGATGAAATTAGGATTTCATTTTTTATTCACTGTGTTTCTTTATTGGAGAAATATTTTTTAAGGTTGAAATTAGTAAATCTGGGTATTTTGTCTCTCATACATATATCAATAAAATATTGCTCAATTCTTTTATAAAATATCCTTTGTTACAGAATGGCTTATTTTTGCACTATATTATAATAAAAATGTCAATTAGTTCAAATATAAGACATTTATGTAAGTACATCTTGGGGAATGAATTAAATTATTAAACCAAAGTTTTCAGGAATATATATGCTTTTAAAATTTAAGATAATGTCATTAAGTTAATAAATCTCTATGCTGATATGCTGATAATTTGGGATTTATTTATTTTTCATTTGAAAATTTAGTAGAAATTATTGAGTACCTGGTCTATGTCAGGCACTGGAGGTATAAATATAAAGTAACATCCCCACCTTCAAGAATTTCATGTCAAATAGGCAAAAGTAGAACAACTAAGGGCAAGAAAGTGTCAGCTGCTATATGACTTCAGAAACACCCCTGCAAATTTGATACTTCTGCAAAGAATACGTATTCTGGAAAATTGAAGTGCTTCTAAAACAAAATGGCTGGACAAAGCAATTTTACAGTTCGCTTTTATTGACTGCTTATTATGGGGTAGCCATAATTCTGTGACGTAGACAATGTTATTATTCTCTTTTTATCAGGTGAGGAAACTGAAGCAGAATCACTTGTCTAAGTACGTACATCTACTGAAAGGTAGCCCAAGTCATGTCTGCTATGAATCAAAGAAACCAGGATAAAGGACGGAGCCAAAGTGACCCACAGTTTTTGTTTCTTCCAAACAAATTTACTTAGGAATCACTAGTAGCAAAGCATCTCTTTCTAATATCAAAATACTGGCATGGTCAGAATATTTTTGGAGCAATACTTGATTAAATTTGAATTTTTCTCTACTGAACTGACATATATATACCTACATTTCATCACCATCATTTCATCTAAGAAAAGATTATAGCCTAGAAGCCTTAACCTGTACATATCGATTTCCTCAGTTAGAATATCTGAAGGGAGAATATATTTCAAAGTGATTAACACTGGAAAACACCCAGATGGCTTCACCGGTGAATTAATTTAAATATTTAAGAATGGGTTAATGTTAATCCTGCACAAATTCTTCCAGAGAATAGAAGAAGACAGACTACTTCCTGTAGAGGAGATTAGAAAAGGCGTAAGGGCCTGGGTAAAGGGACTGTGAGAAAGGTGGAAATCTGGCAGTCCTGCAAACAGGACTTGGGACATGAATGCTTATCAACCAGCTGCCTACAGCAGGCTTTGGAATCCATAGGAGTGTGACTGATGTTGGGTCCCTGCCCTTTACTTTACAGCCTTAAGGAGTCACAAGGAATCCCAAGATAAATATGGATATGTTGCCTATCACTAACTAGATTTCTTTAGAATAATGTGTCTACTGGCACCAGACATTTTTATCCATATGTTCTTTCCAAACACGCTATCTGTATGTTCTTTGCTTTGACCTTGCATGCCTTTCTCTGCAATAAATACAGAGGTTTGGAGAGGTACGGGAGCTCTTTGGAAGGAAAAGAGTCTTTCCTCCTCCTTCAGCCTGAGATTGTGGTCTGGAGCATTCTTTTTATTTATTTATTTTTATTTGTAGTACTTTATTTTTTATCTATGTGGAATCACTAATACATTATTTGGTACTAAAAAGAAATAATTATTTAAAAAATAAATCTAATCTACATTTAGAACTAATAATATTATGCTAATAAATTACTTATTAGATTTGGAGGGAGCATTCTTTGTGTCATGACACTCGCGGAGATGCTGGACGATCTCTACACTTCCTGATACCTTAGGAGGCCTGAGTAGCCTCGGTCCTACAACCCAATAAGACCATTTCAAGAAAGAAAAATTACAGATCAATATCTCTCATAAAAATAGATATAAAATTATTTAAAAATTAGGTTGAAACATACAAATTTCCATTTTTAAGTCAAATATGGTCAAATGTCAGCAATTTTATATGGTTCAAACTAACATTAGCAAATTGGATCTAGCTATCTTTAAAAAGAGTAGCATCATAACCAAGTGAGTTTTGAAAAAAAAAATCAATGTAATTCACACATAAAAAAGGAAAAAATTATTTGTTATCTTGATGGATGCACAAAAAGCATTTGTTAAGATTTAACACCTATTCATGATAACAACTCTTGGCAACCTAATTATAGATTTATTAGTCAATAAAGAATATTATACTAAGCAGAATTCTGAGATGATCTCCAAGTTTCCCACACAATCACGTGCATGCCCTGTACAATTCTCTGTCCTTGAATGTGGGCAGAACCTATAAATACGATGGGATATCACACCCATGATTAAATTACTAACCTGTTGCTATTGAGTTAATCAAAAGGCAGATTATCCAGGTGGGCCTGACCTAATAAGGTGAGCCATTAAAGGATCTAGAACCTCCCTGAAGAGAGATTTGATCCAAAGGAAATTCTTCTTTGCTGGCTTCAAGGATGGAGAAGGCCAAATGGCCAAGGCTTGAGAATGGCCAGTAGGAGCTTAGACAAAACCCTGATTGATAACCAGAAAAACTACAACAGGCACCTCAATTTCATAACCAAAAGGAATTGAATTCTGCCAGTGAATGCCCTTGGAAGAGGACCAAGAGCTCCAGATAAGAACCTAGCCACTGATGTCACCTTGATTTCAGCATTGTGAGACTGAGCAGAGCATCCAGTTGAATCCTGCCCAGAGTTTTGACCTACAAAACTGTGAGATAATAACTGTGTGTTGTTTCAAGTTGCCAAATCTATGGTAATTTGTTATGCAGCAGTAGAAAACTAACACAAGTATGTATTTTAAAAATCTATAGGAAACATCATACTCAGTGACCAATAGCGAAAACTCTCCTGAGATCAGGAATGCCCATTTTCACCGTTACCATTCATTATTGTACTGGCCATCCTGGCAAATGCACAAAACAAATAAATAAAAAGAAATAAAAAAGAAAGCATAAGAATTGAAAAAGAATGAATAAAACTGTTATTGTTCACAGCTTACATGATTATGTAGAATATTAGAATGTCAAGAAGAATCTACAAACTTTAAGAATTGACAAATGAATATAAAGATGTTGCTGGATATAAGGTCAATATACAACAATAATTTTATTTTTATCCACTGTAATACAGTAATTGTGTTTTGTGGCTACTAAACAAAAAATAGTAAAATTTTTAAAATATCATTTATGATAGCATGAAAAAATCAGAAACATACAAGAAATGTAATGAAGCATATATAAGACTTTTATACTAAAAGCTATAAAATATTTAAAGAAATTAAAGGGGATGAATAAATGGAGAGACATACCATATTCATGAATTGGCACAATATTGTAAAGATAGCAAGTCCCCACAAGTTATATATCTAATGCAGTTCTAATACAAATTCCAGAAGTTTTTACTTTTGGGGATAAAATTAACTAACTAGTTATTTTATAACTCATATGGAAATGCAAGAGTCTAAGAAGAGTCAAGAAAAAGTTATTGTTGCACATCAGTTAAGTAGGGAAAAAATGGTCTTTGCAGCAAATGGTACTGTGTCAATTGAATATCACTACAGAAAAAAACGTGTCTTAACTCCTACCTTACATTGTGTGTACAAAATTAAATTCCGTGAAGGATAAAACAACAAAGCATTGTTGTTTTATCCTTCACAAAAATTGAAAAAATTTCAGAACATCTTCCTCACTTGGATATAGTGAAGGTTTTTTTAAACGTGACACATAAAGCACTACAGTAAAAGACATTGTTAAATCAAAAACTATTATGATCAAAATATTATGTTCCTCAAAAGACACAAACGCAACAGTTAAAAGGCAACCTACATGATGGAAGAAGATATTTTCAAGGCATATATTCAACAAAGAACTCATATCCTAAACATATAAAGAACATCCACAAATCATTAAGAAAAAATGTAGCCATCCTAATAGAAAAATGAACCTACAACTTGAGCAAATACTTAATAAAAGAGGATATTCCATGGCTAATAAATATATGAAATAGTGCTCAAATTCATTTGTCACCAGTGAAATTCAAATTAAAACTATCACACACCCATTAGAATGACTAAAATGAAAAAGACAAAAATACCAAGTATTTACAAAAATGTTGAGCAACTGGAACTCTACTACACTAATGGCAGGATGGTAAATTGGTACAACCATTTTGGAAAACTGGGAGTATCTACAATATCTGAATATATGCATATATTCCGACCCGGCAGTTCCATGCCTGGGTGTATGCCCGACAAAAATTCAGGCATGTATTCACCAGAAAAAAATTACCACAGAATGTGCCATGAAGACAGTTTATCCACTGACCACCCAGCACTGCAGTCTAGAGACTGGGAACTCATTTGCTTCCATTTCCATTTCCTAGTGAATACCTAGGCTGTGGAATTTTTAAGTCAATATTTTCCTTACTTAGAGGTTGCAGCACCATGACAATGTGTTGGTGATTCAATTTCAGCTTTTGCTTTTTACAAACAACAAGAAAAAAGGATGGATGGTCTAGGTGAAGCTGATTTTTTTCCTTCAAGTACAGTAAATAAAATGATGAGACAAGTTAGGGGTGGTGGATGAGATACAATAATCTTGAATCAAAGCACAAAACAGGAGACATAGATCCCATTTGATCATCATGGGGAACTTTCTGTAAGACTTTTAAACCCTCTTGAAGGAGAAATGAGAGGATATTTTATCTGTCTTTACACAAGAAGATGAGGAAGCAAAGCTACTTACATTCAATTTTTGAAAAATGTACATAAAGACCAAAATTAAGCTGATTGGATTGTGTATAGACAAACTTCCCTCATCTCACCTCCCTTTCCCGTTTTTTTACCTCTTCACCAAAGTCACGCTACTTCTACTTGAGCTCCAGTGGTGCATGTCTGCAGAGTTCCTGGCCTGATTCTAGGGATGACAGATTAATTTAGTCCCTAATCAAAAATTCACTGAGTGCCTGCCATATGCCAGATGGTCTGTGCACTGGATGCTGAGGTTACAATGGTGAGTCAGACATTTTTTCTGCCCTCAAGAAGTTTCTGGTTTTGTTACTAATGGGTTGGGGGTCCTTCACCCTCAAAGCCACTTGAAAGCTGGCCTGAATGTATAGACCACTCCTAGAACCACTGAATTTACTTGGATCAAGCAATCTGAGATGGAGTCTGCCTCAACACCTCCCTCCCACTCTTCCCACCCCTTTATTTAACAAGTCATCTGCTTTCTGCTACAAATACCGTTTGCCACCTGTTTAATCTCCTCTCCTCCCACAGGTTCATACTTTCCTTTTCATTGTCTCATTTTGCCATATGCTATGCTCATAGTGCCCTTCAGTTGTATGCCAGGAACATGTCTGTACATATATGTCATCTCCCCAATGCTTTGAAGGCAAGGACCCCTGACTTTTAGCTTGTGCATGCTTAGAATGCCTTGTTTAGAGTTAGTTTGCACAGCCAGTTTAGCTTAAGAAGCATTGTTGATCAACTAACTAATTGACTGAATGACTCTGAGATCACCTATCCCGTATTTTAAACCAGGTTGGCTAATCCAGAAGTGTTTCTCTGTGATGAGACCAGCTGATGGAAACAACAGGGCACTATTTAATAGAGTATTTAGCTTGTTGTGTTTAATGTGTATTCAGATGCCAAGAGTGACTGATAATAAGCATTGAGCTTCCCTTGTTGAAGTTACTTCAGTGAGAAAAAGGGATCATATAGCTTTAAATAAAAATGCAATCATTGGTCCTTCCCTGAATCTGTCCTGTTATCAAAAATTCCTGAAGTTCTACAACAAAGTAGGGTGGAATAATTCCTAGAGCCATAGGGAGATGTGTAGAGTGCTTAAGAGCAAAACTGCCCAGGGCTATTCCATTCCTACTCCTTCTTTCCTAGAAAGGTCCAGTTATTCTAGAAGTTAGTGGGAAAGATTTATAGGGGATTACCCTATGGGACTAGGGTACTAGTCTAACCCTACTAGACTAACCCTCCACTCTTCTCAGATACAATTTTCCCCCAAGTAAAGCAAAGGGTAAGCAGTAGTAGGAATTGAGGTCACCATTTGCAAGGTATGGGTCGGATTCCACAAAGAAGAGCTGTCAAGGCTACTGCAAACATGAACTCTTCACATTTGCTCATAAGATCCCCTGGTGAGTAGCCACTAGACACAGGAGCACCCTAAACCCTCACGGAATCGCAGTTCATACCTCCCAAGGGCAGTTAGACTCCTAATAAGCTAGTCTTCATATCTTAGATGATTTCCATCGTTATGGGAAAATAAAGTTCTGGACCTCAACTGAACTGTGACCCTGGATGTGGCAGGATATCTAGATGTGTCAACACAGCACGGCGTCTGAAAGTCAGATTGCCTCATTTCATTCTAGACACACTGGGTTGGTTTGAGTCTCAGCTCCACCACTCATTACACAATTATACTGTGGGGTAATTTGCTTAACCTCAGTTTCCTCCTCATTGAGCTATTTTGAAGACTAAATTAGCCCACCTATGTGAAATCTGGCACACTGGAGTGCTCAGTCAATTACTATTTGTCCCACTCCACTGGATCTCAGACTCAAAATGTGTCATGGATACCATTCCCTTCCAAGACAGGGCAGGCTTCCCACTCGTGTCATTGCATGTATTCTAACTCTCAGGGTTTCTTTTGAAGATCCCCAAGTCTTGTGAGAAATATTCACCTCTTAACCCTGAATCCCAAACTAGAAGAGGGATCTTATAACCTCCAATTATTTAAGCACTGAAAGATTGGCTGCAGAATGTGTCCTTTTAAAGTAATTCCTAAGGAACAACCTTCACATTAGCATGGTCCCCATGTGTTCTGCCAAGCATTGTTTCTGCAAGGCACTCATCAGGAAAAGCTTCCTGAGATTAAATACGTTGTAAAAATACCATCTTCAAGATTTCCATACACATCGATGTTCGAAAAGATCCTGCAGGAAAGAAACCTATTTGGCTTCATCTCACATAGTGTTTCTGCCATTTATTTTACCACTGACACTTTGTCAGTTAATACCCTGGAACTTGTGTTCTTAGGAAAACACACTGGAAATGGAGGAAGATGTCAAGGGCAAAAATAAATAATGCTACCGGAAATACCCAGCATTCCATTTTGCCAAATTCTCAGGAAAAAAATTCTTAAAAATTGTTCTGTAATTAATATGGGGCACAGTTCAGTTCTCCTTTCACAAAACGATCTAACCTGGCCGAATACCTGAGGTCTTGCTGATGCTGGCGTGATTACCAGGGTCATGGACACACAGGTGACCTGTTTGTTTATGAAAAACATTATGTACTTATCAAGCACAAATAGTTTGAGTTTGATTTTGGTTTTTCAGAAGCAAAGTGTCTTTCTTAGAAAACCGATCGGTGAACTTCATTCTACGCCAATATGTTTTCCCGTCTCGCACCCTCTGTGCAGTCATCTACGACAGAATCTGTTCCCACAGGTTTGGGGAAGAGAAAAAAAGCCCCAGAGCCCCCTTCCCTTTTCCCTTCCAATGGCCCAGAGCAGCTGGTAGGGTTTATTGCTCTTCCCCGGCATTGGCTCTGTTCTATACGTGGAGTAAGATTGATTATCCTCTTTCTAAACTGTGAAGATCCAGCATGCGCCTTTGTCCCATGTCCCTTGAGAGTGAACTGGCATTGAGAGCACTTGGTAAAGAGGCGGTGCATTTTGGGCCATCAGCAGTGACAGTGACAGTATGGAGCAGGCACATGGGGGCCACTGCACCACCTCCACCCCTTTCAACCTCTGCCATGAGCTCAGTACCCACCGGGGCAGGCTGCTGCCTCACCAGACAATACCACGGAAAGAGCACCCAGGTCCGAACCTCCCGCAGGGCCTGCTTTGCTAGGCTGGCCGGAGGGAAGCTGTAGGCACAGCTGAAATGGCCTTTCATTCAAAGTCGCCTCCAATTACAACTCTGATGCTACACAGATATCGAGCTTATGTGCCCCTGTGTGTGTGTGTGTGTGTGTGTCTGTGTGTGTGTGTGTCTGTGTGTGCTTCTCTTCCCCAGGGCAGGGAAACCAATCAAACCCTCCCCTATGTTTCTTAGCTTCTCTTTTGGGAGTCAGCCTGAAGGACTTAGAAGACAGGTTGCACAAACCTGGCATCTTACAAGATTCTCACCAGGCTCTCAGTTTTCTGTCACTGGTTTGGCTAAAATAACAATTCTAAGCCCCCACTGTATTGAACCACCATCCCAGACACAGCCAAGGTTTGGAACATAAAGTGAGCTGAGCGAACCAGCATGTAGACAACCCAGGGAAAGTAATTGTTCTTCTGAGCCGCACGACTGCTTCTCTGCTTAGCATCTGAACAAGTTAATTTGGAAACATGGCCTTCTGAAAAGAAACGGTGCTCCTCTCAGCATCCCACGGATTCATGAGGAGAGATGCCCTTTCACCAGGTAGAAATGGTAAATTATATTTGAAATCTACTTCTATCGAAAGGGGAAAAAAGTCCTTTTTCCAGGAGCCACTCTTTTTGCTTGGTAGCACCATTTAACATCAATTGTCCAACTTCAGAGGTCACTTTTTGATCACATCAGTGCCTGGCAACTAGGGGAAGAATTTTACTAGCCAAACAAGGAGCAATTTAACTAAATACAGAATTGCACAAAGAAGTTTGCCCTTTGTCAATCCTGGGCTTCAAGGAACTGATCTCAGCAGCATCTAAATCAGACAAATTGGCTAAATTGATCCTGCTCCATAGAAAGGGTACTTCATCTAGATCCAATCAATGGCAGATTGAGGTGTGATGTGAAATGAGGAGAAGGAATCAGACAGCCCACTATTTCTGGGATAGGAGTCTGGCTTCAAGGAGCAAAAACACCCCATTTCATATTGGTTTTATTACCCCCTAAACACCAAGGCCCTTGCATAGAGTACTCCAGGACTACCCTGACTTCTGAGCTGAGGACTGGATTGCAGTGGCCTCAGAAAGGAAGAGCCAGAGAAATATGATCCAGACATTGTGTCTTTTGTTCTGCCCACAGCTTGTCAAGTCTGTGTTTGACCTTCCATCTCCAATTAAGTAAATAACAACAGCAGGGAGGAACTTCTATGTTTCTGGCACTGAACTAGATTATTTTTCATACCACAGGCCTGAAAAGTCAGTTACCAAGTAGAACTGAGTAAGTTTGCCTAGATGTGCATCTCAGCTCCCAACAATTAGCTCTGTGATTTGGGGCAAGTCACTTATCTTCCTAGCCTCAGTGTTCTTACGTGTAAAATGAGAATTGGAATGGTGAAAGTGCCTACTTTATAGGGGCATGGAGAAGATTAAATGTGATAATTCTTAAAAAGCATTCTGTACAATGTTTCTTATTCTCATTTGGGGAAAGAGGCTCAGAGAGGTCGATGTGTCCCAGGACTCACTGCTAATAAGTTACAGAGTTGGGGGATCCAAATTAGATTTACTAGACACCAAAGCGCATGCACCTTCCACCACATCATGTTGCAACGCTCAAAAGTAACCATTATATACCCTCTGCTATATGCTCTGCACTAAGATCTATAAAGAAAGACAAAAGAAATATAGTATGTCATTTTTCTTCTCAAAAGCAGCCTAGACAGTGAATGTTAATGTTTGGTGCTGACCATAAGCAGAGTAAGACTCCAAAAGAAGCTCTGTGCCACTTCAGGCAGCAACCGTCCTATTCCTAGCTCCATATGGTCCCATTGCCACCAGGCTTGAGTCTTAGAAAACTTTCACTGGTCACTTCTTGCTCTCTAACACCACAGCTGTTTGTGTGTACTTCTAAATCTCACCTCCCCTTTCACGGACAGTATCCATTTACATATAACTCCTTCTTTCTCTGGGCAGCAGCTCCTTGAAAGCAAGTTCTGGTAACAGATTATGTTTGAATTTCCTGTACCTGACACAGTGCCTAAAATGTTCATGGTAAGTGCTGAGCAAACAGATGCTGGATGAATGAATGAATGAATGAATGAATGTATTCCCTTACTTCCCGGGGAAGAATTGGGCATTGCTTGCATAACTCCTGTCTAGGCACAAAGGGGGTACCAATATAAGCAGATATTGTCCTGAGGAAATTTATATAGCATACTAAAATTATCCATGTACTTGTATTCATACTAATATTTTCAGGCTTGCAGTGTTCTTTGTGTTACTTTTGTAAGCCTTTGTAAAATTCAGATTCTAAACTCTTGGAGGGTAGAAACCATGATGAATACTCCTTTAATTTACTCTATATAATACCCTGCACAAGAATTTTGCACGTTGTCACATTGAATTGAATTACTGGTTCAGTAGGAGAGACAAGGTAAATTGGCAGGTAACACAAGTATATTAATATACTCTAAAATATTGGGAATATTAGATTATTAGGACAAAATATGCTCAGAGTTGAGACAATTTAGAGTAATGGAAACCGATACTTAGATAGGACAACTATCTTCAGACAAAGATGTTAAGGTTTGCTAGCACATATGTGAATCCTGAAACAGCCAATCCTTTGAGATGGATCCTGAGTGGCTAACTGGGCATAAATTCAAAATAGAGTCAAGTGGCCATTTGCCGACTAGAGGTCATACACGCACCCTGCTTTCCTGGAAAGCCCCCGTGCTTGCTTAACCTTGGGACTTTCATAGCTGTCTATTCTGTTTATGCCTCCCAAATCAACCAATGGACTGCGACCTGCATCAACCAATCACAACTAAGCAAGTTCGCACCCTTCATTTGCATTAACAGACCAAAGTGGGAACCTGGGTGAAAAGTTTTTCCATAAAAGACAGCCCCTCTCTTTGTTCTCTCTGAACGCACCTTTGTTTTCTAGGGAAGCCTGCATCTCCCCAGTTTGCAAACTGTTCCCTTTTTCAAAAAAATGTTTTCAGTGGATTCAGGTTCATTTTCTTCACATTGAAATTCACCTGCGAGGTGAGGGAGAGAGTTCCAAGTATATGTCAGAGATAACAATAGGTCTATAAGATCTGAAAGAGGCATACGGAAACAATAGCAGGTAGAGCCTCAAACTCATATAATTTAGCCAACCAATGCACTATCTTCTTCCTGCTTTTCTTTAACAAATGCCATAAAAAAATCACACAGGTTAATCTTTTAACCTGTTATGTGCTCTGTACCAAGGACTGTGGAAATAGCAGTGATACAGCTGGGCAAAATCACTGCCCTTAGTAGCTAATAATTTGAGGGAACCACAGTGAACTTAAACCACAAGCTGTGCTTTCAGAAGCACAGGGCTTCCTAAGTTTGAATCCTAGCTCCCCAGCAAGGACTCGGAGTCCTTGTGCAAATAATATGCATGTATCTGTGCCTCAGTTTCCTCAGCAATACAGTAGAGAAAATAGGATCAGTTTCATAGGGTCAGTTTTCTGAATATTTAATGAGATATTATAGAGAAACAATTTAACAAAATTCCTGTTCAATGACAAATGCTTAATAAATGTTAGTTATCACTGTGATTAAAGAACAGTGATGGGCTTAGCTTTAAGAATGAGACACTATAATAAATATTTTGTGTACTTTATCTCATTCCACTTGATTCTTATAACAACCTAATGAGGTAGGTATTATCATTCCCATTTTGTGGACAAGAATACAAAGATTTAGAGAATTTAAAATAACTTAATTATGGTCACATAATAAATGCAGTCAGAATTGGAATTCAGGTCTATGGGTTCCCAAAAGTTATGCTCTTTCAATTAGTCAATCCTAGTTTAATAGTTTCTTAAATTCAAAAGCAATAAACCCTTCTTTCCACTTTTAAAATTCTTACCTAAAATGAGTACAGATGTTTCGTTTTATATTTATCCTTTTCATTCTTCTTGCACTGTCTTTATTCTCTCTCTTCATACCTATTTCATTTAATTTTATGTTGAGATGGGTAAATTTTCCTTTCTCAGCCTGCAAATTAATTTCTTAGGGCTAAGTTCCATCCATTGATTCTTTTCTTTAAACTGCTATGCAATATAAGAAGCTCAGAACAGAGCTTGGCACCTATTAATGGCTCGGGAAATTAGCTGCTTTTTTTGTTATTATCATTAGTTTTTATCTTTCCTGACTGTTAAAAACCATCTATCTGACAACATTTTGATATCTCTAGCTAGAAAATAAATTTTTCCTTGCTGTTGTGCAAATGTTCGTGCTTCTGAAATAAATTGCTGTGCTCACCAGTATATATAGTCTGTGCATCAGACCCCAGGTACCATGGACCTTCAGGTTCAAGTCAGCATCACCAAGGTCCCTTTCCAAAGAGAACCAAGTCTGGCAGGAGATTAGGAGCTGCATCTCCAGCAGTAAGTCATATATATACTTAGTCTTACTTTCCTAAGCCTGGACTATGGGGTACCTGGGGATTTGCTGGAAAATTATGTGTTCCCCCAAATCAAAACTTCTCCCGCTAATAGCCTCTACATGGGCTCAGACTACAAATCTCCAGTCTGTGATTTGCACACTAGTCATCAATATAAGCTGAGTTATATCTTGGACTTACCGAAGCCCTGATAAATTCCTATCTCTCACAGCTCCCTCAACCTGGAACCCCAGTCACTGGTTGGGTTCCTGTTTTAACCCAGTGGATTTTCCTGGGAGAAATATGCTACCCCTCACCCACTATTGACCAAAATGTCCTATTGCATTTCTTCCACCCACTGTAAGAGATTTAAAAATTTCATTTTAATAATCATTTAGTAAGAAGCATCTCTTGGTTTAAACACTGAGAAACACAAAAAATAAATTAAATTTATCCTTAAGTAACTTTCAGAATAGTGGGGCACATCAATAGTAAACGAGAAAAGATGCATTCTAAATGGAGGTATAAAGAAAAGTAAGCTAGAAACAGAAATATGTAACAAACTTTCCCTTAGGGGTATGCGCATACCTGTGTGTGTGTGTGTGTGTGTGTGTGTGTGTATAAATATATATATGGTTATAAACATTGCTCTCTTACAATTAAATTCTAAATAATTTCCATGGTTTGAGTTGTATCTATGTTCGCATGTATATGCATGTTTTTATTGGCAAATGAGGGAGATGGGAGAAAAAGGATATGATTACACTACAATAGTATGTAATTTTTACTTATAGATATTTATGCTTTTATTATCCATAATGTAAGTCTTTAAACATAAGGTTGATATAGAAGATGCAAGGCCCAGGATGTATCATCTAGAGAAGATTCTTCCCATTTTCCTTCTGCTTATTTCAATCCATCAAACCATCTATGAATTAATACTCAATGTACTCAGTTCAATTTAATGTATATTTTGCTTTGTGAACTATGGAAACTATAAATATCACGTGGCTGTTTACCCTCAAATAACGGACAATCTAGTTGAGCTGGTAAAATATTTTCAATCCTGATGATATTTTAGAGTTCAACCCTTACAATCCAGAGAAGTGGCGTGACTTTCTTGAGGTTGCAGATCAGAACAAGAAGTTGCATCCCTATCTTTTCACCCAAATATACTCTTGCCATTCACTATGTTATACTTGTTTTTACTACTTACATGGAAAGTTTAACGTGGCCAGGCAATAAATGATGAGATTATAAAATGAACATTAGCTCTCATTCATTGAGTGCTTAGTAGGTATCAAGCACCATTCTATTTATTAACCCATTTAAAAATTGGAACATCTCTAGGAGGTAGGCATTATTATAACGTGTTTATTACAAATTAGTAAGTGAGGTTCAAGGAAGACAAGTGACTTATACAAAGTTACATGGCCAGTATGTACCAGAGATGAGCTTTGAGTCCAGGAAATTCAGCTCTAATGCCAATGCTCTTGAACATGATGTATTACTATTTCCAAAAGTATAGATTATTCAGATAATGAATGCTATTACAAGGTTTTGGTGGGAAAAATTATTATGATGTTAGTTTATCAGAGAAGATATTTTGGATGAGATGGGATATATCATTGAAAATATACACATATAGGATTTTGATATGTTTAAACAATAAAATAAAATTAAAAGGATATAGTATGAATAAATGTAAGGAAATGTGAATGAGCAAGACATTTATAGATTAGTGAATAGACCAAGACTAGAGAAATGGTTCATGCTGAGAAGTACAAGAGGTACAAAAAGAAATTATAAAGAATCTCTGGTACCGGACTAAGGAGGTCCCCTTGAGTTTTTTGAGCTGAGTATTAACAATGAAAAAAAGTGCATTTAATTTTTTATATGGAGTAAATAAATAGCAACACATAAAAAAAAAATGGGAAAGCCAAGAGGCTGAAAGGCAAGACACGAGTGCAGTAATCCAGGCTTGGGTGGTGAACACTCTGGTTTTCTCCCAACCCACTGGCTGTGTCTTTGAGTCTCCTTTGCTGGGTATTCTTTGTCTTCTTGACCCTTAAATTTTGGAGTGTCCAGATTTCCAGTCTCAAATCTCTTCTCTACCTACACTTGTGCCCTTATGCCATGGCATGAAATACCTTCCATGTGGTGATACTTTGTAATTGCACACTTAATATTTTCAACTGGATGTTTAGTCTTACATGTAGCCAGATGAAAAACCAACATCTTGGTATTCCTCTAAAATTTGCTCCTCCCCCATTCATTCAGTGGCTTACGGTCAGTCTTAACTCTTCTTTCATACATACTTTTTCAGAAAATTGGCTCTATTTTCGAAATTTGACCATATTACACTACTTCCCTGATACTCAATTGCAAGCTCCCACCAGCCTTTCAACTTCCTCATTCACCTGTTGCCCCCACCACCACCCACACACATGCTGTCTGTTCTCTAGATAGCAGTCACAGTGATCCTTTTTAAAAAGGAAGTCAAATTTTGCCATTGTCTTGCTCAAAATTCTCCATTGCTTGTCTATCAGTAGAATCCAAGACCTGTGCTCCTCAACAAGGTCCTGCATGAGCCGTCCCCTGCTAGCTCTCTGTCCTCATCCCCAAACCATCGCTCAACTTATACCCAATGTACTCAGTTCAACGCAACATAGGCTACTGCTTTGTGAACTATGGAGAATATAAATATAAATTGTCTCCTTGTCTTAAAATAACTGACAAGCTAATTGAGCTGGTGAGATATTTTAGAGCTGACAAGATATCTTAGAGATCTAGCCCAACCCTTTTAATCCAGAGAAGTGAAGTGACTTTCTTGAGGTTGCACATCAGGCCAAGAAGTCACATCCTTTATCTTTTCCTCAATACTCTCTCCACTATGTTATAGTTGCTCTCATGTTATATGCTCCTGCCAGATATATCTCTATACTGTTCCTAGAATACACCAAGCACCTTCTTTCCTGGGGTTTCTATGATGTCTCTTTGCTTTTCTAGATGACTCTTATCCCAGATGGCCACCTTTATTGAGACTTCTGCTCAAATATAACAGACTCAAAGGGGCCACTAAAATAGCAGCCATATTGATATCATCTGTCCACTTATTCTGTACAATCTTTCTTTATATTGCTCATTACTAACTGACATTACTTAAACATCTGAATATACATTTATAATTTGGTTTATTGTCTATCTTCCCTTTCTAGAGAGTAAGTTCCTTGAGGGCAGAAACATTGTCTGCCTTGTTCACTAAGAGGTCCTCAATAAATATCTGTTGAATGAAGGATTGGATGAATGAACAGATGAATAGGAATGAGAAGTAAATCTTAAAAGTGTAAGAAAAGGATGAGATAGAAATAAAAAACGTTATGAAGGGATATTTTATAACCATGACAATTGATTGGATCTGAGAGGCCAAGGGGAAAGGAAGGGTTAAGCAGAACATCAAGATTTTGAGTGTCAAGAGGTGGAAGAACAATGTTTTTAGGAAATTGAAGAGTTGGGAAATAGAAGTAAGTGCCAGTGAGGGAAACTGAAGTTACTAGAGAGACAGTAGTATTGAAGTATGAGGCTAGATAAGATTTCAGACTAGAAAAACAAAGGGGGAGAAGAGCAAAAGGCAAAGGTTGAACCGTGGGACTCACCTATGCCTAGGATTGGGGAGGAAGAGGCAGGCCTTCCTTGCCTGTTCTCAGTAGCTGGTATTTTGGGACTGACTCACAGGTGAGTTAGTTGGTAGGCTGGGGATGACAAAAGGAGTATAAGTGACACAGAAAGGCTAAAGTGCTGGGGATAACTCAGGGAGGACATGTAAAAGGGCAGTGTCTCTGTGTTGAGCACTATAGGACCATGACATAGGGAAAGTGCTTGTCTGGGCCACCAGAATGAATTATACAGGGTGCGGGGTAGGGAAGAATGGAGAGTTCAGAGGCAATGGCCAGGTCCAGTCTATTTCTAAGAAGGGGCATCACTTACTCATTCCTTTGCATATTTCCCAAATTTTAGGCTCATGAATAAGATAGGTCTCCTATTGTCATAAATTTTCCAGTTTGTGATAGCAGGAAAAATAGGAGAGAGTAATGTGAATGAAAGAAAGCAGGAAAGTTGGAGAGATGAGTGGCTGGGAGTAATAATACTAAGGAAGTCTGGCTTGTGAGAAAGTGGCAAAGTAATTAAGTGACCAGAGGGTGTCAGGAAGTTGATGGAATGAACCAGATATGAGCAGCCCTAGTTCTAATGACAATAATGATATTTTTACAGAGCTATCAGTTCCTTTTTTGTCTGCCTACCTTTCCGCCTGCCAATATATCTTTCATTCCTCGCAATTTTATATGTGGTACATAGTATTCCCCCATTATTTATGGATGAGAAAAAAGGGCTTGGAGAAGCAAAGGACTTGCCTAAAGTTTCACGTTCCCCAGGCCAACTCTAAGCTGGAGGGGAGCAATTTCACTGCAGCGTTGTGTGGCCAATCCATATAGTCCTCTGCTGGATCGTCTTATTTTCTAATAAATCGTACTCAGATTTTATTGGCCTTTTTCAAGGGTATTCCTACAAAATATTTCCCACAGTTTTGGGTATTTTTTTTTGAATTTTATCCAAAAGAAGAACATGGTGTAATAACCCAATGTTAAAGCTAACATCAGCCTCCTTTGTGCCTAGAATCTGAATTTCGTCAAATGTATCTTTTGAACTCATACCCTACGAGTTAATGATTAAAGTTCTCACCACATAATCTCCGTGGTTGTATCAGTTTATATTGCCCAATATAAACAGGGAAGAACTTTTCCCCAAACAAGACTTTGAAGCACATGTCCTCTTCTCTCCAGGACTAAATGATTCTTTGGGAAAATCGGCACCACAGTGGCTGCTAGAGATAAGCCAGTCCCTTAGTCACACACACTGGCCCCTTAGTTACAGGCCAAACCTAAGGTACTGAAGAGTTTAGTCATTTGTTTAAGGTCCCAGTGCTGTTAGTGCATTTTACTAAATCCACATGTTATTCATTTTTACTGGCATCTATATATCCTGCATATAAAATTATGAAATATAATTGAACAGAAATTATCCAGTTTAATGCTCTCATTATATAAGTGAAGAAACAGAGACTCAGAGTCTAAGTGATGCCTAAGTTCACATGTGAAATCAGCAGAAAAGCTGGACAACAGGCCTCCCAATTCCCTATTTGGAGATTTGGCTTAGGGTGGTGCTTCTTGAAATAGAGTCCATGGATACCTTCATGCTTTAAGGAAAATCTGCTTCCCACTGTGGTTTTACTGAATCACAATTTCTGGTAGTATCCCAGGAATCTAAAAGCCTCTGCCTGAAGACCTTCTGTGAATGTGCCCATTTATTCGGGTAGGTTTGAGTGCCTCATACCATGACAAGACAACCTTTGCCTTTCACTGTATCTTAGACCTTTATGGGGAAAGCCACCAAAGACCCTTTGTCACTTTCGTTAGACATCCATCCACTCCTTGTGCTTGCACCAATGCCTTCCATTAAACAAGTGCTTCCTTCTCTCTTGGAAGCCCTTGACCTGTGACCCTTCCCTGGGGTGGGCAGCACTTGCCCCTCACTTCAGCCTGCTGAGCACTGTTGTGGCTCCGTCTCCACTTTGGTTTCCCACCTTGTTCTGCCAACCTCGGTTCACCGCAGGAACTCAAGTATTTCCTCTATTTAGTCCTACTGCTGTCATTCTAGGTATTCACGGATTGTGGAAGTGATGATGGATTGAATAAAGGGGAACATTCTATCTGCATTCTCAAGATAGCACTTGCCCCACAGACAAGAAATTATGAATCCAAACTAGAGGCCATCTCTCCAGACTTCCAGATCAATGTCTATTTCTTGAAACGACACTGTCTCTATTAGCTAATAAAAGCTACAGTTAACACGTGTTGAATATTTACTGTGTTTTAGGCACTGTGCTTAGTTTACATTATCTGATTTCATTACTCTAACAGTCCTATAAGGTCATTATTATTATTATTCCCATTTCATATATGAGGGAATTTAGAAATTGCATGCCTTGCCAAAGGTCACAGAGCTAATGGCAGAGGCCTGTACTTGGATTCAGGGTCAAATGAGCCTTCTTGTATTTTAGAAGTACTGACTTTGCAAGAACAAAAGGACCAGTGTATGTCAAACTGCACCAAAAGAACAGAGTCTCAGGGTTAATTTGTGAGCCACATGCCAGGCACTGGTCTAAGTATTTTACATATGGCAATTAACACAATTCTCCAATCAACCCATGATGTAGGTACTAGCATCAACATGCCCACTTTACAGGTGAGGAAATGGAGGCAGAGAGGATGAGTATGTTGCCCCAGATCATGCAGCTATTAAGTGATAGAACCAGGATTCAAACCCAGGCAGTCTGTTTCCAAGCCTGACTCCTAATCACGAATCAATATTCCTTCTCAAATCCAGTTGTTAGTTAAGAACAATGTTCAAATCCTTAACAGATTTGAACACTATTTCATAGACAATTATAATATATCAAAGTATTGTTCTTTTTTCCTATTTCAAAACTAGAGGACATACCTACTTCAATTATTTTCAAATTTGTATCTTCTAACAGTTTTAAATGATACTAATAAAATTCATTTACTAGTAGTGAGAATGTGTTATAAGATCTCACCAAATGATGGTAGAGTTCACAGAACCTTGAAGTTTATTTCAAATAAACCCACATAACATACATGTTATTTTTACTGATAGTTGTTTCATGTAACCAATGAAAAGTGAATTGCATTGTGAGTAGCCACACACACCCATGTATGAAATTCTTCTGGTTACTATTTGACAAATCACTAGCACAAATAAAAATAATAATTACTGATATCCAACCAATTTAGATGCATTATAATTTGTATATTTTAAAAATTGAAGGCTATTATATGCCACAAAGAGATTTTTTTTTCCTAATAGGTTATCCAGGACACTTTATAAATTCACACTTATATTATACTCAGTTCTGGAGTATAGAGAAATATCTCCCATGGCATGAGAATCTGTATCTGATTTCATTCAAAACTGAAATGGTAGACTCTGCCGTATTATATATAATGTCTGTAAATGATCTATCCATGGTCTCCTTTGCTTTCGTAATAATGGTGGGGTAAAACACAAAGTCACCCTGATCTCTAGTTGGAAATACAAGGTAAAGACTATTTCAGTGCAAACCCACTATTCAGCATTATGTCTAATAAACCCCAAATGAAAGGACAGTTCAAACAAGGAAATGCTGCAAAGCTCATCCTAGCCAAGAATTGGTGAACTAGAAGTTTTAAAATGCACATGTCCTAACAATTGGGTCCCCATCCTTACCACAGTGAAAACAAAGCTCAAGGAGCATATGTGGCCTGGACTTCCAGGGGAGTAGAGTGAAGTCTGGGGATCCACCAAGTTTAAAATTCAAAGGGAAATAAATGGAATAATTCCTTCTTACACTCCACTTCCAGCCTCCCCAGGTGGGTTACAAGAATAGTGGGAAATCTAATGAATCATACAACTCCTCAGGCTGTACTGAGTGCATGATAACGAGAGGGAGACAGAGTTTATCAGTTGACTTTGGAATATTTTCTCAATGCTGGTCTCTGACAAGGTGACCAGGCACCATGACCCAAACCAAACGGACGATTAAGTCAGCCAACTAATAAGTACATACTGAAACACCAGGCAGGATAAAGCAGCCAGGACAGCTGGCACATTTCCCCATGATTAAGCTTTGACCTCCTCAGATCAGCAGACTGGACACTGACCCTCTATGGAGGCCACTGAAATCGCTCCCACCGCTTCACGTGCCAGACGTCTGTGGTCCTGCAGCCCTCATCAGCCACGTGGCACTCCTTTCTCTGCTCCTTCCCGCCAGGCCATATTTCCCCCGCCTCATTCAATACTACCTCTTGGAAATACTGGCTGTTTGTTTCACATTTTTCTCCCTGATTGGACTAGACACTCTTGGGGACGAGGAAAATATTCTCAAATGTATCTTGTGTAAGAAGTGGCTAAGCACATGTGTTTTATAGTCTGTGATTTACCACTTTCTGTGACCTTGCGCAAGCTGCTTAGTCTCTCTATGCCTCAGTTTCTCATTTTTAAAACAGAGGAAAAAAAAACAATTAAAATTTTAGGTTAGTTCTGTACATGAGCTAACAATGCATGCAAGGCTTTATGAGATTGCCTCCATATGGTAAATGTTCAATAATGAATAAAGTCCCAGTTCACTTCTCTGGCCCTGATATGTGGCTTGACATGCGTCATTTAACTCTTACAATAATCTTTTGCTGTTATATCATTATTATCCCCATTTTGCAATGAAGAAACTGAGGCACTGAGAGGTATATGACACGGTGAGGTCCTGAAGACAGTAGGGGCAGAACCAGGCTTTGAAGCCACACTGTCTGACTCCAGGCTCTTCAGCCCTTGAAGAGCTCTTCATGTTGTTGTACGACCTTGCAACAAAGTCCAATCTGGCAGCCACACAGGAAGGTCATGTGGAACTTAGGTGGCAATAAGACACCACCACCATTTGTATCTGAAAATGATGTCCCTGTGAGTAGTTACTACTCACCCCTTACACTTGAGGTGGAAACAGGTAGGCCTGATTTTCTAATAACAACCTAGAAAGGTCTAGTGGAAGCTACGTTTGAGGCCAGCAGTAAAAAAGAAATTCTCTCCATGCTTTCTGTCTGTGCTCCTTGCTCCATTTCATCTCATCCTAAACCAGCTTGTGGGAATGTCCCCTGAACTGTAGAGTGTTCTTCTGTTAGAACGGCACCTGCCTGAACTTTAAACTGTGAAGTAAAGGCAAATGGAAGACATTTCTACGAAGAGCTATGGGATGGACAACCACACCCTGTTTTAGAGCAGAATGACTCCCGGGAAGGAGTGGCCTGGTCCCTGGAAAATCAGGCCACACCACCTGATTGCGACACAGTGACCCCTGATGTTTGGTGAGGTGCCTCAATTTTTGAGGCAAAATCAGTCTCCATAAAGTAAGAAGCAAAAGGCTGTCCACCATCTCAAGCATGTTAAGGACTTTGACCAAAAGGTATCCCAAAGTATCTACCTACAGCTACCAAGGGAAAAACCAATTCCCAGCCCTACCCTACCCTTTCTGACTCCAAATTTCCAAAGGGATAAAGAAAGGTCATGGCCCACAAGGAGCTAAAACTATCTGAATAATTTTTGGAGACAAATTTTGCGGAAGGGTGAAAGAAATCGCCGTTAAAGCATAGAACTGTCCCTGTGGGTCTTCCAGGGGCAGGCCCAGAAACTCGGCTGGAAAACCGACTTTCTTTTACAAGCAATCAGATAATAAGACTCCTTTAAGAAGTACAGAATAGTTAAATTCATCACCATAATTTGATTGTACAGGTTATTAAAGAGCAGTTCGCCTCCCCTCCCTCTCCGGCGCTGCTTTTGTGTATTAAAGTCAGACTAATCAAATTGGGGATTCCAAGAGTACTGTATTAGTCATCCCCATCCCTTTTAATTTGTTTAATGGTCTCCTGTGTGTGTGTGTGTGTGTGTGTGTGTGTTCTGCCTAGCTGTGCATCGCTTGGCCTCAGGACGACATGTAAATAAAGAATGGATAGGGAACCTTTTGCAGGGAAGAATAAAGTGTGCCTCCTTTCTAAAGTTACATTTGATGTTTGAGTAATTCATGGGACGTGTACTGCAAGCAATGGTGCTTATTATTTCTACTTAGTGGTCTCTAGACACAGGAGAAGAGAGAGGGCTAAGAAAGGAAGGAAGGAAGAAAGAAAAGGGGTCTGAATTTACACTCACCGCTTCAAAAGCCCTTTTGTGCTCAGCCAACTTCTCCTGGCTGAAGATGCAGTATTTGCCAAAAAGTCGCCTGCAAGAAAGCACACAACACAACAAAAGTATAAAACAGTCCATTAAAGGACTCCTTTTCTGCCCACCCCCACCTTCTTTTAATAATTTTTCTTTTACATAAAAGACACATTTTTAGAAAGTGGCACTCGCTCAGCGCCCTACAATGCCGACTGGGATTAGAAAATAAACCACCTCGTTAGTGAAGTTTTGAGTCCGGTTTGGCTGTTTGGGTCAATTGTCTTTTCACCTGGCTCGAGCCACCAAGTCAACGTGAACTAAGAATAGGAGTTATTTAGCATGTAGAACCCGTTGGAGAGCAAGCCTCTCAGAGCAGTGGTCTGAGAGGAGCGAGAATGGCTGTCTTGTTTGGGTGGCTGTTGTTTGGAGCTGCTCTTACAAATTCAGACTTTCTGTCCATTCAGCCAGAGAGGCCACGTGTCCGAAACCTGAAAGGGCCAGTGCTTTAAAGCAACTTGGTTAAACTTGCCTTTTCATATGTGGGATTTTCCATGTGGACATTATTTGTTCTCTAGGCAGTTTGGGGAGTTTGCTCAAATTATGAATGCTTTTCAATGTTCATATTTTCAAGCAGGTACTGAAACACCAGCATCAATGGTAGGGTGTATGAGAGGGTAGGAAAGGAGGGGAAAGTAAAATAAACAAAGAATGATCAGTAACTTCTTCCATCACAGGCTGCATGGACACCTGCTGGAAAGTCACAAGTCCAGTGAAATGACTGGTTGAATGTTTTGGTGTCCGTGATGCCAACTGGCTGACTTTTCCAATGAACTGACCGGTTGTTTTGGCATCTTTCAGGAACAACTCTTGTTCAGGCTGAATTATTTAGAAGTAATTACCCCATTGGTGGATTATCAAGGTCTCTGCTTCCTTTCTATTTTCTTCCTGGGCACCTGCTTTTTTTTTTTTTTTTTTTTTTGTCCATTTTAATACTAATTAGTACCCCAACCTCAGGAAGGGCAGTTCAGTGTAGTTTAATGAACATTTTATTGAACATCTGGCACGTGCCAAGAACTCTGCTAGTTCTTGAGATGGAAAGATAAAAAGAGGTGATTGCTGCCATCAACAAGTTTGGGATTTAATGGGAGACGGACACGGATTCAAAGCAACGCTGTGAAAAGAAACCCAGGGTTGTTTAGGTCTACAGGGGAGAAGATTTTAGCACAGTCTGGGACTCTCAGGAATGGTTTTTCAAGGCAGTGAAGAATGGGCTGAGTTTTGAAGGATATGGAGGAATAAACCTGCTAACTACAAGTGAGAAAGGAATTCCAGGAAGAAGGAACCATGTAAGGAAAGGCGAAGAGGCTCAAAATGGTGAGATGAGCAGTTCAGTAGATCTGGAGCATTAAGCGTGAGGACAGCAAAAGAGGGATGAGATGGAGAAACAGAATTGGAGACCAAGCTGTGGAGGGGCAGGCTGCCATTCTGAAGCATCTGTACTTCATCTCAAGGGCAACGGGAAGCCACTGAAAGGCTAAAGCAGGGGAATGAGGAGGGAAGATGTGAATTTAGTGACATGTCTGTGTAAATGGATTTGAAAACTGGCCATGGGAGAATGGTTAGCAGACTATTGTAACCGTTCAGGGAAGAACGAATGAAATTCAGAATGAGGAATTTGGTGGTCCAGTTGGGAAAGAAGGCTCATGTTTGTAAAGTTTATGGCAGGTAGAATTAGCAGAATCGGGAGAGGGGAGAGACTAAGATAATTCCCAGATTTCTAGCTTAGACTACAGTGCCATTGACCAACAGAGGGCCTCCAGGAAGGATAGTCTGAAGGTGAAGGAGGAGAGATGAGGTAAATAGGGAGCACGTGGAATTCTGGTGCCTACCAGGGCAGTGGGTGGGGAGGGAAGTCAGATATAGGCACGGTAAGCTTCAGATGGCCTTGGATTTACACCATGCATTCCCCATGAGGCCACCATCTCCCCCAAGGAGATGAAAAGTAATTCTTGGGGGAGGGGGTCTTGAGCAAACACTGTTAAATATTACAATGGTTTGTGGCCCTTAAAAAGGGTCACAGTACATAAACACATCTATAATTGTATTAAAATTTCATGGTGGGGAGGGGAGAAGGTTGGGTGACAAGTAGGAAAAAAAGTATGAAAATGCTCCTGGCATGGCAATGATCAACTAAAGGTTGAGGAACAATGACTTAAACTATGGTTTTATTGTTCAGTGTTAAAAGCTGAAAGGGAGTGGACTTCACTGGCTAAAATGGAGTTTGGAGCAGGATTTGGATTGGAGAAAAAGCTCCCAGACAGTTCAGCACCATCCTCTTGTATCAGGATCACCCAGCTTGCACATGGAAATGCAGATTCCGGGACTCCCAACTCCCATGGTACTGATTCAGAATTCCATGTGAGTAGAGCCCAGGAATCTGCATTTTAAATACACTAACTAGTTGCTTCTTATACCCTATCCTAACTAGAAAATACAGGGATCTGAGATTGGATTAGGAGGTAATATCCGAATGGTGGAAAAGAAATTACAAAAAGAAGATGCAGTGTAAAAGCACCAGCATCCTAGTGGAACTTGGGAGCATGGGCCTCACTTTTCAAACCTTAGGATGGTCAACACATCACTCTACAAAAAGGAGAAAGACAGAGATGGAGTAAGCTCTGGCAATGCGGCTGTAGTTGTTTCAGCTTGAAATGCCAGTGGGCTGTGGAAATTGAAAAGGAGAAGTTAATCCACCAGCAGACAGTGCTTCTCATGGGAGTCCCAGCAAGGTTTACTTCTGCATAAACTGTGAAAGGTCCAGCATGATCCTCTTTGTTTACCCAACCAACCCTCCCCTGTACCAGGTACTGCCTAAACTCTGGAGTTATACCCATCAAAAACTCAACAGAGAAATAGCATTTATGGAGATTGCCTGAAAGTTATGCAATTGATCCACTCATGTACCCCTCCATGAGGCTAAACCATTATATCCTATACCCCTGCCCTACACTCATCCATAGGTGGCTAGAAGAGCCAAGACACATTTAGTAAAATGCAAAACTGATTTTAGGAAACTCCATAAACTTATATTACATTTCCCTATGAAGAAGGATCCTTCCCATTTTGTCAGCTGTAAGGATGCACTTCATTGCCCAGAACATTCTTCTAGTGGTTATTTCTGTTACGTGGTTAATAATAGTACAGTTCCTCTCCCATTGTTATTTTCTGTTAATCTCATGGCCACTGAGAATTACATGATTGGTCTTTTTTTTCCCCTCTTCATTTGGACTGCTAAAAAAACAAAGCCAGACTTGCTCACCATCAGTAGAAGGGACTCAATACTATGTGTGTTTTTGTTAGCCTTGTTCTTACTTCTATTTTATGTCCTTAAATAAAAAGTATGCCAGAGCCACATGTTTATGGGTCTTTAAGGGACTTGTAAACGAGGTTAAGGCACTATGTTATCTGGAAGTTACCAGCTGAGCAGGGATTAGTTATCTGATTGACCCATCCCAGCTCAGGGCAAAGCTGCAAAGAAACAGATATGAAATAGGTAAATTCTGAAGAAAATGGCATGGGGGAGGGGTGGAGCAGGAACGGTAAGCTCAAGAGAACCACATTCTACTCAGTTCTACCCAGTTCTACCCACATAATGGCATTGCATTCAGTAGGGTGTGCCCAAAGGTGGTGCGACAGGGCACCAGCAGGCCTTACTCAATGAAGAGTCATAAGCCCTGAACCAAGGTCACTGATAAAACAGGAGACAGGGATGAAATCAGCCAAAACCAGATGGAGCCCAGGTAATGATGGAAAGTGACCTCAGGTTGTTCTCACTGCTCATGACACGCTAGTTATAATGCATTAGCATGTTAAAATAAACTCCCACCAGCGCCACGACTGTTTACAAATGCCAAGGCAACTCCTGGAAATTGCCTTATGTGGCTTAAATGGGAGAGAGACCCCTGCTCCCTGAGACTCTCTACCCTTCTCCCAAGAAACTCACAGACAATCCTCTCTTTGTTTAACCTGCAACCGAGAGACAAGCATAAAAACAGGCAGCCAGCAGCACACAAATGCTGCTCTGTCTATGGGGCAGCCTCTTTCCTCTTCTTTTCCTATTCTATCTCAATAAACTTGCTTTTGCCTTACTCGATTGGCTCGCTTTTTTTCCTTTTTTTTAACATAGTAATGAATTTTTATTTTATTTTATTTTTTTAATTTCAGAATATTATGGGGGTACAAACATTTTGGTTACATGAATTACTTTTGTACAGTTTGAGTCAAAGTTATAAGTACGTCCATCACCCAGATAGTGTGCACTGTACCCATTAGGCACGAATTTACCCATCGCCTCTGTCCCCCTCTACCTGCTTGACTTCCATTGAATTTTACTACCATATATACACATGAGTGTTCATCATTTAGTTCCAATTTAATAGTGAGTACATGTGGTGTTTGTTTTTCCATCCTTGTGATACTTCACTTAGGAGGATGATCTCCAGTTCCATTCAGGTTGTTACAAAAGGTATTAGTTCACCATTTTTTTATGGCTGAGTAATACTCCATGGTACACATATACCAAATTTTATTCATCTGTTCATGTATTGATGGGCAGTTGGGTTGTTTCCACATCTTTGTGATTGTGAATTGTGCTGCTATAAACGTTTGAGTGCAAATGCCTTTTTAATAAAATGTCTTTTTTTCCTTTGGGTAAATACCCAGTAGTGGGGTTGCTGGATCAAATGGTAGGTCTACTTTTAGTTCTTTGAGGTATCTCTATACCACTTTCTATAGAGGTTGAACTAGTTTGCAGTCCCACCAGCAGTGTGTGAGTGTTCCTATCTCCCCACATCCACGCCTGCATCTGTTGTTTTGGGACTTTTTGATAAAAGTGTTGGCTCACTTTTGAATTTGTTCTTGCTTGAAGCCAAGAACCCACTTGGCCTCAGGCCAGACCCCACTTTTGGTGTCCACTTTCCTGTATCAGTGGGACTGGGGTCAGAAAAGATTACCATAAGGGTTTTGTTAGTGGCACAGTAACCACTAGTTTTACTACCACCCTACCCTCGACTCCCCCCTCCTTTATTTCTCTCTATTGTCTTAATTGAAATTTTTCTTGAGATACTTATAGGTTTAAATGAAGTTGCAAAAAATAATACAGAGAAATACCCTATAGCTTTTATATAGTTTTCCCCTATAGTAACATTTTGCAAAATAATACAATATCATAACCAAGATAGTGACATTGGTACAACCCACTGATCTTATTCAAATTTCCCATTTTACTTGTGCTTATTTCTGCATATGCATTTAGTGCTATACAATTTTATAACATGGGTAGGTTCAAATATCCACCACCACAGTCAAGAAACAATTTCATCACTACAAGGGTGACTTGTTATAACCACTGTGTTCCCACCCCTTCTATTTTCTGGAAGAGATTGTGTAAAATTGGTTTAATTCTTCTTACAGTGTCTGATAGAATTCTCCAATGAAACTGAGCCTGAAGCTTCTTTTTCTGTGGAAATTTTAATTACAAATGTAATTTATTTAATGGATATAGGACTGTTCAGATTATCTATTTCATTTTGGTTGATTGTTAAAAGTTTGTTGTTTTTGAGGATTTGGTCTTCATTTCTTTTATTTTTCAAATTTATGACTATAAAGTTGTTCATGGTATTCCCTTATTATCTTTTTAGTGGATATAGTACCTGTAGTGAGATCTTTTATTTTATTGCTGGTATTGGTGATCTGTGTCTTCTTTCTTTTATTTTTGTCCCTCTTGCTAAAGATTTATCAATTTTATTGATTTTTTTGGAAGAATCAACTTTTCATTAACTTTCACTATTGTTTTTCATTTTAAATTTCATTGGTTTCTGCTCTTATCTTTATTATTTACTTCTTTCTTACTTTGGGTTTGCTTTTCTCTTTATTTCCTAGTTTCTCAAAATATGAACTAAGATTATTGATTTGAGATCTCTCATTTTTTCTAATGTAAACATTTAGTGCTATACATTTCCTTCTTAGCACTGCTTTAATTATGTCCCACATATTATGACAGGTTGTATATTTGTTTTCTCTAAGTTCTGTGTATATTTTTGTTTCCTTTGAGGCTTCCTCAGTGATTATTTAGAAATGCATTAATTACTACTATTTACAGATTTTCCTATTGTTTCTCTGTCATTGTTTTCTAGTTTGGTTCTATTATGCCTATAATACGCACTCTATATTACAGTTTTCTAAAATTGGCTGAAGTTTGTCTTATGTCCCATGGTATGGTCTATCTTGGTGCATATTTCATGGGTGCTTGAAAATATTACATATTCTGCTGTTGTGTATTTATATATGTATGTGTGTGTGTGTATAAAATCTCCCACTGGTTATTGTGTTGTTCAGATTTTCTATTTTCTTGTTTTCTGTCTATTAATTCTATCAGTTTCTAAGGAAAGCATGTGTTGAAGTTCCCAACTATAATTGAGGATGGGTCTACTTTTCCTTCCCATCCCATCAGTTTTTGCTTCACATATTTTGAGTTTCTGTTGTCTGGTACATATCTATTTAAGACCATTATGCTTTCCTGACGGATTGATCCTTCCATCATTATTTAATGTCCCTCTTTGTCTCTAGTAATTTTCTTTACACTGGTAAAGTACCTTTATCAGGTACTAACATAGCCACTGCTGCTTTTTATAAATTAATGTTTTCAAGGTATATCTTTTTCCATTCTCTTAATCTCAACCTACCTATGCCTTTACATTTGAAATGAGCTTTTTGTAAATAGTATATAATTATCAAACCCCTTTTTGAAAGATAGAGCAAAATTTGGGATAGGGATATGGGGGAACAGAGTTCTGAGCTTAAAGGTATGGATGAGGGTGGGGAAAGGGTCTATAGTACTCTGAATATGAGAAACAAAGAAAGTTTTGTAGTAGATTGATTCTTGGTTTCTATCTTAGTTTAGCTTCTCCTAAAGGCAGACTTCTAGTCAAAGACTTAGGGGTAGGTGATCACAGAAAACATAACTGTCACAGGCTGAATTGTGTACCCCCCAAATACGTATGTTGAAGTACTAACCCTCCATACCTCAGCATGTCACTATATTTGAAGATAGGGTCTTTAAAGAGGTAATTGAGGTAAAATTTGGCCATACAAATGGTCCGTAATCCAATACAACTAGTGTCTTTATAAGAAGAGGAGATTGGGACACAGCAAGAAGGCAGCCATCTGCAAACCGAGGAAAGTAGCCTCAGAAGAAACTAAACCTGCCAACGTCTTGATCTTGGACCTCTAGCTTCCAAATCTATAAGAAAATAAATTTCTGTTGTTTAAACCACCCAATCTGTGGTGTTTTGTTATAGAAACTCTAGAAATCTAATCTAAGTAAGGATATGGGATAAATGAGTTGAGCAGGGAGAAAAGGCAATAAGGAGTGCATTCGTGAGAGGTCTTCCATTGTAAGCATTTAGGACTTAATCCTGGATTCTTCTGTCCCTCATTGGCTAAGGGTTGCTTCTAAAGCAGGTGTTAAATTTCTGGGCTACATTGTGCTTGAGGTAAATAAACCAGCTTCCACGGTGTTGGAGAAAGCTCATAAGCATATTAGCAAAGAGTCACAGGTACTTGAGGTGGGAAGCTATCATTGTGCCTGATCACTGCCCACTGCAGTGCTAAGTGGACTTAGGTCTGGGCCATTGGCATATGGGTGGGCATCAACATCTACCATAGCCTCTTCCTTCCTTCTTTTCTTCTCTTGCCAGGCTCTTGGAAATCTGAGCCTCTCTGACATGTCCATTAGGAAATCTAGTCTTTCAGGTCCCTGTATGTTAAAAGGTCCAAAGCCTTCTTCTGTTTGGTCATCCTCCTCATTTGCTCCCTTCCTTATAAAACTGAGTGAGTCCAGGGTGGAACTCAGGGGAAACAAGTCCTGGAGCATGGTAAGTTTAGAATGACAGCACTAAACAGTCCTCCTTTCCTTATAGTCACCTCTTCTTGATGGAGGAGATTAGGACCTAGACTGGATAATGAAGCTAAGGAGGCCACGAGGTCTGTTTTCAGGGTTATAGCCTTTAGGACTTCCTATCGGTTGGGGAAAGGAGTTGTATCCCGTGTCTCCATACAGGTCAGTCCATCTTACTCAGGGACTGTCTTTTGATGTGATGTCAAAGTCTAGTTAGTAGTGAAAATAAGTTGCCAGGAGTATCCCTTATGTAAATCTCCCTCCAGTGATGGTGGTAGGCAAGAGGATAAGAATTTAGGTATCTTGACTCTCATTCAAACACTTCAAGTATGGGCTCACATGGGTTCCTAAGTGATTTTCAGTATGTTTAAAAGCCTAAGAAATGATACACTGCCTAATCAAAATGGCACAAATCATTTTCTTTTGGAAGAAACTTTATCATGCCATCTTAAGGCATGATAGAACCTAGAAGGCATGATAGAACCTAGAACCTCACATTGATTAGTTTTTATTGGATGTTATTTATATGTTGATTAATTTCAAACATGAAAAAATGAATAATCATTGAATGTATTGAGGGAGATGCAATTCCTTAAAACATACAGTTCAAGTGGAAAGTAATATAATAAGCTTTTGGACATGATACACCTAGGAGACAGTGGCCCAGGGCATGCCAGGCTCTGCAGTCATTTTCCACTAGTTTCCTCCTCATAGCTGGTCTCAGAGAGAGGGAAGACGCATCCTGTTATCTCTCTAATTTAACAGAAGAGGAAACTGAAGCTAAAGAGCAGGATGGAGCTGAGAACCCTAAGTTCTCTCCCCTTTCCACCTTCCTTTTATGGTACTCATCATTTCTCTCACTTGTTAATTTGTATTTTAGATTATGCCTTGTACCAAGAAAAATGTATTGTACCTCACAAAAATACAATAGGCTTCGTTGTTTCAAACTAACTACTTTCTTGAACTTAGCCTTCATTAGTAATATAGGACAGATGGTGAAACCCTGCATTAACATAGTAAGCAGTGGCCAAACAATTTAGTTGTAGGATTTTATGTGTTTATTACGAGATTGATAGAGTAACCAGGTGAGCCTGAGTAGCTAGCTGGTGTTTCAATTTGTAATCTAAATGTATCCTGGCACCTGGTTATGGTGTTCTGATTTGTGATCTAAATCTGTGCTGGCACTACCCCATAGGGATGATCGACTCAAGATTTTTGTGCCTGACTAGGACTTCCAGGGTGGTGGCAGCATCTCTAGACTTTCCCAGATACCTGATGCTTATTTTGTCATACTGATTCAGGGCTACTACGTCAGGAGAATATGGAGATATGAAGACCCATCTTTTACTTCCCCATTGTTCAAGCTGGGGTTGTCTGAAGTTGGCTCCCCTACTTTGCCTTTCCTTCCCCACTCCTCTCAGTCCTGCAAGTTGAGAACGGGGTGGAGTGTGGAGGGGCACTGGAGAGAGAATTGCTCCCAACCTCCAATCCTGCAGTATCACAGAGCATGCTATTACAAGGATTTTTACCATAGTTCCTTTAGTGTTTTGTCTTATTTTCTCAATTCTGTTCAGAACCTAGGCAGTGAAAAAGAGTGATATTTATTGAGCCCATTGATTCTTAGTGGTTATTGGAGCTAAGTGGGTTAACCTTATCAAAACTTGTGGAGACTTGAGCAGTGAAAAGTCATAAATACTTTAAAATGAACTTCCTCTTTGGATTAATTAATTGGAAGCCATGGTGTGTTCATATCCTTTCTTGAAATGGAAATAGAAGTTGAACTTTTCAGATGGGACCCCTTCCTGAGACAAGGACATATAGATGAGATATCACCAACAAAAATACTGCAATACAATAACAGATTAAGTTTCCCAAACATAACAGCATAGCAATTCCTCTGCTGTGGCCAGTCACTAAGTAGTGTCAAGTATATAGTTAGTGACAAAAGGAAAGGCATGGTTGCTTGATAGCTGTGACTCTCAACTTGGGGTTGTAGCACAGATAAGTGTAACAAAGTGTCAATTGAAAAACTGAGATGTATTCCTAGGAAAGATGAGCATCCAATCTTTTAGGCCAGAGAATGGCAAGAGGTGGAGGGGAAGAGCAGAAACTTATTTTTGGTAGAAAGAACATTATTGAGCCCAGCCTCAGCACTAGATTACCTTCCCCTTATAAGATACAGCATCAATGATGACAAAATCACTGCTCCAGCTGGCAAAACCAGCGAGAAGCACAAGTTCAACTCCCTCTTTGCAGGCACAGCTTCAGTCTGTGCCATCTTAAATTTGTACCTACATTCTTGGCCCTGGGAGATGCAGAAAGGAAAGGAGAATTAGCAATTTGGAATATGTTAGGGTCAAACAGCCTAACTAATGTCTAATGAGATGACTTTAAAGAACTGCTGGGAGTCATTGCCCTAAGTGACATAGCTCTTAAAAGGTTATGGATAGACCCTAAAACTCTCAACTTCTTTAAATAATCCCATTATAAAACCATCAGCCCATGAACTCATTTAAACCCTTTTGGATCTGCTCATTTTTCCAGCTTGTACTTGACAGACTTCTTTGCTGCCTCCTGCTAAGAGTTAATTTTTTTCCTATTAACTATTGCAATGATCATGTCTACTGAAAAGAGATTTCAACTTTGAAAACTTAGCTGAATCTGAATTTGTACATTTACATCCTCGCAGGTTGATTTCTCTGTTTTGTTCAAATAACGAGCTCCATTTCCTTATGGATTCAAAACAAAAAGAACCTGAAGTTAAAATAAAGGGAAATTTATCTTACAAAGAAAATCATTCCTCCTTAGATTTTAGACACTCAGAATACTTTCTTTGGAAAGAATAACACAAGATATCTTCTCATCACAGAACAAATGAGACGGTATATTTCACAAGGCATCTTAATCCAAACTACTTATGCAACCTCACGGTCAACATATTTCACAAGACACACAAAAAAGTACTAACCAAAAGAAATAAAATTGATAAATTTTGATTAGCTTAAAATTAAGAACTTCTGAGATATCATGAAGAGGGCAAAAAGGCAGCCATAGGATAGAATAAAATATTTGCAATATTTCTCTAATCTGTAATATTTATACATCTAAAATATAAAAATATTTTATTTAGTTCAATAGGAAAAGGAGAAATCAGTAGAAAAATGGACAAAAGCAGGCTCCTCCAAAAAGAGGAAATCTAAATAGAAAACAAATATATGAAAAGGAGCTGAAATTGATTAGTCATCAGGGAAATGGATGATAAAACCATGGTGAAGCATAGCTACATATCCACCAGATAGCTACATTAAAAAGCACACAAGTAAACAACAAAAACAACAACAGACAAAAATACTAAGCATTGACGAGGTTGTGGAACAATGAAAACACAAATGCTGTTAGTGTGAAAGTAAGCTGTTTGACATTATCTAGGAAAGCGGAAAGTCTATTTAGCCTGAATCTCAGCAGTACTACTCCTGGTTGTCTACCCTAGAGACACACACATAAGCATGTGCACCAGGAGACACTTATAGCAAGATTCATAGCAGTATTATGTATATAGCCAAAGGTGGGAGACAGCCCAAACTGTCTCTACAGTAGAATGGATGAATTGGGGCATAATCATAAAATATAATGCAATGCTGTCATGAAAATAGATGAATTCTGACCATAGGCAACAATGTTGAATCTTAAAAATATAATGTTGGTCAGGTATGCTGGCTCAGGCCTGTGATCCCAACACTTTGGGAGGCCAAGGCAGGAGGATTGCTTGAGGCCAGGAGTTAAAGACCAGCCTGGGCAATATAGCAAGACTCTACCTCTAAAAAAATTAAAAAAAAAAAATTAGCTGGGCATGGTGGTGCATCCCTGTAGTCCCAATTACTCAGAAAGCTGGGGCAGGAAGATCACTTGAGCCCAGAAGTTCAAGGTTACAGTGAGCTATGATCAGTCCACTGTACCCCAGCCTGAGTGACAGAGTGAGACCCTCTTTCTAAAACAATAAAAATACATAATGTTGAATAAAACAAATCAGATTTTTAACCAAATACCTAAGAGGCATACTTAAGTGTTCAAATTGAAAAGTGTATAAAAGAAGTCGTTATAATAGTGTTGTGGATATTGTGGATCCCCTTTTTATATGCCATGCACCATTCTTAGCTCTGAGAATATTCACAGCTGGTCACTCACTGGAAATTGCCCTTGGCCACAGGGAACTGCTTCATCCACTGTCATACCCCGACCTGGGGTTTGGCTAGTAGTGTCTAGTGACTGACTGATGCGGGAATACAAATACACAGCCCCGCTGGCTTCAATGCAGGACAACACCCAAGGGCTCTCAGAGACCTGTGTAGGACTGGCACAGCCACCGGTGCAACCACATTGTAGACTAGCTTCTTCCTCTGCTCATCTTGTCTTACTGACTTCCTTATGCACAGGTGTATCACCCAACAATATCCTCAGGAAACCTTCTGCCTGCAGTATTCCATCTCAGAGTCTGCAAGAAACTATCTGTGACAACCTTTACCAGTTATCTTTGAGAAAACATAAGGGAGTTTTTACTGGGAAGGGACACTTTGGGGCTTCTAGGATATTGGCCAAGTTCTATTTTTTGAGTGGCAGTTGCACAGGTGTTATCTCTATAATACATTCACCTTTTTGCATCTTTTCTTTAAGTTATATTTCACACACAAAAAGGGGATTAAAAAGTGACTTCTATTCTTTATGAAGGGAGGAACAAATTTATTTTTAATTTAAATGAAGTATATGTAATATTTTGAAAACAATTTCTCCTAGGTTCTTTGGTCCCCTCCTCCCTTCCCACAACTAGTACTCTACTGTGACACATACCTTTGTGTGTGTCATAACAGAGTAATGCCAAGTTGGAACTTCACGTTCGCCAGCCATACTATGATGATCCTGGAGCATTCTCTGCACTGGAGCATCTCCAGCTGCCTCATGGGGCCACTGAATGGACACAGAGACCTCCAATCCCTCACATTACAGATGAGGAAAGTGAGGGCTGCCAGGGAGTATATCACTGTGCCTCCAACCAGTCCTGTCTCCTCTCATATGGAATTCCTATCTCTGTGACATGCTTGGGTCAAAGAATATGTAAGTGGAAGTGACATGTGCCTCTTGTAAGCAAAAGCATTGGGTCATTGCATGATTTGTCACTGTCCCTCTTCCTACTGCCATGAGGCAATCAATGCCCCAGAAAGAGGCTACTCCACCCACCTAGGTCCTAGAGCACAGGCAAATGACACAGAGTGCAGCTGACCCAGGATGGATACAGCGTGATTAACAAACCAATTTTCTTTGTTATGAGCCACTGAAAATTTAGGGTTGTTTGGTATCAAGACAAAACTTAGACTATTCTGACTGATACAGAGTCCTACCAGGGGATCCTCACGTCCAAGCACCACACAGATATCTGAGCAACTGTGAAATCTGGGCAACATGCTTTTTGGAAGCCACACTTCCTCCCTCCCTTAGTGTATTGAAATACATGCACACACACATATGTGGACATAATGAGCCATAGCTGATAAACAGACATCACTTCCAAGTTAAGCTTTTCTGGATAAAAGAGAAAATAAAATCCAAAAGGAGAAAAATGTATATAAAATGACAGCCATGGATTTGATCTTCCTTAAAAACAACTCTGCTTTGAAGAGCTCACCATAGCTGCTCTACAACCAAGCTGAGAAATTTTGATTAAACCACCTTTCTTGCTCTCACACCTGAAAATCACCAATGAATGCTGTATAAAGCCAGAGCCTGCCTTTTCATCTGGGCCTGTCACTTAAAACAGTTCCTTGGCACATCTGAGTCTTGAATATCCACTGTTCCCTGCCACCACCACAACATAAAAAGACTGAGAAAACAGAGAGATTTTCATCACTGGTCCTCGTAGGCAAGCTCCAAAGGGTATGAGAGAAATGCTCATGGCCTTCATTTTTTAACTTGCTTGAACTCCCCCTGACAGCTGGTAAAAACTTGATCAAATCAAATCTTCGGGTGCTGTGACTCAGCTGCATCAGGCCAGAATGGAAAAAGGTTTTGTTCCAGCCGAATCCAGGCCTTATCACCTCATCCTGTCACTCATACTTCCTCAGTTCACCCACAAATCCTCCAGGATTTATTGCAGATGTAGCAAGCTTGCTGGAAATAATGGTACAAGCAAAGAGGCTAGTCGGCTATCGACTCCAAGCTCTGGGTAATACCAATGGGAAATTATTTGCACAAAAGGTGCGCTGGGGTGACAAATGAAGAGGGGCTGGCCCATTGAAGATGCTAGGACTTAGACAAAGCTAACACACTAATACCAAGCCACTAGCTTTATCTGATTACTTCTGGGGCTGACGGCTCCCCACACCGCCTCCCTTCCGACGCCCCCACCCACCCACACTCTTGCGTAAAAGACACACAGGTTGCTTTCTTTGGTGTGCAGTGTACCATGAAATGGTAATCTAGAGAATTACTACATTTATATAAGCCACAAAGTGTTTTTATTCCCCACGAAAAACAATTTTCAGATCGACAATAAATTTGTCTTTCCATTGTTGACTAAAGAAAAACCGAACAGTTCCAGGAAAGCGTTAGATTACGACAAAGGGAATTAAGACTGATTTTTACCCAGAAAGAGTAATTTTTTTGGCCTCATCTGAGACGCATCTTTCTTGGACTCTGGTCAGACTCAATTTAGGGAAACATTCAGAACAATAGCAATTCCATTCTTCCCTCGTATTTTTTCGCAAAAGAAAATGTGTTTTTATTTCTCCACTTTAATCTTGGAACAGGCCCTTTTGGGGGTAACTTCTTGCATTCATTTTTGTTATTTTTGCTCAGTTTGCTGTCACTCTAAGCAGGTGGCAGTGCTACATTCTGTGTGATGTAAAACGGGCTTGTGTTCCTCCTTATAAAAGCCCTCAGCTCTTAAAGTAAGAAAGAATTATCCTCATTGAACAGAATTCTCCGTTTTTCTAATCTCCTCATTTTCATAGAAACAAAGTGAAAGTCTTTTTATCTGTGTCCCGATTGACTATTAATGTTTTAAACTGATTTTGTCAAGAAATTTCCTTTCCACAGTGGTTCTCCTCAAGTTTGGTAAAAAGCAGAGTAAAATGAATAAATAATCAAATTTGAGGATCATTAATGCAAGGCCCTAATATGGTTTGGAGGTGAGGGGTTACCAGCAGAATGTGAAATGTCAATTTCCAAAAAAAAACTGTCATCAGAATGTACTCTTGACAGCTGTATTTTATGTAATGATGTAACTTAAATAATGTGTAATAAGGTATATTTGATAAGCAGGTTCTTTCTCTCACAAAATTTCCTTAAAATATCAATAGTTTCCAATTCATTAATTTCATTATGTAAGGAATACATATGTCTTAATTGTAATAAGATTTTGGAGACACAACAGAGAATTAAACAGACATCTGTTTGAAATTGAAAATATATATCATTAATTAGAAAGCTGTGTATGTCAGCACCTTTCCAGCAAAGTTTCTTTCTCTGATCTCCATTTCTTAGCTATGTCATACAATCCTTAGGGTATAAGATTAACAAAGGATGATTTGCAAGCCAATAAAATTCTACAAGTGTCATCCATTCTAAAATGCCCCAAGTCCAACTCATACTCACACAGTAGCCAGCACTGAGTCACAGAATTGGGACCATTTTTCAAAGAGGAGGTCTCAGAGGACACTCGTAGGAGAAGATGTCATTCCTAAAATTACCTCCCAGAAGATTCGAGGGTCTCAACCTTTCAGTCCGTCCTTGATGATGCCTTTGAGCTGCTCCTCCTCGTGTGCATGGCTGGTCAACCCTCCAGGCCTGGCTTGAACTTTCTATTCAGTAACTATACTTCTGTGTGTGGGGTGGAAGAAGTGTTTTCTTTATTTTGATTTCAGTTTTTATCCTCCAACCAATTTTTTAATGAAATTAAAATTTACTTTTATTGAAGAACCACACACATATAGTTTAATAAGATAAATAGACTGTATTTAAACAAACCCAGCAGTGCCCTGTCCCACTGTCCTCAGCCCCAATCTTTAAAGACAACTCCTTCTTGGTCTCTTAGCTGTTTCTTCTGTATTTCTAAAAATATGCACCTCTTCTACTTCAATTTTAGACACTTCCTATTCTATTGTGTTTCTGATTTAAAAGATGACAATTTATCGCTTTTGTGTTCCTCCTGCCTATTTTCCCCATCCATTATTCCAAATTATAGTTCTATCACAATTTTGTATTAAATCAACATCGAATATTCACATTATTTTGTCTAGGTAAATAACGTTCATTGCTGAGTCAAGTCGTGAACTATAATTAAAATTTTCTCCTTGCCCAATTTTTATCTTGTGTCAACCATTTCATTTTTTTATTTGCATAATTTTCTATATTTCTGTATTTGTGTTTCTTCCCAAACTCACCACTGAACTGTAAATCACTTCTTAATATTAATATTAATATTAATATTCTTTTCCTCATGTATTCTGCCACTTCCATTCCTCCTCACCTGGAAACTGCTTCCTCTCTCACTCTGCACGGCCATCCCGGGACTTCTCATTGCCATTGCTCCCTTTGCCTCTTTTGTGGGCTATATCCCATTATTTCCATTCTTCTGCTACCATTGTTTATGTCCTCATCTGGGTGTAACTCACCCACTATTCCTAAAGGAAGGTGTACACAAAGCTTTTTTGTGTGTGGAGATTTTGTTTATCTGAAAATGTTTAATGAACTAATGCAATGTCTAGTGACTCTTCCTCTTCTTATAAAGCTGCCAATCCTATCTGATTAAGGACCCCACCCTTATGACTTCATTTAACCTTAATTACCTTCTAAAAGCTCTCTCTCCAAAACAGTTACATTGAGGGTTAGGACTTCAATGTATGCATTTTGGAGAGACTCAATTCAGCAGTATGTTACTGCTAAGATTAAGTTATGAAAACTGTGGCTTACATTTTAGGTTTTATCTCTCTCAGATCACTTGCCCTGAGAGAAGCCAGCTGCCAGATAGCCTATCAATCTGGCCACGTGCTAAGGAATGGAGATATCCAGCCAATATCCAGGGAGAAACGGAGGCCTGCCATCAACCATGTGAACACAAAGAGAAGTCTACTCTCCAGCCTTGAGAACCACAGACCTAGATGACAACTTGACTACAATCTTGGGAAAGACCCCTGAGTCAGAACAACCCAGCTAAGCCAGTCCCAGATTCCTGACCCTTAGCCATGGTGGCAGGTAATAAAGGTTTGTCATTTTATGCTGCTGTTTTGGGATAACTGGTTGCACAGTAATAGATGACTAATACACATGCCACTTGTCAGATACACATTTTGCAGATATTTTTCCCAGCCTGTATCTTGCCCTTTTGCTTCCTTAACATTGTCTTTTGAAAAGCAATTTTAAAAAAAGTTATGAAGTATATTTTATAATTTTTTCTTTCATAACAAGTATGTTTTGTGTCCTATTTAAGAAACTTTTGCCTAACCCAGTGTCACAAAGATTTTCTCCTATGTTTTCTTTTAGAATTTTAATAGTTTTAGCTCTTATAATTAAATATTTGATTCATTTTGAACTAAACTTTGTGCATGGTATGAAGTGAGGGTTAATGTTTATTATATTTTTTCTTTCCATAAAGATAACTATTTGTTACCTTTTTAAAACATAACTTCAATATCACTATTACCCACCAAAATTAACAATTATTCCTTAATATTATTATTACTTAATATCATCAAATATCTAGTCAATGTTTATATTTATTTGATCATCTTATAAATGTGCTTCTCATTTTTACGGTTTGTTTGTTCAAATTGGGATCAAAAGGATGTCCATACAATGCAGTTGATTGACATATTTCTTTACTCTCTTAATTTATATGCCTTCCTTTCATCTCTTTTCTTATAATGTTTTTAATGTTGTTGAGGAAACAAATTATTTGTTCTTTACTGTCTCAAATAGTTTGAGTTTTGCTGGTTGTATCTCTCTGGTGTTGTTGAATGTGTTCCTCAGTTCCCTATATTCTTAGTAAATTGGTTGCCCAGATTCAGGTTCAGTTTTGGGGGTAAGGGAAAGACCATTTCATTGATGGTGTTGGGTATATCCCTCAGAAGGCACATAATGTCTGGTTGTCTCCCTTGTTGCGGTGTTAGCAGCCACCAAAAACCATTGCCTGTATCCATTAAATCATCAGGAGATGAGAAATGGTAGCATGTTAATTCTATTATTCCACCTTTATGTATTAGCTGGGATACTTCTGTAAAAGAAAACACTCGCCCATATCACCTACCCCATTTGGCTGTCCTGAAAGATATTGTGTATAATTTGCATAGGCATCCCCTTGACTTTAACAGTAAGCATTTGGCCCCAGATATGTTTGAGAGTCTTTGGTAACCTTACTGTTCTACATGTTAGATATATACACATATTCATATACATATGTGTGTGTATATATATAACTAAGATAATCTATGACATTTTAAAATAATGATATGATTACATTTATACAATTGAAAAGACTATGCAAACTTTGGATGTTTTCACCAAATCTCAGGATAGGGTTGCAATTTAAAAAGCTGAATAAAAAACAATTTTTGGCCAAAATCAAAAGTAGTGCTGCTCAGAGCTGAAGAATATTTAGGTTTACTATGTGGCAGGTACTAAGTGCTTTCCATAGAGATCTCATCTTATCTTCTGAACAATAGTGCAGGGCTACCATCATTTCCATTTCACAGAAGAGGAAACTGAGGCACAGAGAATTACTTGTCCAAGCTCAAGTAAGTGTAGAACCAAGATGGGTACCCAGGGGGTCTAACTCCAGAGCCTACTCAAGATTGTCTTTGCTCTAAATCACACAGCTTACAAAAAAAAATCTCTTTATTGGAGACAGGTTAACCAACTTGCCCAAAACCAGCTAGCTAGACTCTATAAGGGCTTGAATTAATTTGGAAGTATGCATTCTTAAGTCCAAAGGGGAACGCGTATGTCTAAAGCATGTATATAGCAAAGCACATGGCCTCAGTGTCAGCAAAATGGAAGTCATCCCAGAAAGACTTGTCAACACTCCTGCATTGCCCCTGAATCCATGTGATTGACCCACCTTTAGATTTCTCCAGAAGCTTTAACACACTGGTGTGAAAAATGAAAGTCAAGAGTCAAAGGGTATGATGGCTCATGCCTACAGTCCCAGCTACTCAGGAAGCAGAGGCAGGAGGATCCCTTAAGCCAGAAAGTTTGAAACTATCCTGGACAACATAGTGAGACCCCATCTCAAAAAAAGAAAGTCAAGAATCAAATAGGAAACACTTTTAAGAAGAATCTAGGGAGACAAACTCCCCAGAAAGTTCCTTATTGCTGCAGTTCTGCTGTTTTGTGTTTGACCATGGACTATGAGTCCTGAGTCCTGCAGGTCTCCTTTCCCCATAAGTTGTGTTTAAAATCTGAGTTCTCTCCCTGTGGACTGAGTCTGGGATTGACAACAGGACAGTGCATTTGCGTCTTATTTTCTGTGGGTTGATATACAACACATGAGCAGAGAAAAAGTGGACCAGCTTATTTTCTAGTTCAGTCCGTTTGCCAATGATCAGATGAAAGGCGGTGACCACAATTAACAACAATGTGGTTAACTAACACTCTTTAAGCACTTCCTTAACAGGGCTCCACACTGTTCTGAGCATTTTATATATAACACCTCATTTAATATGCAGGTGACTTAAGTCACCCGACTGGTAAAAAGTAATACTGAACTTAGTCTCACCCAGTTTGACCGAGGAGCCCATTCTCTCAGTAATTACACCATAGCTACCTGGATGCTTAGGCTTTAGAATATTAGGTCTCCTTGATATTGCAGAACATGCATAGAAAACCCCCACTGTACTGTTCATTTGTACAAGTCTGCAGTTTCTCACTCTCTTTCTTTTTATCCTATAGAGATGATTTGGGGGCTATTGAAGATACTTCATGAAGGTTTGTTGAATGATGTCTAGCTTTGTGAGGGAGAAACTGAGGCACAAAAAATGGTCTGAACATCCCTGTTTCCAAATGACTGACAAAAGTAGTTTCTACTGACCGGGTCCCACTTCACTTCAGTGCTAACAGCTCAGTCCCTCCCACACAAAGGTCTGGTTTACCCAGCAAGTGGTGTTCTATATTTAATAAACTAGGCCATCCGGCTGTTACGTCAAAAAAGGTATCCTGAGTAATAAGATTGCTGATGTAAGAACATATCAGAATCATATCCACGAAAGAGAAGGTCCTCTGCAGGCAAGATATCTTAAGATGGAACATCCCCACTGCTGTTATTGGTTGGTGGAAATAACTGTCAGCATTAAGGGAGTCCACTGTGAATCCCAAGTGATTTCCTCCCACTTCACTAGACGAGTCTACCGAAATGTTTATCCGCTATTTCTGTTGCATCTCTCCCAGGCTGGCCCCTGGAGAGAAAAAGTTTCTGTTCATGCTGTTGCCCCCAGCCCTGGTACCTGACCTCTCTACTTCTCTCTCCTAGACCAAACCTCTCCACATCTGTCAAAAAATGTTCCCTTTTCTGCAAAGAGCTACATCACGTTCCCCAGGAATGAATCTACTATTGAACGTTCCTCTTAACCAAGACTCTCTTCTATATACTACAGCAGCAGTTGATTCAGTAAAATGACTCTTAATAAACACTTATCGCATTAAAAAGAAAGTATCAATCTTTTCCCAAAAGGGAGAATTTCAGAAAAGAGAAAAAAATTAAATATTTCTTGAGTCCCTATTTATGCCAAAACGTTGTTCTAGATGTTTTATCATACTCATACTAACACTTGATTATATTAATACTAATATCAATACTAACACTAACCCTAATACTGACACTGATACTAATACTAATGCTGATGTCAATACTAGTGTAAATACTAGTGCAAATACGAATATTAATACCAAACCAAATATATATATCAATACCAGTACTAATATAAATACTGATACTGGTACTAACAAAATATTTGTCAGGGTTTTTTTCCTGCATGGAGCAGCCTCTATTTGAGTATTCCTCCAGCCTCCTACCCCAACCCTTATGTATTCCTCCCGATGGAGAAGGAATGAGTAACCTAACGGATGGGTAACAGCCACTGATCAATTAAAAGGCCTTAATCCCTGAAGACTTATCCTCTTTTCATCTCTCTCTGCCCAGACACTGTCTACAAAAGGCAGTAATCCTGCATAAGAGAGTCTGCTCTGCCCTTCACACCCTGCCTAAAGGCCGGGATTTGAGGGCTTGTGCCCTCAAGACAAAGCAAGCAGCCCATGTGACTGATGATCTGAGTGCACCCTCCAACCTAGCTCTGTCCCTGATAAAGCTGTGCTGTGCTGTCCACTCGGGAGCAGGAGGAAAATGCCCAAGCCCTGGAACACAGGACTCAGAGGGGAAATGGAGATGAGAATTTTTGAACATGCTGGAAGAGAAAGACAGACCTGGGACTAAGGCTTCCTCTGCTGAAGATCTCTAAATTTTCTAAGAAGACAGAAATATCTCAAATGCCTCCCTCTTCTCCCTCTTAGAGAGGAGATAACAGAGTTCATCCTCTCATTCCAGCACACCGTATCAAGTAGTAAAAATAATGTTGAATTCATCTCATATTGAGAGACGTCTCCCGATAGCAGTTAAGTTCACAGAACACGGGTCCTGGGAGACGAGCATACTGGCAAAGGAACCAAGACAATGTTCTCGCTGTCTCCCCTCCTTCCTTTTGATATGAGCCTTTCCCGTGGTCTTTGGAAACACTAAGATTGGATCGCAGGAACATTATTCTTCTTGAAGTAATGGTTCAAGGGAGTGGGGACTGGATTCTTTGCAGGTTTGGGGCCAAAGGTATAAAAAATCTTCATTGTCCTCTCATCTCTTTTTACACCTTACAATGCGACATTCAGACCAGAATTCCTTCTCGTGGAAAACAATGCTTTTGTAAGAGTGCTTACATTTGTCTTCACAAGAGAGAATCCCAGATGGAAGGCAGGGCAGGTCATTTTAGTCCCATTTTTCAGATGCAGAAACAAACCCAGAGATCCTGTGAATTCCCCAAGGTCACAGAAAAGCCAAATACCATGTCCTCCCATTCCAAACCAAGACCCATCTCTCTGGTTAACATGATTTTAAAATTCTTGCCCAGAACACATTGAAAATGCTTAAAAATATTTGTTAAAAGAAACTGCTTCCAAAAAACTGGATGTAACTCTCTTTCTTGGGTCACTGCTCCCTCCAGAATACCCTACCCCTTCTGGATACATCACCTGAGGCTGTGCGGGCCACTTCCCTGCTGGAAACCTTCATGAGATGCTTTCTCTCATGGAATCCAGCCTGGAGCTTAGTGTGCCATGAAATATTTTTTGTGGATAAAGAGCTGCTTACTCCTGTCTCTCTCCCCATTTGCTCACAGCCTTTCCTTCCTTGGGATGCTCTCCTTACTCCCACCCTCCATCCACCCAGCTCTTCCTGGTCCTGCCTGAGGGTGTCCTTGCTGATGTCGGCCCTTATCAGAGCTCCTAGTAGTCTCATCCTCTGCTGAAATCCTGATACATTTCTTGTCTGTACCACTCATTTGTCTCCTTGCATACCCCATCATCCTTTTTCACTTATTTAAAAAAAATCCCTCCTTTCTCCTCACTGTAATATACCCTTCCTGCAGTCCGGGCAAATAGGCTAACCCTGGTTTTAATCACAGACAATAAAATTATTTGAAGTTGACAGTGATGGCCTCTGTATATTTACTCCACATATGCTCTTGGCCACCCTAATACTGGACACAGGGATTTAAATTGGGGGCTACAAAAATACCACCGGCAAGTTTCAAAACCTCAGTATTTGGGGAAATGCTTCATTGGACGACCCTTGAGTACATCTTAGATAATTCTAGTACTATCCAGCAACAGAAGGCAGAGGCAGAGGTGTCCACCTTTTATTTGCATCATGGAGTCAGCCTGTGGATTGTGACAGGTGGCTCAGGCTTTTCCTAGAAAGCAGACAATACACAGCCATCTCTGCTACATGCACCAATGAAGGAGAAGGATGAGGCAGAAGATAAGAAAAGCCTATTTTTACTTTCTGGTCATTTCCACAGTAGATTGACCTTTCCAATTTACAGAATGAGAGTTGCAAAAGAAAAAAATATCTTAGAGATAATCTTGTTTAACTGCCATCTCACACTTGAATCATTGCCTCAATCGTGTTGTGCAGTTTCTGAACACTGGATAGAAAGATGTTACTGTGGCATTTTAAAATATTAGCAGGTAATCCATAAAGCAGATAGTTTACAGTCGAAAAAGAGTCAGACTATCATTGATGGTAATGTTATTAACAATAGCTAGCATTTATTGAGATGATGATTTTATCTCATCTAATTCTTATCACAACCCTACGAAGTAGACTTCATTAGTATCAGTGTTTTTAGATGAGAAAATCGAGGCTTAGAGAAATTAAGATTAAGTGACTCAGTATGTACAAATTGCTTGGAAGGGTGTCTGACACATATAAGTGCCGAATAGATTTTCAATAACATTATCATTATTATTCTTATGATTATTAGTAACTTGTAACAGCTAGAAAGTGATGAAGCAAAGATTTTGACTCAGATCTCTCTGACCCTAGATAGCAGGATTTTATTCCAAATACCTAATGAAACTAATTATTGTTTGCTCTCACTATCTCTAATCATCTTTGGATGCTTAAAAATAATGACTATTTTCTTTTACATATAGCCTGATTTCTTAATAAATAATAAAGCCGTCCATATGTTTAGATATCTCAAACTTGGCTGTTAGGCTATTATAGAATTTTATTTTTTCCTTTCATTTCCCCAGGCTTTGTTAAAGTGGGAGATAAATCTCTGTGCTACCATATGAAAGTACTGAAGGAACCTGGCATTCATACTTCTCCTGAAATTAAAGATATTCAATATGGAACTAGATTAACCAGCAGATAACTCCATCACAGAATTAGATTTTCCAAATAAACTTTAAGTAGACATTAATTTCATGATCTGTTTGTTCAGAAATTCTAATAGAGGAATAGCCATTCATTTCCATAGGAAATTTTTATCACGACTGTTCCAGCGAAAATGTTGTCACATGATACTTGATACTTTTGCTGCTCTTGCATTTATACTAAAACAACAAAGCTACTGACTGTTATTTTTAATTTCTCTCGGACTTGGACTTGTTTCCCAATGGGTACAACAAAACTTCCTTGGTAGTTCATCTGTCTGGAATACTATTCTTCCTCATCCAGTTCTCTAAAGTTAAATGTCACATCCTCAAGGATGCCTGCTCCAGCCCTCAAGACAAGGTTAGGCACCTCTGTTAAACATTCTCATTGCACCCTATATTTTTTTCATGGGCCTTATGATAATTAAAGTTAAGAACCTGCTAAATGTAGTTACTTTTTAAATGTCTGTTCCCCTCCTGCTAGACCATAAACTTTATGATAACATGAGCTGTGTCTACCTTGCTCAGTTTGTAGCCCCAGGACCCAGCCTAATTCCCAGCACATAGTAGGCCCTCAAGACAAATTTGTTAAGTGCATGAATAAACAAATCCTACCATGTAAAAATATATATGTTCATGATTTTCTCCTGGACTTAGTTTTCCTCAAAACTGATAAATTTTTATAAGAGCTAATTTTTTCTAGCATCCGAAGGAAGCACTCAGAGGTGATTTCGTTTAGGATTGTCAGATAAAACACAGGATGCCCTGTGTTTAAATGGGAATTTCAGATAAACAACAGATAGTTTTTCAGTGTGTGCCCCAAATATAGCATAATCATTATTTGTTGTTTACCTAAATTTCACATTTAACTAGGCATCCTGTATTTTTATTTGCTAACCCTAGTGACCCAACTTTCAGAACCTCTTAGTAACAGGAAAGAAGACAGCAAGGCAATAAAAGAAGTAAAAACAGTGAAACCCTTGAGAACAGGATCGAGGAGATGCACCTTCCTACCTGCCCCCCGTTGCCTAGCCCGACTCCCCCAAAGCACCCAGCACAGTGCCTGCTACAGAGGCACCAGTAAATGGCTGTTGATTGAACTACAGTTTTAAAATTCCATCAAATGTCTCCATTTGGAAAGGATCATGAAGGGCAATATGTTGCTAAAAGAAATAAGTAAAAGAACAACTCAGTTATTACATGATCCTAAAGCTGGAAGCAGGTGGGGGCTTCCTATCTACTGCCCACAGCCCAGACTCTTCTAAGGCCCCACAAGTGACAGTAGTCTACCTGGAGCTAGAACCAGGTCACCCTAACTCCTAGTCCAGTGCTCCTTCCACAAGCCAAACTAAAGATATTTCTGACAAAGACAACCTTTTCTGGAAAATTCCAAACCTTTCTTCTCCACCAGCTGCCTCAGCTTTGTAACCAACCAACATATCCCAAGCTATTATGCATATTCTTTAAAGAAACCCAAGTTAAGAGCTTTTCCCTTTTTTAAGCTAATAAAGATTATACTTATAGATGGATGGAACAAAACAATAAGGTAAAAATGAATATAATTGTTTAAAAATATTTAAGGCCTTTGCATGAAACTTCCTTTCATTTGTAGACATATCAGATTATACCAAGGATCTCTCTTTATACATTTTTTTTTAAAGGGTGGCAGCTTCAGTTCAATAGTGTTAGCGAGACAATCCCTTAAGCTGTGTCAAAATGCCAGTTATCCTAGATGCCACCCAGATTTGAATAATTTAGAGTGAGACAAAACACACACCAGAAAGAAGGAATCATCTTTTGACTACCGCTGCTTTTGAGGAGGCTGCCTCCCCCCAGCCCCCTTTCTCTTTCCTGAAGCATCTTCCTCTCTCTATCAGTGGTGACAAGTGCCAATCAAGCCTTCTGCGGCTGAGGGAGGGGGGGAAATGGGCAGTGGAGATGCACGGGGGAGGGGAGGCGGAGAAGACATGAAACATTCTTGAACAATTGCTCAAGGAAGATTCCCTATCGGTGTGTGGTCTGGGGAAAAGAAGTCTTTTCCTTTTTTCTGCTTCTAATCTCTAACCGACTATTTACCTCTTTTTATAAACTTGAATCTCTCTGTTGCTCTAAAGGCTCCAAAACAAATCGCCGGTCAACCGGGATTAAGCTGCTTTGTTGCCAATGATTAGCAGGTTTGCTTGTAGTTTCAACATCTTCAGCAACAGCTGAATGTCAACCGATTCAGGAAATGCTTGTCTTATTTTGACCGAAGCCATATGAATGTTTGAAATAAGTTGGGAGAAAGGTACCATATAGAGAGGATTACAGAACTTTCCAGGGAGAGAGAGTTTAACAAGCACAACTGAGAACTCTATCAACATTTGTACGTCTGTTGTTTTTCATGCTTACCATCATTTTGAAAATTGTTATATTCCAGCTGACTCACTTTCCCAAAGAAAAACCAGTAAAATGTCTATTTTAAATCCCAAACTCTATGGAATGTTGACTTCAAGCACATTAAATATTTTATGGCTCAAAATCTTCGTGGCATTCATTTATCGAATGCTAACTGTATGCTGGGTACTGCGCTGGAATAAAGTCCAGTCTCTCTTTTCAAGAGTCTTCAATTACAGTCACTTGTTTCAGTATTTAATACATTTTTGAAAAGCAATATAATTGCCTAGGACTCTGTGTGCATTACGTGTAAGACCTGCAGAGCAAGGACTTTGCCTTCGTCCTCTACCATCCCCTAGTACCTTGCACCTTGATCTTGTACAGGATGACTGCTCAAGGGCATCTCTTCCTCAGGAGCTGCATGGTATAGGGTTTGGAATCAGGGTTCTGGCTCCAGCTCTACCTCATTTTATGGCCACAAACAAACCCTTTACTCAGGGGATCTTTGGCTTTCTGCATTTACATGAAGAGAGCCCTTTTCCATCGTCCCTTACAATACCAGTCTGTGTTTCCTTGACCTCAGGGCAAGGAAACTGAACAGCAAGGCTTAGGGACACTTATCCAATTTTAACCACCTTGAGGGCAGGGTTTTTTCCTCTCAGTGAATCCCCAGGGTCAACACAGTGGCATGCGGTAAAGATCCACACCCGTGAAAGGAACTCAAGCCAAGAGTCTATGAGGCAAAAAAGAAAGAAACCCAGGTAGGCTTAAACATTGTCCTGGGAGCCAAGCCATAGAAAAGACCTCGGATTTTATATGGATATTTTTGAGGCAATCAGCAGCCACCAGTGTCCGTGGGACTTGGGGATAGGAGTGGACAATCTTCTCAGGGGCTTCCAAGTAGGAGTGTAGGAAGTGGGATTGGGGATGAATGGAAGGCTGCAGGCCTGGAATATCTTGAAATACTAGCTGTACAAATTACATTTTATTAATACATATTCCCCTGGTACTGAGTATATTTTTCCTATAAGGACAATTTCTCCCATCTCTGTGTAGTTCTACTCCCTGCCCCCACCTGGATGTCCCACCTCAGTCACTAATGCAACACTGAACTCACTCTCTAGGGGGTACAAGATAGAAGCTGCATCAAGACCATTTGCTTTACCTCTCCCACTTTTCGCTCAGAAATCTTGCCCCAACATTTTTCTCATCTTCTGTGGCTTTAGTCCCTCCTTTTCTGTGGGCTTCTTCCACTCAGTATACAAACATGCTCTACTTTCTTCCATCTCTTCCTTCTTTCCTTCCTTCTTCTGCCCTTCCTTCCTTTATATTATTTGAGCACCTACTATACACAATGTATAAAATGATTAAGTTACCCTCTGCAACACACATCTTCATCACTTTCACAGATATCCTCTTCATCTTTCTCAATGGGATCAAAGTCAATTAACAAGAACATCTTCAACGTCCCTCTGCTCATCATAATTCCTCCACATCTGCCTTCCTTCCTGCCTCTTCACTTTGGTACTAGAGGATTGTATTTCGTACCTTTCTTTACCAGTTACGGTGGTTTCAGCATGCCTCTCGATGAGTAAGTGAATGTATTACCTAACATAACAGGAAGCCCAGTGACAGCACAGGCACCAGGCAGAGTACGATCAAGCTGTGGATGTTTTTCTATGAGGTTCTCTCAATAATTCAAAGGCACCAAGGCAAGGCAGTGGTTGTATTTGGGAGGGTGAGGAAAGAGAGGGAATGGAATAGTATCAAGGAGGGGTAAGCAGGGATCTTCAATTATATTTATAATATTTTATCTCTTTAAGCTAGGTTGTGGGTACTTGGGCATACATTATTTAGTTTTAAAATTTTCTGTGCAAAGAAACATAAGATTTAAATATATTAATAAAATTAATATCTCTAACAACACCTAACTTAGGAGCACCTTGAAAGTCCCTTGTGTTTCCTTCCTCATTCACATTTTCTATCCAGATTCCCAGAGGGAATTACTATACTGAAGTATCTGAGTGTTTGAATCTTACATTAATAGAATAATTCTATGCATTACATAGGACTTTTTCTTCCATGATGTGACTCTTTTCTCTCAACATGGTATTTTGAGATTCATAGATGGTAATACAAATAAATAGCTATGGTTCATTTGTTTTCAGCACTGAATAGTATTTTATCATACAAATTCACTGCAACCGAACTTTGTGGGAAATGCTAAGAAGCCACCACATCTGTGAAGTGGGGGAGATTTGGGGGACATCTGTGAAGCTTGCCAAAGCTCATGAAGAAGTTTGCAAATTTCACAACTTGATGAAGCTCAAACTTATGGAACATATATTGGTATTCTATGCTGCATAGCAAATTATCACAAACTTAGTGGCTAAAGGCAACATGCAATTATCTCACAATTTCTATGTATCAGGAATATGAGCACAGCTTAGTTGGGTTTTCTGTGTAGGTTCTCACTGGCTTTGATCAGCATGTTAACTAGGGCTGAGTTCTCATCTGCAGGCTCAACAGAGAAAAGATCTGCATCCAAGCAAGTTGTTGGGAGAATTCACTTATGGCTGAAGGATTCGTAGAAGGTTGCTTCTTCAAAGCCAGTAACACACAGAAAGTGCTACTCTAGAGCAAGCTGGCTACCAAGAAAGAGTCATATTTAATGTCCTAATCATGGGTGTGATAGCCCATCATCTTTGCCATACTCTATTGCTTCAAAGGAATTCTCAGGATCTATCCACACTCAAGAGGAGGGAATTATATAGGGGAATTAATACCAGAAGGCAAGGACCATAAGGACCTTTTAACATCTGTCCACCGCAGAGTAGTCTTCAAAGATGCCATGTCTGGCAAGCACTCCTGCCTGACCCCAGCTACCACCTGAGAGTAAGGGCCTTTCCTTCACTTCAGCTTTGATCTCATGGCCAAACTATAACCTGGAACCAGAAGAGGTGCTTAGAAACATAATTTCTTAGTTTAGCCTGGAATGGTGGTATTGATGCTGCCAAAGTGACACCATAGTAATTTTTGACATAAAGATCTTGCACATCATTTGTTGAAATTACACCCAGACATTTTAAATTGAGTTTTCTATTAGTTTCTGTATATAGAAATATAATCAATTTTTGAACACTCTTCTTCAATCCAGTTATCTGTATAAATTCTCTCAATAAATTTTCTGTAGATGCTTTTGGATTTTAGTTAGATATTATCATCTAGGAATGGCATCTGTTTCTTTCTTTCCTGTTTTTATCATTTTTGATTCCTTTTTCTCATCTTAGTGCTCTGTCCAGAATTTCTGATACAATATTGATTAGAAGTGGTGATAGTAGATATTTTATCTTATTTCAGGCTTTAAAGGGAATGCTTTTAGTTTTGAAGTAAATGTTTATTATATATCTTCTGTCAGGTGAAAAACAGTCCTACTATTTTCAGTTTGCTTGTTTTTTTTTTTTTTTTTTTTTTTGCAAATGTGCTTTAATTTTATTGAATGATTTTTCTGTATCTGTTTACATGATGAATTACAATAATAGATTTTCTAAGTTTGATCCAAATATCCATTACTGGAGTGCACTCAAATTATGCAATTCACTTATGAATTTGCTTTGCTAATAATTTTGGAATTTTTTTTACCTACATTCATAAGTAATTTCTCTGTCTCATAATTTTTTTTTTCTGTTGGTATCAAGCTTATAATAGCTTATAAAATGAGCTAGGGAGTAAAACCTGTTTCTAATTTTTCCTTTGATAAAAATCAAGATTGGATTAGCTATTTCTTGAATGTTTTTTAGAGCCTATAAAAGTCATCTGGGCCTGAAGTTTTCTTTGTGGGAAGATTTTAAGCTACAGATTCAATTTCTCTAACTGTTATTAGACCATACAGATGTTATATATAATTTTGAGTCTGTTTGGTTATTTGTGCTTTTCTAAAAATTTGTTTTTACTTATTTAGTAGAAAGATACTTGTTATGTTCTCTTATTATCTTTTTAATCTCTGTTGCATTTATAGTTATATTCCTTTATTCATTCCTAAAATTGTTGAAGCGTTCCTTCTCTATCTCCATTGATCCTGCCAGAGGCATAAATTTTGGTCTTTAAAAAAATTAACTTTTAGCTTTGTTGAATCTCTCCATTATGTGTTAATTTGCTATGTCATTTAATTTTGTTCTATATTAAGTATGTGTTCTTTTTATTTCTTTGAACTTTTTCTGCTGTTCTTTTTACAGCTTAAGGTAGATATTTAGTTCACTGATTTTTTTACCTTTCTTCTTCTGGATATAAGCATCCAAGGCTATAAATGTCCCTGTTTTAGCTGAATCCCACAAGTTTTTATAAGTATTGTCTTTTATTATTGAAATAATATTTGTAGTATAATTTTCACTATAATTTCTTCTATAACCCACGAAATATTTAGAAGCATGTTTTAAATTTCCAAATGTAGAAAGTTTTTTAAAAAATTATTCTTTTTAATTGATTCTTAATTTAATTGTGGTCAAATATGCAATAATTTTTAATGAACTTTACATTTCAGAGCAATTTATAGCAAAAGTGAGCAGGAAGTACAGAGATTTCCCATACATCCCCTGCTACCACACATGCACAGCCTCCCCCATTATCAACATCCCCCACCAGAAGGATACATTTATTACAATTGATGAACTCATATTGGCATATCATGTGCACTCAAAGTCCAGTGTTTACATTAGGGTTCACTCTTGGTGTTGTACATTCTATGGGTTTGGACAAATTTATGATGACAAGTATACACCATTATAACTTCATTATAACACCACTATAACCATTATAGTTCCAATGAATCCTCTGTGCACCATCTAGTCATCTTTCCCTCCGCTCTACCCCTAGCAACCACTGACATTTTTACTGTCTTCATAGTTTTCTCTTTTCCAGAATGTCATACAGTTGTTATAATATAGTATGCAGCCTTTTCATACTGGCTTTTTTCACTTAGCAATATGCATTTAAGTTTCCTCCATGTCTTTGCACAGCTTGGTAGCCCATTTCTTTTCAGCATCGAATAATATTTCACTGTCTGGATGTATCACAACTTATTTATACGTTCATCTACTGAAGAAAATCTTAGTTGCTTCCAAGCTTTGGCAATTAGGAATAAAGTTGCTATATGCATTCATGTGCAGATTTTTATGTGGACATAAGTTTTTAATTCCTTTGAGTAAATACCAAGGAGTGCAATTGATGGATCATATAGTAAGAGTATTTTTAGTTTTATAAGAAACCACCAAACTGTCCTCCAAACTGGCTGTACCGTTTAGCATTCCCACAAGCAATAAATGAGAGTTCTTTTTGCTCCACATCCTTACCAGCATTTGATATTGTCAGTGTTCTGGATTTTGTCCATTCTAACAGGTGTGTAGTGGTATCTTATCATTTTTTTAATTTGCATTTCTCTGGATAAATATGATATGAAGCATCTTTTCATACACTAACTTGCCATTTGTATTAATATATCTTCTTTGCTGAAATGTCTGCTAAGGTCTTTGGCCCATTTTTAAATTGAGTTTTTTATTTTTATACTGTTGAAATTTAATAATCTATTGTATATTTTGGATAACATTTTTTTTTTTTTTTGAGACAGAGTCTCGCTTTGTTGCCCGGGCTAGAGTGAGTGCCATGGCGTCAGCCTAGCTCACAGCAACCTCAAATTCCCGGGCTTAAGTGATCCTACTGCCTCAGCCTCCTGAGTAGCTGGGACTACAGGCATGCGTCACCATGCCCGGCTAATTTTTTGTATATATATATTTTTTTAGTTGGCCAGATAATTTCTTTCTATTTTTTAGTAGAGACGGGGGTCTCACTCTTGCTCAGGCTGGTCTCGAACTCCTGACCTCGAGCGATCCACCCGCCTCGGCCTCCAAGAGTGCTAGGATTACAGGCGTGAGCCACTGGATAACATTTTTTTTTATCAGATATGCCTTTAGCAAATATTTTATCCCAGTCTGTGACTTGTCTTTTCATTTCCCTGATGGTACTTTTAGCAGAGCAGAAAATTTTAATTTTAATAAAGTCAATCTTATCAATTGTTTCTTTGATGGATTGTGCTCTTGGTGTTGAATCTGAAAAGTCATCATCAAACCCAAAGTCATCTAGATTTTTCTCTCTGTTATCCTCTCAGAGTTTTATAGCTTTGTCTTTTACATTTAGGTCTATGATACATTTTGAGTTAATTTTTGTAATGGGTATAAGATATGTATTTAGATTCATTTTTTTGCATGTGAATATCTAGTTGGTCTGACACCATTTGTTGAAAAGACTATCGCTTCTTCATTGAATGCCTGTTCTCCTTTGTCAAAAATCAGTTGGCCACATTTATCTAGGTCTATTCCCGGGCTCTCCATTCTGTTCCATTGATATATTTTTCTAGTCTCTTGTCAATACCCCACTGTCTTGATTACTATACCTTTGTAGCAAGTATGGAAGTCAGATAGTGTCAGTCCACCAACTTACACCTTACCTTACACCTTACCTTTCATTTACATTATTGAGCTGTTTCTCAAAAATTGATCAGGTAGTATTGCTGACACATTGAACCACTTAACTTGCCTTATTTTCCTGCCATGCCTTGCCTTTGTTCCTGCTGTTCCCTCCTCTTAGATATTCTTCCCCAACCCACATACACACATCAAAACCCTCTAGGTCCCGTATGAACCTTCTCAGATTTCTCCTTCCCCTGAACATCCATAGCACTTACTTTATTTCTCAGTTATGAATTGTTCTATTTGACATTGCATGGTATTTTTCATGAATATATCTTTCTCCTACTGGATCACTGAGGACCTTGAAGTCTGGAACTTAACCTTGTTCATTTTTGTAGTCCCAACATTACCTAAGAAGGACTCAATATATAAATGCTAAAAGAATATGCAGATTTCCATGCTCAAATGTAGAATATGCCAATTTCCATGTTCAAATGGCTATAACTTCACTAATTAAAAATCGCTTTGAAACCATCTGTCTGCTTAAACATCATAAATGTTCTGAGTTAGAGCAAACTAATTGTAGGATATGAATAGACTTCCATAAATACTACTGACATTTTTATACTAATTGTTGTATATTTCAAGACCCAGATGTTCTGGAGTTGTTGTAGTAAAACAACTTGAATCAATTTGGCAGCTCAATTTACACTCACGGCAGGCTTTGTAACAAATAAAATCACATTTCCCTTTTGGCTGGATTTGTCCCCATTTTATCCAATATGGTAACTTGAACTGGCTAAAGGTAGAGAAACCAAGAGAGGTACAATGTAAGGCTCAAGAAAATAATAAGCTACTAATCATTTTAGAAGTTTCATTTAAATTTAAACTTTCCTACTCCACTTCCTCATTATTTTAGATCTTTTTGAATGCTGAACCAGTCTTGCATACCTGGGGTAAATCCCAGTTGGTTGTGGTATATAATTCTTTTTATACATTATTGGTATTCTAATTATTTGAAACTTGTTAATATGTCCTTTATGATTTATAATATGGTCCATCTGTATAAGTGTTCCTTGTGGGCTTAGGCACAGTGTCCCATGTATGTAACTTCTCTGTGCTCCACTTTCCTCATCTAAATGTGGCTTTAAAATAGTACTTGCCTACAGTGTTGAAGTGAGCATTAAGAGAGTTCATATATGCAAACTTTCTAGTGCACATGACTTTCATAGTGTTTATCCACTATTAGTATACTAATATTATACTTGCAGATCCAACCACAACTACCTCTCATTTACGTGATGAATCTACGTGTTCTTCAAATGAAACAACAAGAAATTTTTTTATCTCAACATATTATGGGGGTACAAATGTTTAGGTTACATATATTGCCTTTGCCCCACCTGAGTGAGAGCTTCAAGCATGTCCATCCCCCAGATCTACCCAAAGGAACAAAAGACACTCTATAAAAAAGACATCTGCACCAGAATGTTTATAGCAGTACATTTCACAATTGCAAAGATGTGGAAACAATCCAAGTGCCCATCAATACATGAGTGGATTAATAAAATGTGGTATATGTATACCATGGAGTTCTACACAATGAAGAAATTTGAACTTAAGATATATACAAGCAATAAATTTTTAATAACTTAGTTTAAGATTCTTGCCAACTATGGTGGTGCTCTGCATTGGCAGAATAGCTCAGAAATGCTTCTTGTGGTTCTAGAAATAAGACACGCAAGACAATTTCTCTGCCAGCATCCACCTCCCAGTTGTCACTATTGAAAAGTTCTGTGATTGTACTTTAGTGACTCCTATATTTTCTAAATGCTTTATTGTTTTTCTTTATTTTATGAACAAATGCATTTTATTTAAATATTCTAATTAACTTCCACTTTTCAGAATCTTAGTCATCCCTTATGTGCATTGTGAATCTGGTCTGTACTGCAAGTCCACAACTGGTTTTGACCTTATGTGTCAAAATGCTATTTTAATACTGGGACTCTAAGTATATATTGAGATGATAAATTACTGGGTCAGATTTTGCCAGATGAATAAACTCTTTCAAGAGTAACTGGAGATCTTGTTCCCCCAATGGCTTGAAAAATTAAACACAGCTCTAAAAACACTTACCTTGAACTCAATGAGTTGTTGATTTGCTACATGGGATCTGCTCAGTTTTATCACCTGAAAGTGTCTTCTTTAATAATGGCTGAAATGTAGGTTTGCACTTGGATGGTATTTGTGATTATCTCAGTTCACTAAACTGCAAACCCGATTATTCTCCCAATTAAAACAGCAGTGGGTGCCTATTTCTCAGCAAGACACATGGAGGGTCTTGAATGACCAAGATTTCATTTCTTTCTCAGAATATTTTATACGATTCAGTAATCAGTAAAATTGGTTCCTCTACAATGGGCCTTCTCTGTCATTAGTGAGAATTAGCAAAGTTCTATTGCCTTAAAAAAAAAAAGTAAAGTGGTCTATTACTGTGAATGAACCTGCTTTTTTTTTTTCCTGTGAGGACTTCTTTTAATTTTAAGGAGGGCTTTCATGCTTTTGTGTCGTGAATTAAATCACCATTTCATGAGGTTTATCCTTGTCAAGGAAGGAAGAAAATCAATCTTTCATTAAATCTGTGAGACCAAGGGTCCTGCTTACAAAAAGGACTATAGACCTGGCAGATTCAGCAGTGTATTATAGGTAGGGTGTCCAGGGAAGCATTACATCCTTATACAATGCCTACATCCTGCAAAATATACATTAATATTTTTTTACAAAAAAAACCATACTTTTTTTAAAGTTTTAAACTAGTACTCTGATGTCACTATTTCTTAAGTAGCTTGTTAGCTTGTGGGTTTGGCTATATTTGAGGTTAAATCTTGCCAGCTCTGAAACGTGACACATGCAACCTGGCCTGAGAGAAATAATACTCTATTGTAGGATTGCTTTCCAAAACTCCCTCAGCATCAGCATTAGCTGCTTTTCCTAGTGGGCTTGAACTTCACATCCTCTACAATGGGATGTGTGTAGGGGGTACAATATTGGGGTTGGGGATGGAAAGGAAGAGGGGGATATCCAACCAAACTGAGATGACAATGTCGATACAGTGACAAGAGCTCAGGCTCTGGAGTCAGTTAGAACCCCAGCTTTGTCATTTACCCACTGTGCTCCCTTGGGCAAGTTCACTAGCTGAGCCTTGGCTTCTTATCTCTAAAATGGACATAATACTAAATTTAAGGGGTACTTGGGAGGATTCTGGATAATGCATGTATTTATCACATAGTAGGTGCATTGGCTAGCTTTTACTGCAAAACAAACTAACTCAAACTCTGTGGCATGAAATGAAGATTATTTTGTTTATTCATAATTCTGAAATTTGGCAATTTAGACTGGGCTCAGCTTGGCAGTTCTGGTCTTGGCTGGACTCCCCTGTGCATCTGCCAACAGCTCTGCTTCTGCAGTGGCTGAGGAGCCTTGGCTCCCCTCCTGGTGCTTCCTCATCCCTCATTGGTTAGTGCAGACTTGTTCCTTTGGAGGAGGCGGGGCTCCAAGAGAAGGATAGAAAGGGCTCTTGAGGACTGAGCTCCTAACTGGCACAACCTTACTTCTGCCACGTTCTATTGGCCAAAGCAAGTCACAAGGAAAGCCCAGATTCAAGTGAAAGGGAAATGGATTCTACCTCTTGAAGAAAGAATATGCAAAGTCACATTGGAATGGACATAGATAGAGAGAGGCCATCTATTGGGGCCATCAATGCAATCGCTATACTGCAGCAGGCACGTGCTGAATTGTGGCTGCATCTATAGAAAGACTCCAGGGAGGGCACGGGCCAAATGTGGCCACTGCTTGTTTTTGTAAATAAAATTCTATTGGAACACAGCCACATCCATTTGTTTACCTATTGTCTATGGTTGCTTTCACACTACAACAGTACAGTTGAGTAGTTGCAACACAGATGATATGGCCAGCAGAGCCTAAAATACTATCTGGTTCATTGGAGAGATGTCTGCTCTAGAGCATTGTTACCCTGAGCATTGTCTGTGGATCAGCAGCTTTGGCCTCACCTACTAGCTTGTTAGAAATGCAGAAACCCGGGTCTACTACATCAGAATATGCATTTTAACAAGATTCCCCTCAATAATGCACACTAGGGTTTGGGGCATCCTAAACCAGAGAGCAGTTAGACTGCTTGGACATAATCTAAGAGTGTATGAGTCCCGATGATAATTCTTGAAGTGATAAGCTCCAGTTCAAAGGCCCAGCTAAAGCCTATTTGTTGCTAATTTGGAACGAGTGTGGCTGCTGTGCTGGTCCCAGAAGTTCTGTCCATCCTTGGCAGAGATCATGCCCTTGATTCAGAGAAGGGGGGTGAAGGCCCTATGAATGCAGACTGGTGAGAAGGAGGCTATGGGATGCCCCAGTCCAATGAGTTGGCCAGGACTGGGCTCTGATTCCTGAGGAACTAGACCAGGTGGGACCAGGGAATAGCCAGGGGCAAGGTCTGAATCCAGGTGGGAGGAGCCAGTTCTGTAGGCCCAGTGGGGCCAAAAAGGGATAAGGGATCCCAACTCCGGAATCACCCCTGGTCCTGCAGATTCTGGCCATGGCTGGCAGCTGAGGGAACTTATGAGGGAACTAAGACTGGGCCTGTTTTGGGGAATGTGGTTGAGTCCCTGTTCTAATCATCTTCTTGGACTGTTAGTTTTTTCCTCAAATACATACAGATGAGAATAAGTACACACAGCTACAAATTGGTTCTCTGTTAACCTGGGATGAAATAAAACCTTCCTCATGGATTTCCTATGAACCTGGAATTAATTCATAGGAAAACTTAAAATACTGCCTAAAACATACAACATGCTAAAGAAATGTTCCCTGTTGTTATGTACATTTAAAGTCATCATCTTTGTCATCATCTTCAGAACAAGAATGCAAAGTCATCAGAGTCCCAGGGAGCTCTTGGGAACAGCTATAGTCTTTGACTTTTTCTCACCTTTCTCCCCTGTCTCACCTGTCTCTTCTCTCTGTGCCACTCTCAGATTATCTTTCTCTTTCTTCAAATCAGCTTTCACCTCCTCTCATCCATGTATCACCTCCTCTCATCTATGTATTTTCTGATCTCTCACAATTTTGGTTTGCAGATATCCTTGATTTGCCATGCTAAAAGACATCCCTCACCTTCAGCTATATTACTAGCTGGCAGATTCCCTTTGCGTTTCCTACTACAAGCGAATCTGATTGCCCTGCCTATCTTTCTGCAACGAGCTACAGGAGTTTGGTTAGCTGGCCCATAGGGATCAGCTCCCCTTGGTCAGATACCCGTCTTCGGCTCAGTCAGCTGTGACTGAGTGAGGGTGGGTGCTTTCCCTTGGACGGGGGTTTGCATGGAACAAGCATTGGGACTTGTTCTTCTCAGAACTCTTCTAAATGATGTTGGTCTGGGGATGGGGAAGGCGATATTGAGGATACAGATGGCAAAGGCTATTGTTTTATTGTTGGAATGGAGGTAGGAACTGCAGACAGAGTGCTCCTAACTGGCTGGGGTACCAGCTTGGAAGGACTGAGGAAAGAAATCAGGAGAAGTAAGAAAGAGGCTATCTTACTAGTAAATACAGCTCTGAAAATGAAACATTCAGCCCAGAAATAGTTCTGGAACTTCTGCCATATCAAAAGGCCGCTTACTGAAGTTCTTTATATTCAGTTATCCAACACTACTGAGCATTTACTATGTAACATATTGTATATAACCATAAATATTATTGCTGGTATTATTTTAAAGGTCAGCCTTTATTAGATGTTACCATGTGCCAAGTACTAAAACAAGTCCCTAATACGCATTTCTTATTTAGACCTCACAACTCTGAGTCAGGCAGAGAGACCCTCAAAATGCCTCACAGCTTATATGGTCCAGACATCGAGCCATCTAAACAGATGGCAACCAGAAAGAACTGGTAAGACCATGAGGGGATACATGGGGACAACATCAGCTCTAGATGTAGTTTCTATTGTCATCACCATTAGCAAATAAGGAAACGACATAGAAGGAAAGACACACGGTCGCAAGTCACAGTGCTGGGCATCTGAGGTCAGGCTGTCTGGTTCCAGAGTTCTCACGTCCATATCTACAAACTTCATAGCTCTGAAGAGTCACACTTGTTTCTAAAGTCACCAGAGTTGACGTAACAGTGCACCCACCAAGCATAACAGTAGTTGGACTATGTATAGGCTTACAGTTGGAGTCTTTATCTAATGTTAGGACCATTGTTTCTATGTCCCAGGCTAACAGAAATGCTAATCAATTCCTCCTTCAAAATTCACTCCAACATTATACCTTTTTTGCAACCTTTCTTAAGTGTCTCCACCCTACACCATACACAGAATTGGAGTCACATCTTCTGTGGTACCAGGAACACTTAACATTGCATTGCAATTACATACGTGTACATTTCCCCAAGAAGATTGGGAACACCTAGAAGTTAGGAATGGAGGCTTTCTTGACTCTGTATCCCAAATACTGAACAGAAGATTTAAAACATAGTAGATTCCCTGTGCACATTGCTGAATGGATGGAAGAATAAATGAGTGCCTGGTGAAGCAAATTGCTCACAGCAAAATACAATGTTCTTACATCCTTCAGTCATTGTGGAGAGACAGTCAGATAAAGTCGCTGTAAAAGAAATGCAAATAGCTAACAAAATTTCTATTAACCTACATTTTTTGAAAAAGAGAGAATTCCTATTGACAAAGAAGATGATAAAACCCATTTGGTCTCAAAATACACAATGGCATCATTTTCAAATCTCTACGAAAAACATAGCTGTTTTGTTCTAAAAAACATTGTATGGGTTTTTTCTTCCTGAGCCCTCTTCCCCCACCCCATAACAGCATGCAGCACTAAGATGCCACTTCATTTATTTAGATTCCATTTCAGTGGATTAGTCATTTACCTAATGGAGCTAGACTCTCTTGTTCGGAAAGCAAACATGTTAAAAGGTAAATACAACTGAACAGAACAAGTAACCACGTCCGGTGGCTGCACCTGCCATTCGGACCACTCTCCATGGGCAATTTGAAAAATATCTGGCAAATTTCTTTATTTATCTTCTGAAGGTGGAGCAGAAAGAGCACTGCAACATAGGTTCAGAAATCTGGGTCACAGCCAGAGCTTTGATCTTAAGAATAGTGCTCCCATTGCCTAGTCACTTTCTTCCCTGGGTCTCATTTTCCCAGTCTTTAAAGTAGGAAGGTTGGACCAAACTACCTCCAAGGTTTTCCAACCTGAAAATTCTGCATTCCTTCATTTAATAATTATTTACTCAATATGCAGTCTGAGTTAGGAACTCTGCATTGTGGAGCATACAGAGGTGCGGGCAACATGGTTTCTGCCCTCTCCGGGCTTAAAACTAACAGGAGGGCTGACACAGGTCCAAAAGGAAGCCTGAAAACGTGTATTAAACTCGTATGTTTTAAGTCTTTTTAGCGTATATTATAAATCCTTTTCAAAGAATGGTTTTCATTATTAAAACCTAAAGCTTTAGTACCTATACATTTATTTAATTAAGCATTTGCTGAATCTTAAGCAATCTGAAAAGCTCTTCCAAGGACAATTAAAAGTGACAGCCATAAATGAGAAGGGCATTTTCTCATGGTGGATTGCAGCTTTTTCTCTTCTTCCTCCTTCATTTGACTCATGGAGTTCAACTACTATTCCAAGTCATGGAACATGAATCACATAGACTTTCCAACCTCTTGCCTTTAATAAACCAACAAAGGAACTAATTGTTAACCTTCTTCTCAGGTGCTTTCCAAATTCAGTGCCAGGATCCAGCTCTGAGACCCACCTGTTCTAAGATTGGAAAAGGTAAGGACACTCTAGATTGCATTTGTGCTTGACCTAAATTTATTTTTCAGTTGGGATATGAAACACTTTTCCAGGCTTCAATTCAGTTTTAACTTTGAGAACAGAAATTCCTGGAATAATATCTAAGTTGTGTTTTCTACACTGATAAAACCATGACAGTGTCTTTTTCTTTTCTTTTATCTTCTCTTCTGATAGTAGTAATTTAAAAAAAAATGTTCATTAGTCTTAGAAATATTATTTTTAAGATATTAGTGTACTTCAGCTTGTCTAAAAACATGTTGTTTATGATAGTTTCCAAATCATTTTTTTTCTGCTAAAAAAATCTTAAAAGGTCACTGAACATGAAAATTTCAATTTCTTAGAAGTCGTTTTATCCCACTAACCATCTGTAATAAAATAAGCATCAGATGTGTACTCATAAGATATTGCCACCCTAATATTTGGAATAGAAATAGATGGCAATCAAGTTGGTTTAGGTGATTAAACATCTTTTTTAAGAAAGGAAAAACAGTATTTTAATAGTTACTTTGGAAAAAAATAATATATGGAAATCCAAATGTACACAAAGAATATATTTGTGATAACTCACTTTACAAAAGGACTCACAATAAAATATATTTAATACTAAGCTTTCCTAATATATTGCAAGGAAGTTTATTAACACAAATTCTATTTAAATCCAATTTTTGTTAGCACTTGTCTATTATGGAAATCATGACCTCCAATATTGTTGTCATGACTATTACTCTTCTACTTACTATTTACTTTCATATAATCATAATTAGACTCTCTGGATTTGCATGGAAAATCATTGAGTATCTGAGTGTTATAGAAAATCTTACTATATGATGTATTTGAAATACATT
>CM052440.1:14377392-14396278 GCA_028533085.1 Varecia variegata | reverse complement strand
ACTGAGAGAAGTTTTGCTGGATAAACATTTACCACACATTAATTTACTTCTTTAGCAATTAATTCTATTTTAAAAGGGCTGGATTTAAAGGCTTTGGAAGAATACCAAAATATATTCAAATGATTTTATGCCATATGACTCTGTACCATATGTGATCAAACTTAATTAAACTGATTTTTTTTTTAAAGATGTCACTGTTTGCCTACAGTGTGGATATAACCCTTGGAACCTAAACATTCCAAATATTGGAAATGAAGTCATAAAAGTAGTTCAACCATGCAAAGATTTAATATCTTTTTAAAGACATAGACCTGGGTGAAAGGGATTATCTGTTCATATGGTCAGAGTAAACAATCCACTTTTGGGCCCAACAGATGGAGGCTTTGAATCTGGGAAGAAGAAAGCAGAGAAGAATAAAAATGTAGAGCTTAAAATGACCATTGTTTTTAAAAGCTTTCTTCCCTACTCAGTATGAGCCCAGAAGCTCATTATTACAGGTATAAGAAAACACAAAAATCCCTTGGGTAGGAAATTTCCCAGTCTATATTATTTATTCATTATAGGTATTCTTGATTTTTAGTATGCATAATTTTGTAAAAACTGAAGTAAGATTACCATATTTTATTTTTCTGTTTACAACAATTTACTTTGGTTCCATTAATATTTTATCTTTATAAAGCTATGTTTTACAAGAAACTAAAAGTTTTAAGATCTTTAAAAAGGAACCAACTATAAAATCAATATTTGATCAGAAATTTCAATCAAGCCTATGAATTCTTAAGTTGGTCAAATGAAGGCCTCTTTCTCACTGTAACAAGTACCATTTTTTTCCAAAAATAGTTGCTACCAATAGTCTTATCATGTTAATATTTGAGTTAATAATTGAAATGGTATTAGAAAAATATACTGGAAATCTAAGTATTATAGCACAACATAAAACAACAAAGTGCTTTGCAGTTTCTCAGACTTACTCCTGGTTGAAAAAATAGAGCAAAAACAAACTTTTCATTTATCCTAGACCTCATAAAACAATTTGAAGCCTGGTAAAGAAATCTGTCTAACATTCTGTCCATTTTATGTCAAAGACAATTTTATATGTAATGAATATATTGTCTATGAAATCAATATGTCTTATGCAATTTCAAAAAACCCTATTCTATTCAGGGATCAAATATTTCAATGTTGTGAAGTTGAAATAAATAAGCAGAAGTAAAGCTCTGATCCTGTAGTGCTCATGAATATTTCTAGGCCAGCTTGTCCTCCCCACACATACTCCAATCCTTTTCTTCCTTTCTAATGAGTTCTCCTCCCTTCGAGATTCACTTTACCCATTGCCTTCTGTATGGGACCCTCCCTAATTGTCCCTAGTCTAGCTGGGACAAGCTTCCTGACCACTCTGTATATATCTCTAGTGTTTAGATTTAGCTATACTGGCTGGGAATGTAAAGCTTATATTATTATGATCATGTTTGAACTAATGATTGAACTAATCAAGACTTAGTTATGAAGAGAAACAGTTGCTAATAGCTATTATTATTAATACAGGTGCTCAATGGAGGCTGTGACACTAGGTTCAGCCTTTTCACGTGGATTGCCATTCCATCCTCCAAATAATCGTGTCAGGTATGTACTATAATTATCCCTATTTTACAGATGAGGAAACAGGTTTGAGAAGATGAGTAATCCACCCAAGGTCATGCTGCAAGCAATTATCAGAGAGAAAGCAGTTCAACCCAGGTCTTCCTGCTGTCAATATGTTCTCTTAGTCACTGTTGATGCACTTCCTTTCCTTGGGGTCTTAGTCTGTATTTAAAACCTAAAACTTCTTTGAGATATAAATTTGAAATCCATAAGAAGGATTTATGAGAAGAAAAAACTTCATTTTCTTTTTAAAACAATGAATCAATTTTTGCTATCAAGCGTTCAGGCAGTGTACAATGAATTGCCAGCGTACACTACCATTATTTGTTTACATCTATGGAAATGAACATGATTATGTTTAACACTCACAATGCAGACATTATGGCCTGATAGTACAGTAAGTCAATAATAAACTACTCAAAATAATGTGATTTAAACCTCTCTAGCAGAGTCTTCAGAGCCAGAGAATAATTCAGATAATTTAGTCAGGTCAATGCACTTATTCATTTAAAGGTTCTATGTGAACCAAACATTTTTAATCCAAAAATTAAGTTGTCTTTCTTTAAAATTTTTAAAATATATATATATATAAAATATTTTCTGATCCCTTTGAGAAATGTAAAGACATGAGAGTGACTGAGAAAATTCCAGAGGTTAAAGTCGTAAAGGAAGTGAATTTTCAGTTGCCTTGAGGCAGCCTCCTAGGAGCCAAATAGAAATGAAAAGGGATCCTGATCTGACGCCCTCTAGCTGTGGGACCTTGAAACAAACCACTTAACCTTGTCTCAATTTCTCCATCTGCAAAAGTGGTTTACCGAAAGGATTAAATGTAATTATGTATGTGAAAGTGCCTTTCATAGCGTTTGGTACGTGGTTGACTTTTTACAGAAATGTTAGTTTCTTCTTTTTCTTTTAACATTTTGCTTACAATTATTGAACCTCAACTAACGTTCTAGATATGGTTCATTCCCTGGAAATATATAAAGACAGAATTCAGCCTCCAAAATAGTCCATGGGTTAGCAGGTAAGAATGATCATAAAACCAACAAATAAAATACAATAGGACATGTGTTGCCATGGAGATGAGCAGAGAGTGGAGGGAGGGGTCAGGTGGGAGTGGGGGGTCCTCAGGGAGGGCTTACTTATTAAAGGAGGCACTTAAGGTGGGTCTTAGTGGGTGAGAGGACTGGAGTGTACCTAGGGAGGACATTCAAGGCCTCTAAACACTCATGGAGATCAGGAACAATGTTCTTTACTGATATTTCTCATTTAAACTTCACAACAACCCTGCAAGTTACATATAACTATTCCTACCTTTCAGATGATGAAACAGCAGAACCTGGAGAGTACTTATCAATTTTTATAAGTATGAATACCAGAAAACAAACAGAGATGACAATAATATGCTACCCTAATTCAAAGACACGGCAAAGGATGATGGTAGACTAAGACCAGCTGGATCAACTCTATTCTCAGTCTGGAGTGACTACATTTCCAAAGATACTAAAGGTCCTATTGGAAGTCTTTGGAGAATTGAAAAGTTTGAGAACATGTATTTTAACTAAGAAAACCTCCTCTTCTTACATTATCGCATATCTCTGTTTCCCCTGGTCTAGTCCAATCCAGGAGAGAAGGTAGGCACTCATAAGAGGCCGCTGAGCAAACAGGGACTACCCAGTTTCAGTACAGCCCATATTAAATAAGAGAACAAACTCAAACACACAAGGCTGACAATACCGAGTGATGCAAATCACTCTGCTTTATGTTATCATGCTGAAAGACTAATATTACCCATTTGTTAGGAAACAAAAGCCAGGGTAAGTGAGCAAACCAGTCAGCCCTTAGATTTTCTAACCTTCCAGGAAAGAGTTACATATGTCAACATTGACTCAGCAGGGCTGGTTGCTATTCAGAAAGTCATGTTACTCCCACTTAGGTTTTTGTTCAAGTTATAACAATATTTTCATAGAACATCAGTTTATGCATAGTTAGAATCACAATCTTGGTTGATGTAAATACATTTTTTCCACCTTTACAAAATCAAAGGTATCTATATGTATATATGTTTAATTTTATATAGAAATCTAGTATATTTGTATATTCTATTTCTTGGAATGTCAATTAAGACTCTTTGGGTTGAGATAAAAATGAAAAGAGGTTTATCAGCTCATATCACTGAGATAGGCCTTGCTTAAAGCATGGCTTCATTTGGAGGTTCCAATTATGTCACCAGGCCCTGGTTTTCTTGCCTCTCAGTTTTTCTTTCATGTTGACTCCTGTTTTAAGATGGCTTAGCAACCCCAAACCTCATGTTGTAGTTTTAAGATGGCTTTAGCAACCCCAAACCTCACATCTCTTACCTTCATTCCCAAGAGAAAAGAGCAAGCTTTTCCCCAACAGCACCTACATAAGGCTCTGAGATACAACCCAATTGGGATAGCTTTGAACTGAATCCACTGTGAAGAAATGAACCATCATGTCTATGGAAATACAGTATGTTGCTACTCAGGGAAGGATGAGCCAAACAATGAATGCCCAATGCTCATAAAGCGTGGTTAAAGAATTCTCCAAAGTGTAGAAGGAGAGAGTAAAAGCTAATGATGCTGGTCTTCAAGGGATGTTAGGTGAGAAAGGGAGTTACCATTCCTGTAGATATTGACTTGTACTCTTGAAGGTCGTTGTGGTAGAAGTGGTGAAATTCTGTTACAAAGGTACCAGCAAATTCCAGCTTTTCCCCTCTCTTACCCACTCTGTGCTCTTTCCTTCCAGACTTCTTGCTTTGCTGACCAAAATCAAGCCCAAGCCCACCACCAGATGCCTGGCTGAAAATTTACAGAATTAGTGCCCAAAAAGAGCAACAGACTTCTACACAAGTTCCCTTTCATGACCCCACGATAGCAGCCGGATGTATGTATCTAGCTTCCAGGGCTCTCTGCAAGCTTCAGTTTGTCCACTGACACCTCTGCTCCATCATGGCTGGTCAGTGGCTCTTCTCTCATCCTCCGATTTCCCTTTACAGACTTTTAATGCCTAGCTCTTTCCATGCTGTGTAAAGTTCAATTCCTTTAATATATTCCTTAATCCATATTATTTGTATAGTGTTCCACTTCCTTGTTTGAGTTCTGACTGATAAATGCAGTCTTTGTGCTGGGCCTGTAACCCAAGGATTTTAGTTTAGTTTGCTTTACATCTCCAACTATACCTTCTATAGAAAAGAAGGAAGATTGCTCAAACAAAGAAACAGGACCATGTGGTCTCATTACTCAACGAATTTTGAGCATGGTCTGCCTAGCATGGCATCTACTAGGACTTCAAGCACCAGTATTGACAATGAGAATCCTTCACCTTTACAGTGTTTTACAGTTTTTAAAATACTTTCATATGCATCAATTAATCTTCACAACTGCCAGCAGTGACTGTTTGTTGCTCCCCAGTGTGTACACAGCACTGCACCAGACACTATCCTCACAATGTAATGAAATAAAAATATACATGTTTTTACCACCAAAATGCCTTTCAACACAGAAACTATTTGGTGGGGGGATATGTTGATAAACAACTTGGAATGGAAGTTGGAACCCTGAGGGATTGGATGTCAGCAGGAACCCAAGGAAAAGAGAAAGGAATAGCCAAGAAAATGAGAGAAAATGGGCATGACGGCATAGAATGTAATGTAGACAGGGTGCCCGTGGAAATCTCAGTGATGTAGCCATGAGAAATAATCATCTTAAGGGATTCTCAGAAATCCAGGGGAGGGATATGGAAGTTGTATGTTTGAGTTGATTTTCATTGTATCTCAAGGATCAGAGAATCCCTGGCTGTCATATTATTTATATACAGATAAGAAAGTTGAAGCTAAAAAGGGTGGGGCAACTTAAGATTATAGAGATACTAAATACTAGTGTTGGGGATTGGACGCAAGTTTGACTTGAGCTTCTATGATGGGCATGAGGTCTTACAGCAGGCAAGGCTTGTACTCCACCCGAGATGTTCATTACTCCACATCTTGTCTTTTGGCTGGGCCACTTGGGTACCCTTAGGATGGAGTGAACTCACCTGAGCCAAGGAAGAGTTAATGAGCCTTGTTCCCTGTGTCAAAGCAGAGCCAACAGCAGGGATGGCCCTGCAAATTCCACCAGTGTGCTTTACTCAAAGGAATCTAAGGCATTTACAACAGAAATGCCCAAACTTTCCTGTTCCCAGGGCATACCTGCAGGGACATTTCTGGAGGTGGTACCTAAAGAGCCACATTGAGCTGCCCAGATGTTGAGAAATAGGGAGCTTGCCAGGAAATATTTCCAGAATATAAGAGATGCTGGAAAGGCCCTGGTGACCTTTGGAAAGAACAGGACTTTTTGAAAGAGGTCCATAACATTTTTCAGCCAAGACTCACCTGTCAACAGAATGTCTAGAGTGGAGACACAGAGAAACCTCAGATTATAGGCAAAACTGAGAGCTGCTGTGTCCCCAAGGGGGGCTGCCTCTGATTTTATTCATTGCTGAGAACCTACAGGAACTTGGCTGGATCCACCACTGAACTCAGCAGGCAAAGCATCACACGCACTAGTGTCTGACATGTTGTGGGAACCTGGCCCTGTGTATGAATTGGGGAAAAAGCTCCCATGATTATGTCTAAACCAAGAGTAGCTACCTGTGCTAGGTACTTACTATATGCCAAGTGCTATAATGAGGTCGGTCAAGCATTATCTCATTTAATCCTCAAGACACACCTATGAGGTAGACAACATTATCATACCAGTTCTACATATGAATAAGTGGAGTAAATAACTTGTCTAAGGCCACTCAGCCAGTAAGGTAAATCAGATCCATGTGATTTCAAAGTCCATATTCTGAACCATTCGGACAGGATGATGACCTTTTAAAAGCTCCTTGCTGGAATATGAGCTCATGAAAGAAATGGGTGAGTCATATTAATCCTTACTATCTTTACAGATGCCACAGCACAATGCCCAGCACATTGGTGCCCACTCAATTTGTTCCTTCATTCATCTGCGACCGTTATTGAGACCTACTGAGTGTCAGCACAGTATTGACCTCTGGTGACATAGACCATGGCAAGGTGCTCTGAAATGAGTTGATTTTCACCATCACTGAGAAGAAAGAATACTTATATCCCTGGTATGATATAATAGGGTGGGGCATATATGGATAATAAAGAAACATGCAAATAAGAAGGTACACAGCTTGTCACTGGGAAATATGATGGGAATGGACACTGGGAAACACTAGAAACACTGGAAATGAGTTCCACTCAGCTCTGCACATTGGAGCTGTAAATTAAACCTCAGATTTCTAATTAAGGGTTGCAGTGTAGTCAGGTTCTAACATCCAGGTGGCTAGTTCGAGTGTGGGACCTGCATCTTTGGTTAGTGGAACATTGCAAAGACTCTACTTTTAGCTCAGTGGGGTTGAGAGCACAAACTGCCTGTGCACCAACCCTGATTCTGCCACATACTATAATAGCTTTGTGACCCTGAGCAAGTTAAACTCACTGCGCTCCTTGAGTATTGTCTCATCTGTTTGATTGAGTGACAATAATAGCACAACTCTTGTAATATTGTGAGGAGTAAACGAGTCAATGTGTGTAAAACACTTAGAGCTGGATACTTGCATACAAGTTAGCAAGTATCCAGCCTGACACTGATGTCCACAGCACACTGCAAGCTGCCCCTGCTTCCACATCAAGCTTTCCACGTCTCTACTCCACTGACATGACACCCATCAGGCTCTGCCATGGAAAAGAGTGGAAAGATACCACCTCTGAGACTGTCCTATGGGGGACACAATTCTCCCTCCTCTCCCTGACTACACCGCAGGTTAGGAGTAGCTTTAAAAAAGAGGAGGATGTATCCATAACCAAGACTAAGGTGATGAGCGAGGTACACAGAGCTCAGAATTGAAGGAGGCACTCATTCTCAACATCGTGCAAGTGCGCATGCCCGTGGCTTTAAGAAGAAAGGCTGTAAGAATGGGATTTGGGTATTTGAATTTATTGCTGGATGTACAGGTTATATAAGAATTATTCATTTTCTAGAGAAGTTGTATTTCTCCAAAGCTGTAAAAATTGAATCATAGCTTAAATACACTAGGGAACTTGACAGTTAAAGGAATTAAATTGTGAATGGTTTTGTAGAACCAAGAATTCTTTAGAGAATAATTTATTACTTATCAGAGACTGGATTTTTCCAATGCCGTGTTTAGTTTCTTCTTAAAAACCACCATGCATTACACATGTAATAATTGTTTTCCCAACAGCAGAAAAGGTAAATTCATGTAAGGAAATCTTTCTGCCAGAGAAATACACTGTGAGGAAAGTAAATCATCAAAGGTTTTCAAAGAAGTGCTATGACTTTTTCCACATTGTTGCAAACTAGATCCAGAGAGGAAAGGATCCTCTGTCTTTAAAAGGTACACCAGGGTTGTGCGAGCCCTACAAGAATGATAGTCTTAGCAGACTTTTCTCCACTTCGTAAATCTCTTTTTACCCTTTAGAAAAATTTTACTGTCTGTTTATTTTATTAATTTGTGTTATTTTCAAAGTGTCATTCTCTTGTTCCTCCTTGAGTTCATTTTGTGGTTCTGTTGACTTCTTAAGTCAAACACATAGCTCATTTATTTTAAATCTTTCTTTTGGATATATGCGTTTGAGATTATAGCATTAGCTGTGTCCCACAAGTTTTGCTATCAGTATTTTCCTTGACAAGTTCTAAGTAGTTTTAACTTTCATCATATTTCTTCGTATTTGTTAAATTTCCAAACGTGGATTTGAGAAGTGAGACACTTTTGCTGTCACAGTAAAGTAAAAAATATAAAAAAAGAAAAAAAAAAATGAAGAGAAGTGAGACACAATCTTTCTGTTTAGTTGTTTTGCTTTGTGGTCAGAGAATGTGGCCTGTGTGATATCAACTCTGGTATTTATTGAGTATTTCTTTGTGCCCTTCCACAGATGTAAATTTAATAAATCTTTCATGTATCCTACAATAATATGTATCCTATAAATGTTTTATGCAAGATTCTATGTATTAATTCATTATATTCACTTTGATCATTGTTTTGTCAAGCTTTCTGTTCTCATACTAATTTCTATCATAATATATTTATATAAAACTAAATGACAGTGATATGTTAAAATCTTCCATTTGAATTACAGAATTGCTCATTCTCCTTGAAATTATTCAGTTTTTGCTCTGTTTTTGAGTGCTATTTTCCTAGGGGAATACAGGTTCATGATTATATACTCTTGGTGATTTGTTTTCTATATAATGATATTCTTTCTTTTTCTTTCTTCTTTTTATTTTACTAATCATCTTTTGACTTAAAGACTATTTAGTCCAAAGTTAATATTGTCAAACCAGCTATATTTTGACTTATAATTGTATAGTATATTTTTCTATCCTTTACTTCAAAAATTTCTGCACAAATATATCTTTGGTATATTTATTATAAAAATTACATAACTGAATTTATTGTAGTCATTATAGTTTTTGCTTTTTAAATCCAATCTAGAGATTCTGGGAGGATGGTGGTAACAGTGACAGCATAATTCTCAATCTTTTTGAATCTCAACATAAAATCAGAAAGCGCAATTAAACAGCAAAACCAAAAATCCGTGGACAGTGTTTTCAAGAAAACCAGGCAACAAGGTATGCCCTAACATAAGCAAACGGAGACAAACCACCAACAGCCACAAGACGCACATGGTATGGACATCTGTGCAGTAGAAAGCAGAGGAAAGCAAAGGGTGCCATGTCCAATAAGGTGGACAGACGTCCCCATAAGAGCCAACAGTTATTCACCAGGAAGCACAGTGGGTCGATCTGAGAACACCATATGAAACTGAAAATGGATTTCCCTCTTTAATCCCAGGTGGGTTCAAGAAGCACGAAGCAAGGGCTAAATGAGTTGGTGCAGTTTAACCCCTTGTGAACTCTCAAAACTGAAATGGGCTCCCTTCCAACAGAAGAAACACACTGTGGAGAAACTACTAGAACTCTTAAGAGAATCAAAATTGAGCAAGTTACAGAAAACAGAGACCAAAAGAAAGAAAAAAAGAAACAAAATTCAAGTAAAAGTGAAGTGAGGAAGACAAGCAAGAAATCTCGGGAAACAGTGGGTCTATTTTAAACATTACATCAAAATAACAGAAGATGGAGTTTTGAAATATTAGAAAATTTTTTTAAATCCTGTTTTATTCTAAAACTTCAGACTAATTTCACATAAAAATGAGCAGCAGAGAAATATCAAGATAAAATTCTATACAAAGTTATAATAAGAAATAAGATAGTAAGGAGCACATTAGCATTTCCAGAGATGAAGAAAGTATGCAGAAAAGTATGCTCACAAAACAAAACAAAATGCATCTTGCTCTTGCAAAATCAACTAAAAGTCATTGAGAAAATTATATGACATGAAGAAATAGCACAAATCAGAATTTTTGAAGCTGAGAATTGAAATTATAGAAAGGAAACAATTAGAAATAAAAGAACATACCCTTTCAAAAATGAAGACTGAACTGTATACAATGTGGAAAAACAGATAGCTAAGCGAAATAGGAGGTGGAAAGGAGCATTATTTAAAATCAAAAAGAAATAAAGAAATAAAAAGCTTTCAAGAGGAAGTGATAAGTACAAAAATGGGCAAAGAAAATCTAAGATACAGATACTAGGAGTTGCTGAAGAAAAAAACCAAAGTAAGGAAACAGAACAAATATAAACAAATTATAATTAAAGAAAAATTTCCTTATATTAAAGGAAACATTTGAAATGACATACTGAAACAACATACTCAGTATCTGAGACTATTGATCCAGAATGACCAATATCAAGAAAAACTCTAGTAAAGTTAATGAACATTAAAAAAAAAAAGTCCTCTGGGGAAAAAAGTCATGTGACTTAAGAAGAAAATAAAATTAGGTTTCTACCAGATTTTCAACAGCAGCATTTTATATCTGAAGAAAATAGAGTAGCATCATTAAGATATTTGAGACAAGAAAGTGTGACTTTGGAGAATACAAGACACAGATAAACTGTTACCAACATGCAATAACTTATGAAATATTATTCCAATGAGCCCTTCCTGAGGACTTTACTAGAGAATAAATTTTAAACAATCAAAATAAATAGGATACTAAGACTAAATAAATGCTTAGAGAATGTAGTATATAATAGATGAATGCTCTTATCATGTAGATATTGTAAACTGCTTTTAAAAATGTAATTAGAGGCTGGGCGGGGCTGGGTTAGGTGAGTCTGCCCTCAAGCTCCACAAATGCTTTTAGCAGGGGTCAAAGGTTTGGGCAAAGCTGCCAGGGGGGGTCTGAAATGACCCCACTCAGCCAAAATGTCTGCATGTTGGGGTGGCCTCGCTCCTTTCCACCCTCCCCTATTCCATGGTTTCTCCTAGGCCAGGAGGCAGGACCTCAAGCCAGCGGATCTCCCCTGGCTGTGATGCCAGCCAGGAGGTTCCCTGCTCAGGATTGCAGCCTGAGCTTGGAGTGAAGCCCTCCCCTGGGAGGAGGGTTGCCCCTCAAGCACTCTGATCTGCCCCTGAAGGCACACACAGCTCAGTAGGCTCCTTCACAAATAATCCCTTCTGTGCCCCGGGGCAATGCGAGACCCGGGTGTATGGAATCTGATCAGCAGGCCTGTCCCCTGGGCCCCAAAGATCAATCCTTAACCCTGCCAGGGAGAAGAGTGCTGGTCTCAAGTCACCCAAGCTGGTGCCGAGCTGGATTGATGTCTCTCTGCCTCAGGATTTGCCCAGCTCTCCTGGAGTCACTTAGCAAGCAGCACCTGGGAGGGCTGGCAAGTAGGGAGCTCACAGTCTGAGTAGCCCTCAGTCTGCCGTAGGGCCCCAAAAGGAAAGGTCCCGTTCCCTGCAGATGCCCCCAAGGTGGTGGCTAAATTGTCTCTCTCGGGAGCCGTGGGTAGGGAAGGGGAAGAGGAGAATGAAGCAATATGGCGCCTGCGGATTGGCTGGGGTCTGCTGGCCGGGAAGCGCCCTGAGGGAGCTGGGAGCCTGCTGCCCTGTCCACAAGAGGCTCACGGCTCACTGGCAGAGGCTGTCTCTGGGCTGGTGTCAGCAGCGGTGGCCGTCTCTGTGCTCTAATCACTCAGGAGCCCACCAGCAGTCTGAGTTACCAGGGAGGGGAAATTTAACCACTCCACCTACCATTGTCGCTGGTCTCCAAGCCTCTCGTGGGCCGTTCTCCTTTCAGTTCTCCTCCGCAACTTCTTCCCGTGGAGTCTCCTGTAGTTTCAGCACCCTTCCTTCAGACCCTCATCAAATCTATGTTTGTCTGCCTGTTTATTTTTTTTCACTTTCTTCTAAAATTTATCTTCCTTACACAAACACTCTGGCTGGCGGTTTTTCTCGTCCGCCATCTTGCCCCTCCCTTCCTCTGTGGTTTTTTTCTGAATACAGTTTTAAAGATAGTTTTGTAATGGTTGGCGTGACCTAGTCCGAAGGCCACATGGATAAATGCACACAAGCCAAGTATCTGCTGTCTTCAGGAAACACATCTAACCTGCAAGGATGCATTTAGACTGAACGTAAAGGGGTGCAAAAAAATATTTCAAGCAAACGGAAGCCAAAAGAAAGCTGGCTTGGAAGTTCTGATTTCAGATAACTTAGTCTTCAAATCAACAAAAGTAACGAAAGGCAAAGATGGTCACTATATAATGGTGAAGAGTACAATTCAATAAGAAGACATAACAATTGTAAATATTTATGCACCTAACTCAGGTGCACCCAGATTCATAAAGCAAATCCTATTTGATCTAAACAAAATGATAAACAGCAACACTGTAATAGCTAGAGACTTCAACACCCTTCTGACAGAACAGGACAGATCCTCCAAACAGAAAATAAACAAAGAAACAGTGGACTTAAACAGAGCTCTAGAATAAATAGGCCTGACTGACATTTACAAAACATTCTACCCCAAAACCACTGAATATATGTTTTTCTCATTAGCACATGGGACATTCTCTAAGATTGACCATATCCTAGGCCACAAAACATGTCTCAAAAAATTAAAAAAAAATAGAAACTATACCATGCATCTTCTCAGATCACAGTGTAATAAATTGGAAATCAACTCCAACAGAAACTCTCATCTCTAGCCGGGCATGGTGGCACATGCCTGTAGTCCCAGCTACTCGGGAGGCTGAGGCAGTAGGATCGCTTGAGCCCAGGAGTTTGAGGTTGCTGTGAGCTAGGCTGACGCCACAGCACTCACTGTAGCCTGGGCAACAAAGTGAGACTCTGTCTCAAAAAAAAAAAAAAAAGAAACTCTCATCTCTACTCAAAGTCATGGAAACTAAACAAACTTCTGCTGAACGATTATTGTGTTAAGGAGGAAATCAAGATCAAAAGATTCTTTGAACTAAATGATAAAGGAGACACAAGTTATCAAAATCTATGGGACACAGCTAAAGCAGTCCTGAGAGGAAAATTTATATCCATAAATGCCTACATCCAAAAGACAGAAAGATCACAAATAAGCAATCTAATGATTAATCTCAAAGAACTGGAAAAGGATTAGCAAACTGACCACAAACACAGCAGAAGAAAAGAAATAACAAAGATCAGAGCAGAAATAAATGAAATGAAATTGATAATAAAAAAACTATACAGAAGATTAATAAAACAAAAAGTTGGTTCTTTGAAAAAATAAACAAAATTGACAAGTGTCTTCCTAGATTAATGAGAAGCAGAAAACAAAGGACTCTAATATGCTCCATCAAGAATCAAAAAGGAGAAATTACAAATGATACCATGGAAATACAAAATATCATCTATGAATACTATAAAATCCTCTATGCACATAAACTGGAAAATGTGGAGGAAATGGACAAATTCTTAGAAACACACAGCCTCCCTAGGCTCAATCAGGAAGAAATAGAATTCCTTAAAAGACCAATAGCAAGTACCAAAATTGAAACAGCAATAAAAAACCTTCCTAAAAAGAAAAGTCTCGGACCTGATAGTTTAACACCAGAATTTTACCAGACCTACAAAGAAGAACTGGTGCCTATCCTGCAGAAATTAGTCCACAACATCAAGAAGGAAGAAATCTTCCCCAACATGTTTTATGAAGCCAACATCACCCTGATACCAAAACCAGGAAAGGAAGCAACAACAATAACAAAAATACAGACCAATATCCCTTATGAATATAGATGCAAAAATTCTCAACAAAATCCTGGAAAACCGAATTCAGGTGCTTATCAAAAAAAATAATCCACCATGACCAAGTGTGCTTCATCCCAGAGGTGCAGGGATGGTTCAACATATACAAGTCTATAAATGTAATTCACAGCGTAGATAGAAGCAAAAACAAAGAACATATGGTCCTCCCAATAGATGCATAAAAAGTATGCGACAAAATTCAGTACCCTTTTAGGATAAGAATGCTTAATAAAATAGGCATAGATGGGACTTATCTTAAAATTATATTAGCCACATATGACAAACCCACAGTCAACATCATACTGAATGGAGAAAAATTGAAAGCATTCCCACTTAGAACTGGAACCAGACAAGGTTGCCCTCTATCACCGCTTCTATTCAACATAGTGCTGGAAGTCCTAGCCAGAGCGATAAGACAAGAGAAGGCAATCAAGGGCATCCAAATGGGAGCAGAAGAGGTCAAACTATCACTTTTTGCTGACGATATGATCTTATATCTAGAAAACCCCAAATATTCTGCCATGAGAATACTGGGATTGATAAACAAATTCAGCAAAGTCTCAGGTTACAAAATCAATGTACAGAAATCACTAGCATTTCTATACGCCAACAACACTCAAACTGAGAACCAGATCAAAGACTCAACACTCTACACAATAGAAACAAAGAAAATCAAATACTTAGGAATATATTTAACTAAGGAGGTAAAAGACTTCTACAGGGAGAACTAGGAAACTCTGAGGAAGGACATAGCAGAGTACATAAAGAGATAGAAAACCATACCATGCTCATGGGTTGGCAGAATCTACATCGTTAAAATGTCTGTACTATCCAAAGTGATCTAGAGATTCAATGCAATCCCTATTAAAATACCAACATCATTTTTCGCAGATCTAGAAAAAATAATTCTATATTTTGTATGCAACAAGAGAAGACCCCATATAGCAAAACCAATCTTAAGCAAAAAGAACAGATTGTGAGCCATCGATTTACCAGACTTCAAGCTATACTACAAGGCTATCATAACTAAAACAGCATGATACTGGCACAAGAACAGAGACTTAGACCAATGGAACAGAACTGAGAACCCAGTTATAAAACCATCCTCATATAGCCAACTAATTTTTGACAAACCAGACAAAAACATACACTGAGTAAAAGAATCCTTATTTAATAAATGGTTCAGGGAAACTTGGATAGCCACATGTAGAAGACTGAAACAGAATCTGCACCTTTCATCTCTCACAAAAATCATTTCATGGTGGATAACAGACTTAAACCTAAGGCACGAAACTATAAGAATTCTAGAAGAAAATGTTGGAAAAACTCTGTAGACACCAGCAAAGGCAAAGAATTTATGAAGACCCCAAAGGCAATCACAGCAACAGGAAAAATAAATAAATGGGACCTGATCAAATTAAAAAGCTTCTGCACAGCCAAAGAAACTATCATGAGAACAAACAGACAACCTACAGAATGGGAGAAAAATTCACGTTACACATCCAATAAAGGACTGATAACTAGAATCTATTTAGAACTCAGGAAAATCAGCAAGAAAAAAACCAAACAACCCTATCAAAAAGTGGGCAAAGGACATGAACAGAAACTTTTCAAAAGAAGATAGACTAATGGCCAAGAAACATATGAAAAAATGCTCAACATCTCTAATCATCAGGGAAATTCAAATCAAAACCACAATGAGATATCACCTCTCTCCAGTAAGAATGGCCTTTACCAAAAAGTTTCAAAACAATAAATGTTGGCATGGATGCAGAGAGATAGGAACACTCATACACTGCTGGGGGGACTGCAAATTAGTACAACCTCTGTGGAAAGCAATATGGAGATACCTCAAAGAGCTACAAGTAGAACTACCATTTGATCCAGCAATCCCATTACTGTGCATCTACCCAAAGGAAAAAAGACATTCTATCAAAAAGACATCTGCACTAGAATGTTTATAGCAGCGCAATTCACGATTACAAAGATGTGGAAACAACCGAAGTCCCCATTAATACAGGAGTGGATTAATAAAATGTGGTATATGTATACTATGGAGCTCTACTCAGCCACAAAAAGCAATGGTGATATAGCACCTCTTGTATTATCCTGGATAAAGCTGGAACCCATTCTACTAAGTGAAGTATCCCAAGAATGGAAAAACAAGCACCACATGTACTCACCATCAAGTTGGTTTTAACTGATCAACACTTAAGTGCACATATAGTAATAACATTCATCAGGTCTCAGGCAGATGGGAGAGGGGAGGAAGGGATGGGTATATTCACACCTAATGGGTGCAGTGCACACTGTCTGGGGGATGGGCACAATTGAAACTCTGATTCAGGTGAGGCAAAGGCAATATACGTAACCTAAACATTTGTACCTCCATAATATCCTGAAATTAAAAAAAATTAAAAAATGTAATTAGAATGGGAAAATATGTCATGTACCAAAAATCTATAGCAAATGTATATTTAATGATGAAACATTCAATTTAAAGTAATAAACAAGTCAAAGATGTTCCATCACAACTTCAATCCAACATTATACCAATGCTCCAAGCCTGCACAATAGTGCAAGGAAAAAATATCTATACACACACACATGTATACACTAACTGAAAAGAATGAAAAAATGTTATAATTGAGACATGATAGTCCAAGAGACTATACAAACTATTAGAACTAACAAACATTCAAAAAAGTTCAGAATATAAGATCAATATACAAAAAAATTGTGTTCTCGTATATCAACAAAAACTATCGGAGTATGTATTTTTGCAAGGTACCTTTGAAAATAGCATCAAAACCTATACGATACCTAGGAAAAAATATAAGCAAAGTTTTGTAAGACTTTAAGTTAGGGGAAAAATCATAAAACTTTATTCAAAGACACAAAAGGGGGTTGAAATAAATGAAGAGTTATACTATGTTCATGGATGAGAAGATTAAACATCATAAAGATATCAGTTCTCTACAAATTAATCCATAAATTGGACATAATTTCAATTTGAACTCTACCAACAAGCTGATCCTAAAATTGACATGAGAGATCAAATGGCCAAGCAATTTTTTTAAACAAAGTGGTGTTCTCACCCTATAAGACATCAAGACTCGTTAGAAAGTTGTAGTAATTAAGATAGGGTGGTTTTGGTACAGGGATAGGCAAATAGACTGACCAGTTGAATAGGACAGAGAACTCAGAAACAGAAAAACATAACTGAAAATTTGAACCCTGAGTCATAATTGTTTTAGCTGATTTTTTTTTAGGGTCTGGAATTGAGTATGTGTCAGGACTCAGATTTCACTATTCTAAGACTCTGAACTGAAATTGAATTGTAACATGAGCTATTCTCCTGGAGTCAATTCGTTGTCTTACCTTGTATATATAAAATAACTTTAAATTTCAGCATATTCAGCTTTTATACAGGTTTTGTTTAACTATCCATTAAGATAGAGTGGAAAAACTTTGGCATAGCAGGCAGGAAACGTCAGCTGTAGTGTTGTGTTTTGTCAATGGTTCATTGTGAGCGACTTCAACCGTTTTCTCATTTAAGGATAAAACGAATAATGTCCACAAAAAGCACTCAAAAATTTTCACATGTCCCTCTACCTCATGGCCAAAAGTAATAATGATAATAATAGCTGTTGGAGCCTTTACCATGATCCAGACACTGTACTTAACACTTTACAGTACATGGAATTGTAGGAGTTAATTGTTGAAACAACTTTAGAGGCATGTGCAATTATCATCCTCATTTTATGTTTGGCACACTGAGGTTTAGAGCAGTTAAATAACTTTTCCAAGGTCAAGGTCAATTATATAGTAAGGAATAGAGCTAGGTCTTATAAATGTGTCTGTTGAATAGTAGTGGCTGCGTTCTAAATAACCCCATGTTGTCTCACTATAAAATACTGTCATTGCCCTGTTTGAAATTGGACTGTCACATTTTCAGCCTTAAAATAAGAATAAAGAAAAAAGTATACCATCTGAATTAAAACCAACTAGTTATATCTCCTAAAACATCTTTATAGAATTAAATTGGCTTTATTTTTCATAAAAATTTTAGTCTGCTAACAAGAAATGCGCAGATGACCAGAAGGTGCTTCTAAAAAAACTAATTTAAAAAGTGTGAGAAACTTGGAGAGAATGCTGTTTCCTGAAACAAGAGTAAACTCCTAATGCCCTGTTTATGGACTAGGTCTTGCATTGACACATGAAGAAGCTCTTTTTAATTAACTGGATAGGAATTTAATATCTTCACATATGCAAGGCAAGTCGACTTGCCCAGGCAACCAGATACACCAAGCTTTGTATATTAGTTCTGCTCTTCTGGTTTCCAAGTGAACCTTCTAAGTCATGGGCATTAAGGCTAGGTCTTAAGTAATAGTTTTGTACTCAAGTGTTTCTTGAGAAAATTAGGATATGCTAACCAGCAGCAAAGAGTACAAGGTGATCTAGCAAATTAAAAATTATTAATAATAAGAATAAACCACAAGAGCCCAAATAAAAACACCCAGGAGATTAATTTGCTGAATATCATGTGGTTCTCACTGACTGTGGACAAAGAGATCTTCAGAGCCCTGGCAAAATATGAAACTGGCAATTAGGCACACCATGCAAATTCATATCTGTTTTTGCATAGCTATTCAGAAACCATTTTCAAGAAACCTGAAGTGTGAGTTTTGCCACCTTAATATAGCAGTGACTGTAAAGGCATATCTTCACTCTTAGGAGTAGTCCTAAACTCTGGTAAAATTTATGCCTTTCTTAGTGGTCCTCTGATTGGTCATCTTACCAAAACTGAAAATAATTTCTCTAAAATTACAATTTTTTTTTTATTTCAGCTTATTATGGGGGTACAAAAGTTCTGCATAGATATATTGCCCATGTCCCTCCCAATCCCTCGAGTCCGAGCCTCAAGCGTGTCCATTCCCCAGACAGTGCACATCGCACTCCTCCTGTAGGTATACACCCATCCCCGCCCCCACCCCCGTCCCCCCCAAGTCAGAACTTCAAGCGTGCCCAT
>CM052440.1:14289435-14376892 GCA_028533085.1 Varecia variegata | reverse complement strand
AAAAAAAAAAAAAAAAGAGAGCTCCGCGGCTGGGCAAGCCGCATGCAGTCTTCTCCCTGTCGGGCCTGCAGGCTGGGAGGCGCATGTGTCCGTCCTCAGGTATGACAGCAGGAGCTGCAACGGCAGATGGATGGGGAGAAGTCGATCAACGGGCGCTTGGAGGGCTGTACGCGGCGGGCAGGCACACCTGCCTGATGAGGTCAACATTGGTGACCCACTGGAATTAGAGAGTGAAGACAAGAGAAGCCGGAAAATGCAGGGACTCCTGAAGTCATACACAAACCCCACTGAGGACTGACCCAGGAACTGCTGGCGAAGCCGCGAGGCCTCCACGAGCAGCCAGGACTCCGCCAGCCCAGCCTGGCCCCCGACAGCAGCTGGACCCCCGAGGTCCCCCCTCTGTGGCCCCTCCGCTCTCCCCCAACACCGCCCCGGCCTGTTTATAGTTGTATTTAACAGTTCTGTAAAAATTAAAAATAAAAAACAAAAATAATAAACACCTTAAGAGCAATTGTTCTAATTCTTATTTATTTATACATTTTCCCTATCAAAATTCATATATGGTTCTTCATACAAAAGTGCTGCAGGACAGAAACTGTATTCTATTTATATTTCTGTCTTCCATAAAACCTAACATAGATTATTACCCAGAGGAGACATTCAGTAAATTATTCTTTGAGTGGAATTCAATTTGTTTAGTCAATTTTTGAAAGATTTAAGATCACTGGATATGTCAAAGTTTATAACTTTTATGTTTCCCCCTCATTAACAAATATTTATTGAGCCTGTAATATGTTCCAGGAAACTATTAACATTATATTTCTCTTGAAACAAATTTTTTTTTCACAGAATTACAAAGGATAAAATCATAGTAGTTTATAGCTAGAAGGAAACTTGGGGGTTACTAGCTCAGCATGCTTATTTTAGAGAAGATGAAATTTTGCAAGAGTTTGCAAAAGTAAGTTTGCAAGAGTAAGTTCCAGGCTGAAGGTAAAATAGCTGGTTGGTGGCAGAAGGGGAACTAACACTCAGATTTCTTGACTTTGCTGCTAGGACTTTCCTTGTCATGAGTTATGTTTTAAAATTTTCAAGTATGTTTATAGATATGAAAGTCATAAGAGTATGTCATATATTATACCTGGAAATGCTTACTAGTTAGTGCTTATCATAATAATGCTACTTCAATAGAAGAGAAATAAATCTGTATTGAGAATATTTATAATCACAGTCAAGAAATTTAAAATTATTTGTACTCTTTGATTTAATAATTCTAGAGGGGATTTATCCTAGGGAAACAGAAATATACACAAACACTTTTATATAAGACCATTTATTGCCGGCTTTCTATCAAGATGTCCAAGCATAAATTATGATATACCTATATGGTAGAATATTATTCAGTTTCAAGAATGTGTAATTATGTAGCAAAAGGTACTTAGTATAATGTTAAGTTTTAAAAAGGTACATTGCATACAATCTAATTTCAGTTTTGTAAAATGAAATTGGATGTATGCACTGGTGCATTCTAATCTGAGGAAAATAAACCAAAATCGTAACTGTGGTTATTTCTGAGTAATACAATCACCAGTGATTTTTGACTTTCTTCTTTTTATGTGTTAATGTTTTTGCATACTAAATTTTATAAGACAAACATATATGCATGAATAAAAATGGGAGAGGAAAGGAATATTATCTTAAAAGGAATATCTCCTATTCAAAGTAGGACCAGCAAGTGGCCAAGCTAAATAAACATCCACCAACAGGAAAGCAAGCTGATTTGAGTGAAGCCATAAAACCTCTCTATTTTAAACTTTTCAATGATCTCTTCACTACTGGACTACAATAGTGTCATCTTTCCTATCTGGACTGCCTTTACAGGGAAGGAGCACCCACAGAGCTCTACATGCTCCAAGGAGACAGTGCCCCCGGCAGCCTGGCCATTGGTGGGACAGAACCCTACATGTTCCTGACAAGGGGCTCCCTGACCCCCGCTTGACGCATGCTCAGCCTTGCCACCCTAACCTGCATTTGAGACCATAAGTATGATCCCACCAAGCTCCTACACCCCTAGTTGGGATCACAAGTCATCCCATATACCATGGACTCTTATGCCTATGTGTATACATATGTAACTGATCCAGTCACTCCCACTCCATGATCCCAAACCCTTCCACTGCAGCCTAGAGAAGTTTGCCTGGTTAGCAGCAAATACCGTATTTCATCAACCCTCCTATATCATCAATATCCTACATCATCAACCATTGATGATTCCCTTCACTTTTACTCTTTAACCGAAACCTGGCTGATGTCTGGGGCCATTGCTTAGAGAGTGGTTGTTTTCTCTCCCATTCTCTGCCATTGGGCCTGAAAAGAGGGTTAGATTTCCTCTCTGCTTTTCACTATAACCACAAAACATTCTCCTCCTCCTCCTCTTCCTTCCATTCCTATACAGTTTGTGCCATCAGAACATATCCTATCTTGGAAATAAATTTATTTAATGCCCTGCATGTTCTGCATGAAAGCTGAGAGAGTAATGATGCTTCTAAAATGTTTATCAAGCGTAAACCCCCACTTAAAAGATTCACCAGGCTTCAGATCTTAGATGTGCTGTAGGACTGCAGCTATAAAATGAATTCTGTCATTGGTGTGTATTGTAAAATGAAATAGCTCTTCTCCATAGGCACTGTTGGAATGGTTACAAGAGGAAGAGGTTTAATTCATGGTGGACTGCTCATTTGACTGCTGTGTCCCGGAGGGTTAAGAAAGGAAATGAGCCACCCACCAAGTGGGACAATTTCTGATGAGCCATACTAAGAGCCCTGAGGACCTACACAGTCCAGGAACACTGTAGTCCCCCTAAAAATATTTACTAGCCAACTCACTAATGGGCTTTAATGACATGCCACACATTCTAAACTAATTTAGCCTGCGATTCCTGCAACCTGACATTTCCCATTCAACAATCCACAATTTAGCATGTTATTTTATCTTTTGGGTTGAATGGTTTACTAGAATTTATAGGGTCTGTACCATAGAAGAATATAAAACAGGTGGAAACAAGGGCTAAAATACAATTATGTTTATTTATAACTTCAAAATTAAAGTCTAAAGCTAGAGCACACTCCGATCATATGGCGCTTTTATTTACGTGGATGATCATTTTCATCTTTTCTGGTTTCTCCTCTTTTCCTTTATTTATCTGGCTACCTTTGAGAATGGTCCCGAGCAACAGTATCACTCATTCTGTCTGAGTCAGTTCAGGCTGCGATAACAAAGTACCATGGACTGGGTGGCTTATAAACAACAGAAATCTATCTCTAGCAGTTCTGAAGGCTGGAAGTCTGAGATCAGGGTGCCAGCATGGCTGGGTTCTACTGAAGTCCCTCTTTCAGGTTGCAGGTTGCCCACTTCTTACTGTATCCTCACATGGCAAAAAGAGGGCTAGAGAGCTCTCTGGGGTTCCTTTTGTAATGGCACTAATCCCATTCATGAGGGCTCCACCCTCATGACCTAATCACCGCCCAAAGGCTTCACTCCCAAATACTATCACAATTAAGGATGAGGATTTCAACATAAGAATTTTGGAAGAACCTAAACATTCAGTCTAAAACATTATTTGCAGCACTTAGTTTCTTTCAGCAAGTATTAATCAAGTGTCATCTGTGTGCCAGACACTGTGCTACGTGCTCAGGATGCAACAATAACCAAGACTGATAATGTCCCTGACCTGCTTACCTTCTGCTGAAATTGTAGATAACTGCTTTACATATTTTCACTCTGTTTCATTCTGTTCTATTCTAGTAGAATTGTATAATAAAATGATAAAAATAATATTTCAATAGCAATTTAAAATTAATAAAGCAGTTTCACATTCATGTTCTCATTGGATTCTCAAAAAAGCCCTGCTGGGTAGGAAAAGGGACTAGTTCCAATTATGTCATTTTACAGATGACAAAGCCAAGACAAAGACGCTGAACACAATGGCATTAACAGGACTCATTCCAAGGGTGTCTAGAATCTGTGACTCACATGGGGTGGGAGACCTGAGAGATGTCAAGGGGAAAAGAAGGCAGGAGCAAGTATCTGATGGAGAAAATATAGTTCATGCACACTGCCCATCATTGCTTTGGAAATTTCTTAGGCGTTTGTTTTGTGTTTTGTTTTGTTTTGTTTTGTTTGGCTTGTATAGGGCACACACTGCTGCAACAACTCTATTTACCTCCGTGCCTGAATCTTTGCCTTGAGGGTGTGTTGATCAAGTCCGCCTTTGATGTTCTTCTTAAAGAGATACCCTTTTCACTGGCATTTGGTGGGGAAAAAACCTCCCATGGTGTAATCTACCCCTGGGATCAGACAATTAGCATTGCAAGCAGAGAACATGATCCTTGCCCTGAAGAGTTTGCCAATGTCATCTGAAGTAGAGTTTATCTTCTTTGAGGACAGGCACTGTGTCTTCCTTTTTATTAATTTCTGCAAATGCTTCTAAAAGCATTAGACAAGTGTGTTATTGAAAGGCCTCTTTAATATCAAATCATAATAATTAAACAGAAAAATATACTTGTATTTGGAAATGATACCACCAATGTTCTGAACACTAGACACCCAGAAGGAGAAAGTCCTATAAAATAAAAGCTGCAGAATCGGTTGTACTTACGTCTGTATCTTTATGTTGTGGATGGTCCAGCCATGGACTGCCCAGCTCATGGCTGTCACTTAGGCACATGTGTATGGCTTGTGTTACCAGAGAAGTCAGGAAGGAGATATTAGATTATCTAATCTGATCAGCCCCCTTTGCAGCCCCCTTTGCAGCCCCCTTTGCAGCCCCCTTATACCTCTACACTTAAAGTAGGTATATTAATAGCCTTTTGTGGTTTTTAAATCCTGAAGAAATTAAAAGAAATAACAAAAGGCAAAGCAAAGGAGTGTCAACTTGGTCAAGGCAAGCATGTGCAAAAGTGAGAGCAATCGCTTCCATTTCCTTCCTAGACTTAAGGTTGTACAAAAACTAAAACTAGGCAGATGGAGCCCAGACTAACCTTGAATATTTCTTGCTTAATTTGACTATTTAAACTTTTTAATTTGGTTTCTTTCTGTTCTACATCTTTTTTGAAAAAGTAGAATATTTTTAGATTAAAGAAATAACATATTTTGTGAGCAGGTGGGGAGCTAGAAAATTCCAGTCACCAGGTGTCACACTATCAAGCAGCACCAGGTGTAAAAAGTGGAAAATAACCTTCTAGGGTATCTGTGGAAAATTTCAAGGAAAGCTAGACAGTGATTATCTTAACCTCTGGCAGCCATTTTGCTTTATAACTTGACTACGAAGAAAATACAATTATTAGAAAGATATATGCTAATTAGGCACACCTTCCAGATCCAGAAAGAAGAATACAGAGGGCAGAGTAAAAGCAGCAGAGTCACCTGCTTTCATGCACTTAACTCCTCAGCATGCAGGGCTGGTTCATTCTTCACTCACCTGTGGAAATCCTGCACGCTCTTCTGGTCTCAGATAAAAGGTCAGCAGTTCCAGGAGGCTTTCTCAGGTTTGAGTGAATTCAACAACATTAGTCATTTACTAACATGTGCCAGGTACTGAAGGATGAGCAGCAATGAAAATAGACTTTGGCCCCAAGTTGCTGAAGACCTCATGAAAAGAGAGAGACACTGGGCATCCAACAAACATGGACTGAGCGCTCAGTGCAGCCCAGGCACCAGTCTAGTAATATGCATTAATCTAGGTGAACATCAAAGCCCAACACGGAGGGAAAAAAAGGCAATTGTAGCATATATATGCACACACATATAAATACACACATATATAGACACATGTAAATTCACATATATGTGATTTATATAAATTATATATGTATGTGAATTTATGTAAACTATAAGCATACAAGCAGTATTGCAATTGTTTATAAATACAATCAGAATTAATATCATAACAATAAACATTTAAATAGTAATTTACAACTTATAAAGCACTTCATATCAGCGTCTTAGCTGATGCTCGAAAAAGCCCTATGGGCTGGGAAGGACAGCTAGTTTCAGCGAAGGTATTTTATAGATGACAAAGCCAAGGAGTAGGCAAGTGGGGTAACCTTACAAACACGTGAACTGGAAGGATAAAGACCAAATTCAGAAAAGGGGTTACATCTAGAGAGGGAGAGAGGAAGTAGAGTGGAATGGGAAAAGAGAACAAAGGTGACTTCAAATTTAGCTGTCATATTCCAGCTCATTTATTTAAGCAAAATCTGAAGCAGAAAAGGCAAAAGGTGAACTTTAGTTAAGTCTTTGCGATGAATAAATAGTTCTTCCTCTACTAGACTCTGCTTTTCAAAATCTCACCAAAACAACAAAGAAGAAAAATATACAACAAAAACAAAAGGAATTAATAGCACTGTGAGAATACTTACGCCTCCCATATTTTCACAACATATGGCAAAAATTATGTGTGACTGTAGAATTGGAAGCTCTAGCCTGACTGGTAGCAAAAAGCATTTAATAAGCTGTCCTTTTAAATTTTATTTTTCATGGCTTTCCTTTCTTTTGTTGCCTCTTCTTTTTCCCCATACTCAGCGATTAAATTATTCTGTTTTATATAACAATTAGAGACAGTTGTTTCTTCTTCCTCCATTAATAGACTGCGAGCATCTTGAAGGCAGAAATCCTGTCTCAGCCACCTTTGTATATTCAGGGACTGGCACCATGCCTGGTTAATAGGTACATGATTAGCGTTTGTTGCAAAACACACACATACACACACACACCACAAACAGAGGACTTAATCCTGAACAGTGTTTGCAGAACCTGTTTCATTATTTTTTCCTTAGTGGCCTGTCCTTTCATAAGGATTCAGAAATAAAAAAGGAAGAGTAATTTAAAAAAAAATACCACCATTCAGGATCAAGCTCATGGCATCTTTAAATGTGGCTAGTGTGGCTATTGAAGCACGAGTCCTGAACTTGAAAGCAGGATTTGGTTGCATTATATTTGGGGAAAAAAATGAGGACTTGGTATTGATTTTTCCCCCTGATTCAAAAAGAGTGCAGGTGTTTAAGCATTTATGAAATTGATTGACTCTCCACTAGCAGCCAATTGATAATAAGTTTAAGCTTCAGAGTGAGGCTGTAAAAGGTTTGATTATATTAACAATACTTACAGTCATGGGTTCATAAATCTTAAGAGAAAGGATGCATATGTCACATATAATGCATGAAAAAGTTGTTCTTTTATCATGGATAACTCTCTTTTGTGCACAGACCCAGTTGATCAGCTATTCCATTATTTGAATAAGTATCTGATGTCTTGTTTTCTTTCAAGAAGGCAGGTGCAGGATGAAGCAGGAAGCCTGCCAAGAAAGATGATAAATTACCATTTGGTGCTGGCGACCAGAGCTCTATGAATGCAGGGCTGCCAGGAATTAAGAGGGAGAGTAACCAGAAACGAGGAGGGAAATGACTTTTAGACTACAACTTTAGAGGTGTTTACTTTTTGTTTTCATTATCTTTGTGGTATTTTAAGGGTCTCTCTTTGTTTTGTAACCTGCAAAATGAAGTGCCGGTTTAAAACAATCATGCACAACCTCAAAATATCATATTACACCTGCTGAGATCAAATAAAAAAATCATAGTTGAGAGAGAGCTGGTCAGTGGAAGCAAACAAACGACCCAAGTAGACAAATGACAGAAAGCCAAGGTGAAGCGTGGCTGCAGCTTCGTTGGAAGGAGCACCTGCACTTGCTCGGGAAGCGCTCTGTCCAAATCCACCACATCAACCGGGTTCTGCTCGTATTGTGTTTCATACCTCAAAACTCAGAAGAGTAAAAATAATAACAATGACAATAGGAAAGATCGTAATAATGGCTTTTGGAATCAGTCTGTTTCATTAATATCTCCTGCCTACAGGTTAACATTTCTGTTATCCTATTACAAGTTTATGAATCAATGTTTAGTATTCATGCAATGATTCTATTGGAATCATCATTGGAAATGGCTGTTCTTAATTTATTAAATTCAGTAAGAATTTATTGAGCAGCTAAAATGTGCCTGGCACTCAGCTGGGTGCAGGGGATATAGAAGACACAGAAGCTCCCTTCAAACGCATGGTCTCGTGGGGGAGAGACAAACCCACTGTAGTGTGCTCACTACTACAGTAATGTGCAGTGGGTGTCGTGGGAGAGCTTGGGAGGTGCACTTGAGGAGCTGGGTGGCTCAGGAAAGTGCTCCTAGGAGTCGTGACATCTGAAATGGCAAAGGGTTGGGGCAGGTATTCAAGGCATCGGGAAAAGAATGAGCTAGAGATGTAGACATGAGTAACAGAGCCCTTTACAACATTCCAACTTTGTGTCTAGAACTCAGGATGAATGTGGGGGTGGTAAGCTGTGAAACTGGAAGGGATCTCAGGGTTTATACCACAAAGATTCTGGATTTCAGACTAAGGAGTTTGGAATCTATTCCGACATTAATGAGAAGTCCTGAAAGGATTTTGAGCAGGGGAGCCTTGTGTACGTAGTTAGCACCTGGCAGCAAACCCTTGCAGTACAACATAGTGGATGCTGTGATGGATACATAACATAGGTGCTATGTGAACCCAGAAAAGGAGAGGGATGAGGCCATGCTTCCCAGAGGAGGCCACACTTGAGATTCGTTTTAGAGGATCAGTAGGAGTCTACCAGGCACAAAGGGAATGGAGAGCATTTCTACTCACTCTACTAGATAGGTGGTGGGAGGAGAAAGAGAGAAAGAAAGGAGGGGGGAGAGGGGAGAGAGAGAAAGACAGAGAGAGAGATGGAGGGAGGTAGGAAGACAGAAAAAAAGAGAGAGAAGGAAAGAAAGAAACTGTAAACAAACTTCAACAGAGGTGTGAAAAAAAGAAAACCTTGATATATTTTGATAACTGATTTTCTGTTTTTAATTATTTAGCAAAAAAATCCAAAACAAGTCAGATTCATAAAAAAGGAATTGTAATCAGTTCTCACTTTATCAAAATAGAATATAATACCTTTCTTCAGCTGTGATCATATCAGGGTGGGATAATTTTGGTGGTTTTCCAGAGCAAGGTAGGAAAGAAGTATGAAATAGAGAACGAAACCAAGAACCCAGAAATGTGAATTATATTATTTGCTTTTCCAGGGACAAAGCAGTAATTCTGGAAATATTTTTTTTCACAGCTCTAAAATAACAAGACAGCACCTTGTTATGTGTCAGGCAACAGCTTTGTGACTTTTTGCAAGCCACAGTGGTCCCTGTAAAGGGGGGTATTGGGAAGGCCCCTCTGCAGTTGAGGTTCAGCACCCACACCTGTTGTCTGCACTCCTAAGTTAGTAATCAGTTACTGTATACCTCAAGTACAACAATAGCTTAACCACAACCACACAAACAAACCACTATGAAATAGCGGTCCTTGGGAAGATACAATGTTTAGATGCAATTTCCACATAGAGATGAGACAGTCCACCCTGCATTTCCAAATAGACAGCCCTGGACAGTGGCCTTGATAGAAGGTGAGAGGCCAGGGAAGTGCAATGTGAAGGCGTGAGACCATCAGCTGTGATCTGGTTCTGCTGCTCACCACCTATGTGCCTCCAGCAAGATACTGTCTTTGACCCTTAGTATGCTCATCTGTAAAATTGGGACAATAATGCCTAATTCCCTGGGTTTTTATGTGGAGGAAATGAAATAGAGTGGGCAAAGCACTTAGCATTGTGGTTGGAGCTTAGAAAGTGTGAAGGTAATCATCAGAGAAATGCAAATCAAAACCACAATGAGATATCACTTAACTCCAGTGAGAATGGCTTTTATCAAGAAGTCTCAAAACAACAAATGTTGGCATGGATGTGGAGCAACAGGAACATTCATACACTGCTGGTGGGACTACAAACTCCATGAAAAGTAGTATGGAGATACCTCAAAGAACTAAAAATAGAACTACCATTTGATCCAGCAATCCCATTACTGGGAATCTACCCAAAGGCAAAAAGACATTCTATAAAAAAGACACCTTCACTAGAATATTTATAGCAGCACAATTCACAATTGCACAGATGTGGAAACAACCCAAGTGCCCATCAATACATGAGTGAATTAATAAAATGTGGTCTTTGTATACCATGGAGTACTACTCAGCCATAAAAAATGGTGAACTAATACCTCTTGTATTAACCTGGTTGGAACTGAAGCTCATTCTTCTAAGTGAAATATCACAAAAATGGAAAAACAAGTACCACATGTATTCACCATTAAATTGGAACTAATCAATCAACACTTGTGTGCACATACGGAAATAACATTCATTGGAAATCAAGCAGGGGGGAGGGGGGAGGAGGTTATGGGTAAATTCTCACCTAACGGGTACAATGTGCACTATCTGGGTGATGGGAACATTTGTAACTTTGGCTCAAACAGTACCAAAGCAATTTATGCAACCAAAACGTTTGTACCCCCATAATATTCTGAAATTTTAAAAAAGTGTGAAGTAAATGGAAGCAAAAATGACAGCAAGCCTGGACACTATGCCCACGAAGAATAAGACCAAGGATGCAAGCCATTCCAGGATGTAGTCATCCAGGCGCCCTGCGATTTCCACTCAAATGCCACAACCAGAGCTCATTTCCAAGGTGTGCCTTTAAATGGTTTGATTGGTTTCCACCATACTGATAGCTTTTAATAATTATTTCAAAAACACAGCACTGAATATTGACCTCACTCTTCTATAATGAAGAATGTATCATCCTAACTGCTAGAGAATACATCCTAATGATGTGATTTTAGTTCCGTTACCAACTCTGTAATCATGGGCACATTATTTAACTCTTTGGCATATTTTCTCATCTGTGAAATGAAAGATTTGGACTCCTCAATTTCATGATTGGCCAACTATCAAGTTTATTAATATACAGGGTGCTGTGTCTAAGGATCTAAGATGTGAGAATAAGGAGATAGTATGGCAATAGGATAACCAAATTACTTTAAACATTACTTTAGACAGTGTGGTGGAATTAAACACGGGTAGGAAGAGGAACACACTCTACCAAGGCAAAACATTGATCGTGGCAGTGTTATTTCTAGGTCTCCAGCATCATAGCTGTCGACTTTAAAGGAGACACTCAAGCAATCTGCTCAGTTGAACACATTTAGACCAAGAAAGGGAAAGATGGGAACTCTTAATGCTTCCTGTGTGCCAAGCATCATGCGAAATCTAATCCTCACAACAGCCCTGCTGAGCTCACAAAGCGATTTCACACCTTGATGAGGCTCACATGGTTTGCAATGACACCAGGCATCTGCCTGCATGGTCTGTGCACGTAACCATTAGGTTGAGCTGCCTTCATGAGAAACTGTTTCGAAAAACTTGATTTCATTTAGTATATTTCCAAGAAAAACACCCTTATTTTCTAATGCACTATGTCTGACACCTGATACGGAAATGGTAGTGGGTTTCTGTTTCAGAGAAAATAGTGAGAGATCAAGACTAGATAGAATTCTGGACTTCGAATAATTGGGGTATACAGGGCAAAACTGGGGCCCAGGGAGGGCAGGTAACGTAGGCCCATAGGACATGCAGCTAAGTTAGAGGCCACGGCAAGAAGGGAGGCCTCCTGACAAGTGTGTCATCTGCCTTTCTGTCTCCTGTCACCCGAGTGTGCGTTCTTCTCACTATTTTGCCAGGCTCTCTGCTTGCAATAAATCGCAAGTTCCTTTTATTCACACACAAAGACTAGTTTGCTCATTTGTTCCAGTTTTATTTTTGTGCTACCTGTGTGTTCCCCATTAGACACGAAGTAGAAGAACATTTTTAACACAGGTTGTTTTCCTCCCACGTCTTTAACACCTGATGACATTTAGCTGTTAGGACATTAGTCATTCTTTCTATGCTGGTGTGACTCAGAGTAGGACCATCTGCGAGCTGGATTCCGTATTTCCAGACTTGGTCCACCAGAGACCCATTGGGCGACCGCTGGGAGGCCTTTGCCCAGGTTCAGTTTGATGAGGAAGGAGTATGATCCTCTTTGTCCATCTAGGGTCACTAGGTTATAAAAAAAAAAAAGCTAATAACAAAATAATAAGAATGCCTTGAATGTACATAATACACTATATAATTAAAACTGTAAATAAAATTTTAATGGACATAATGATTGCTTTTAATAATTATTTTAAAAATAAGCACAGCATTGTACCTTGGCCATATTCTACTGTCATGGAGAATATGCCATTCTAACTGTTAGAGGACACATCCTAACTACGTAATTTTAACTCTGTCGCCACCTCTGTAACCTTGAGCCGTCATTTAACTGTCCTGACATATTTTCTCATCTGTGAAATGAAAAGTCTCTTGCATTCCTAATTCCATGACTGAAAATCTGTCAAGTTTACTAATATACAAGATGTTTTGCCTAAAAGTGTAAGAGGTGAGAATGAGAAGGTGTTATGGTCATAGGATAATTAAATTACTTTAAGAAACCAGAAATCCAGGAAATGAAGAAGAAGGAGGAAGAGGAGGAATGGAAGGAGAGGCACCTGTCTCTTACTTGATTATACCATGGGTCTGAGCCTGTGTTAAGGTACCTACAGTTTCAGCCTGACACACCTGCAGGGGTCTCCTCATACTGGCTATTTTACCTAGAAAGTCAAAGTTCAAGAAGAGAAGGCAGAAAGATACTTTTTACAAACCCACGGTAAGTACTCAATGTGCTGTCCACGGTCAAGCAAAATCTTCCTAAGAGCATTGCTATCGCCCTGCCCTGCTTCTCTGGTTCCTTTCTTCTTCCCAGATTCTCAATAAGATGTCACTGAGGGCTCATTCAGGGCCTGAAACCCCACTAAGTGATTTATTATGTATTCATTCATTTAATGCTCACAGCAAACCTAGGAGGTAGGTACCCTTAGTAATCCTATTTTACAGATAAGGAATTTGAGACACAGAGAGGTTAAGTAATAAACCCAAGTCCACACAGCTGTGAAGTGGCAGAGCAGGATTCAAACTCAGACAGGGTATCTTTGATCAATGTCTGTGCTCTTAAACATGGTCTTGAAACTCTGTAATCAGATGCTCCTGTGTCCTTCTCAGACGAGATAGATGGTTAACCTGGGGTACATCTTTAAACTGAAAACACAAAAACCTACCTCCTTGGTTTTTAGCAAGTATTAAATATATATAACACTTGGTATATAGGAAGGGCTTAATCATTTTTTTCTCTTTCTCTTAGAAGTCCCAAATTAGATCTCTCCATTTCTCAGCCTACAGAGCTATAATTCTTTTTATGGATCATTGTTCATTTGTTACCCTTTCTCATTGTGACTGATTTGGGAGCTGGGTTTATTTTACATTGGTTCATCTGGGCATAGAAAAAGGTGTTCTATTTTCCTGGTGTTTATCTGTGTGTGTGTGTGCATGTGCACACTCTGGTTTAAAACTATATTTTCATATGTACTAAATAAATGAATCCTTCTCAAGGTTTAGCATTTGCTGCCTGAAAAAAAAAAAAAAAACAGAAATACGGCTTGTTCAAATTTGATAAACAGAGGTTTCCAGCTGCTATTCGTTCAATCTGGCCAAACACTTTATGCTCAATTTGAAATTGGTTTCCTTTAGTTTTCAGGCTCCTAATTGATATGCCAGGGTTGAACTCGATTTCCTCCTGGTATCTTAACTGCTTGGTTCTATCCACGTTTAGCAATTTTAGAGTTTCTTTCATGAGAAAAGAGATGATTTTTAGAGAAAAAAAATCACAACTCTTTTTTTCCATCTGTATTTTAAAGATTTATAGTAAATGCCTTGCCTACGTTCAGTTGAATTTCACTTCTTAAATACCAACTTTATATTTTTATTGGCACTTCCTCCAACCAACTGAGGCTGCTAACCCACAAAACAGAACCTTATTTCTATGAGCAATTAATCTTCAAGCTTCAAGGATAGTAATTTTGGTGAAAAATCTGTCAAAAAGGAAAGAAAATAGGTTGTTGGAATTAGGATAAAAGAGTATAACAGATGTTTTTAAAACTATAAAAGAGTATCATGAACAACCATACACCAATAATTTTGAAACCTATATTAAACACATTAATTTTGGAGAAAAATGTAAAAAGCCAATATCGACACAAGAAGAAACAGAAAACTTTAAGTGCACCAACATATAAATACATTAAAATTAAATACATAAGATCCTTCCCTCCCCCAAAATACAGTCCAAGGCTCAGATAGTTTTATGCTAAACTTCAAAGGAACCAATAATCCTGATCTTAGATAAATTGTGCCAGAACACAGAAAAATAAGGAAAGCAGCCCAATTCACTTTATGAAGCTAACATTTTATATCAAAAACTAGGCAAGGACATATAAGAGTAGAAAACTTATAGGTCAATTTCATTTAATAGATGCAAAAATCCTAAATAAAATATTAGCTGGCTGAATCTAATAGAATATTTTAAAACATGTCATGATCAAGTAGGTTTTTTGTAACCCAGAAAAACACAATAAATACACAATTTTTCAAACTCCATTTAGGCTGGGCACAGTGACTCATACCTGTAATCTTAGCACTTTGAGAGGCTGAGGCATAAAGATTGCTTGAGGCCAGAAGTTCGAGACCAACCTGAGGAAGAGCAAGACCCTGTCTCTACAAAAAATAGAAAAAATAGCTGGGCGTGGTGGCGCACACCTGTAATCCCAGCTACTTGGGAGACTGAGGATTTCTTGAGCCTAGGAGTTTGAGGCTGCAGTGAGATATGATGACATCACTGCACTCTAGCCTGGGTGACATAGCAAGACCCTATCTCCAAAAAAGTCCATTTAATTAATGTTAATACTAAAGAAGAAAAATTACATAGTCACCTCAGTAGATATAGGGGGAAATCTTTTAATGCAATTTAATGACAAAGTAATATATTTTTTAAAATAATTAAAACTACAAATAGAAGTTCTGTAACATGATAATAAGCTACATGCCAAAAACCTACAGCAAGCATTATACTTTTGTTTTAATTTTTTAGAAACACCGAGTGGGTTTCCTCACTTAAGCTTGGCCCTTCAAAAGAACCTAATGGCTATTCCTATAGGAAAATCCAATGCCTTCTCTCAGCCTTACTACCATGAGTGCACCTGACAGCCAAGCTTTGAAAAATGGTCACATAAAGACCTTCCGTTTTCCTCTCCTACATGCTCCTGGTAACCACTATTCTACTCCCTGCTTCCTGAGATTGGCTACTTTAGATACTTCATCTAAGGGGGATCATGCAGTATTTGTCTTTCCGTGTCAGGCTTATTTCACTTAGCATAATGTCCTCCAGGTTCATCCACGTTGCTGCAAATGGCAGATTTCATTCTTTTTTAAGGCTGAATAATATTCCATCGTCAATGGGTATAAATTTTTGTGATGCAAGATGAATAAATTCTAGAGATCTGCTATATAACATAGTTATAACATAGTGCATAAAGTTAACAATACTGTAACAATACTGTAAAATTTTGTTAAGAGGGTAGATCTCAAGTTAAATGTTCTTAACTCACACACACACACACACACACACACACACACACACACACTAAATCGGCCGGAGAAAACTTTAGGAAGTGATGGATGTTTATTACATTGGTTGTGGTAATAGTTTGAAGGATGTGTACATGTGTTCAAACCCATCAAATTGAATATATTAAATATGTATGGTTTTTTGTATAACAACTATACCTCAATAAAGCTATTAAAATATAAATTTGTATATGTATTTATTCACATATTTATGTATATATTTATTATGTTATATTATGCCATGATGTATACAAATAAAAATATAAATACAAGGAAACAAATAGACAGTGTTTGGAAGTAACTGCAGGCAGACAGAGAAATTGCTAACAAAATGAGTTTTCCCGAGAACTCATCTTCCACCCATGGTGGTTTACTATACACATCAGAAATCACAGATAGAGAAAAATCAGCATCACAAGAGAGAAGGGAATGAGATGTGAACATAATGACTAGGTGTTCGGTTGAAGATAAATTTACTGTTCCTGAAATGCTAGCTTGAAATTTAAAGCTGTTGACTCATGAGTCAGAACAAAGGCAGGAGCAAGAGGCCAGCTTTGTCCCTGTGGTACTGAAAGATGAGGTGCCATGGCACAGAGATGGCAGATAACGCAGACATAAGTTGTGATTCTTTCAGAACAGATTTTCTGTTTTCATGATGCTGTGTTTAGGCTAACAGCAGGAAAGGGAGAAAGAAAACAGGGGGACTAAGACTGGAAGAAAAGTACATCACAGGGAAAATGTAAAAAATATCCATTCATTGATCAGGAAACATTTATTGTTTACTAGACACTGATAAAGGCATTATAAATTTAATAACACCAACAACAATAACAAACACTAAATATTTGCAGTGTTCCAGACACTGTATTGAGCCCTTGATAAATATCACCTTATTTAGTTCTTACAACAACCCTAAGTAGGTACTACTATCATCGACATTTTGTAGGCCACATAGCAATGTTTTGGTTGATGATGGACTGCATATGTCAGGGTTGTTCCATAAGATTATAATTCTGTATTTTTACTGTACCTTTTCTATATTTAGACATGTTTAGATCCAAAAATACTTACCATGTGTTATATCTGCCCACAGTATTCAGTACAGTAACATGCTGTGCAGGTTTGTAGCCTGGGAGCAATAGGCTATCCCATACAGCCTAAGTGTGTAATAGGCTGTACCATCTAGGTTTATGTAAATAGACTCTACCATGTTCACACGATGAAATCACCTAACAATGCATTTCTCTGAACCCATTCCCATTGTTAACACATAACTGTAACTGTTATCATGGTTATTTATCCAAAGAAAGAGAGATGAAACTGCTAAAGTATGTGAAGCAGGAGATCAGCTTTAATTTGTCTTTAAGGTGAACACCTGCCAATGAAATGTAATTTGAGTGGCACCCTAAGTCCCCTGTCCCAATTTTTGGTATTCTCCCATTAAAGAAATATTTTGAGTTTTGAACAGTTTTGGATTTTTCTACATTCATTTATCAAAAGAGCATCATGTATCTCCCACCCACTGGTACTAAGCTCCTTAGCAGACAGGTGATGTCTTCTTTGTGCACCAATCTGTTCCTGGTGCCTAACACCTTCCTTGAGACATAGGAGCTGTTCAATAAATGTTTTGTAAAGTATTGAATGGAAGAATGAGCTAGTGAATACCTTGTCTCCTTTCAGGTCCAGAAAATTAATGTGAATAAGAGAAAATAAGTAACTTGAAACAATTTTCTGAGCAAATACAACACATATTTTGTTAAAAGGTCATTCTAATTATCAGGAAGAGAAAAAATAGCAAGAAAGTTTTGTGAAAACTTCACTTAAGACACCATTTAGGTAACTTTGGGGATGAGAAAGAACATCATGAAGGACTTGTGATAGAATTTATTGTATTATAAATCTCTCCTTAATCTTGACACCCAAGTGCTCCTAATCAGAGCTGTCCTCAAGAACATGAAATGAAATGGCAAGTTCTTCTTATGTTTCTGAAATTTCAAAACTGCTATAGATATAAATAACTATCTAAAGTTTTTACTTTTAGTACATTGTTTCCATTTGGAAGCACAGAGAAACAGAATGTTTTGTTAACAAGTCCCACCCTTGATGATCATCCTTGTATTGACCTGAGACAAAATGGTGAACAGGGAGTAGAATGAGCTGGAAATGGAACACAGAGAATTCATTCAATAATTCCACCGACTTTACAGGGAACCAGTCGCTTAGAAACACAAAGATGAATGACTGACGTTCCCTGCCCGCAGGTAGCTCAGGGCCTGGTAGGGAAGACAAGTCACCATCAAAGAGTCACTAGCAGTATGCGATTTGGATAGAGTACATAGCTCTCTAAACCTCTTTCCTCATCTGCAAAATATTAGGGAAACGATAGAAATTTCTAGGAAATGTTAATGGCTGTGAGATTAAATGAGACAGTGACTGTGACAGGTTTAGCACAGTGCCTAGTACGTGATCATTTAGATCAGTTGGAATGCTTTTGCTTACAAGGGACAGAAACCTCACTGGTAGTGGCTTCAATCATGCAAACATTTATTGTTCTGTTAACAAGAGGTCCGAGTACACTGTGCATTTCGTTGTTTAGCAATAACAAGGATCTGATCTGGCATCTGTGGAGTTCTCTTGACCTGCCCTTCACTGGGGGAAAATGGCTGCCGCTGATCTAACCAGAGACTTCTCAAGCACCTCTCTTTTGACAGGAACAGAGCTTTCCTGAGAAACCCAACAGACTTTCCTTTATGCTCCATGGGTGAGTGACAAGTCACAAAACCATCCTCAGTCCCATCAGTGGCTGAGAGGAATGAACTTATGACCGGCTTAGACCAATCACTTGGCCTTCTCTAAGGCCGGGCCCGCCACCCTCAGCATAGAATCCGGCTCTGTCCGCAAGGCTAAAGCACGGAGAGTAGCTGTTGGTTAAGCAGCTAACAGATTCTTAGAATAGAATTGTTGTTTTTTTGTGTGTGTGTGATTATTAATAGTAGTGGCATGGCAATGCCCTAAATTCTAAAATCAATATTCAGGCTACAGTGGAAAAACAAAGCAGACAGAGATCAACTTCACAGTACCACCTCTTTTTGCAGTCTGCCTATTTGAGCACACAACAGAGACAAAATAGTGAAGACTAATATTACCAGCCTAGCCATATCCAGAACACAGGATGATTATTCTAAGACCAGGAATTTGGGGTCTTGGTACTATCCCGACAGAGGTTATTGAAAGACAAGGTCAGAGGTTTTGGCTGTATATTACAGTATCCCTAACACCAGTAGTAATGTCTGGAACATAGTAGGCCTCCATTACATCTTTGTCGAATGAATGAATAAATGTATAACCAGGACACACCTCAGAGACACCTGGAAGGCAACTCCGTAAAAATTCTTGGGTTTTCCCACAGACCCACAGTGACTTGTGGGCCCTAGATACTTCTGATTTCATAGGATGCATTGGTATAAAGACTACTATAATCTAAGCTAGATTACACTCAATTCTTTTCTTCTGATTTAAAAAAAATTAAGATTGTTTTTTATTCAGCATAGTATGGGGGTACAAGTGTTAGGTTACATATATTGCCGTTGCCTCACCCAAGTCAGAGCTTCAAGCGTGTCCATCTGCCAGATGGTGCTCACCGCACCCATTAGGTGTGAATAGACCCATCCTCTCTTCCTCCCTCCGACCTGCCCAACACCCAGTGAATGTTACTACTGTATGTGCACATGAGTGTTGCTCAGTTAATACCAATTTGATGGTGAGTACATGCGGTGCTTGCTTTTCCATTCTTGTGATACTTCACTTAGTAGAATGGGCTCCAGCTCTATCTAGGATAATACAAGAGGTGCTACCTCACCATTGTTTTTTGTGGTTGAGTAGTACTCCATGACTATTTTGTAATGCACACTGCCACATAGAAAATTTAAAGAAAACAAAAAAGGTTTATGGGGGCAAAAAACCCCAAAACCCTAAGTTTACTTTTGGTTTTAAGTCAGGTTTATTTTGATAGCAATTTTAAAACATTTTGTTTAGTTGTTCTCTTCAAAACTTAAGTTTATCCTATTCTATCAATTAATTCAGAAGATCCCAAAGCCTTCTGCTTATCGAGTTGAGTATCTGAAGAGGTATAAATTTCTGGTGAATATTTTTCAGAATCTATTATATCCTGGATGCACAGTGTCACAACTTCTGAATCTCTTCTCAATCATCAGGACTGTCTAACACATTTATGGAGACAATGAAAATAGAAAACTCACATATTGATTTTAAGTCATATTTTCTGAAATTTTAAAATAATAAGATGTTTCTATGCAGATGAAAAAATAAGGCTAAAACTTTGGTTTTTAAAATTAGAAATAGTGGCTGTGTTTTATGGTCATTAGTTATGTAAGTAAAGTCAAATTAAACAAATATTTGGCAATTTTATGATACTGATTTTATGCATTCATTTATTGAACAAATATCAATTGATTATTTACTTTGTGACAAGGTGTTATTCCTATATCCCTGGATGCATAATGATAGGTTAGCCACTCAATGCTTTCTGAAGCTTCAGGACTAATTCTTACTGTCACTATGAAGAAAAACCGTTTGGCATATGTACTGAGTAAAACAACAAAAAAAAGCAAACAAAACAAAAACTTTATATCAATGAATTGCAAAAACTACTATTTAACTAGGTTGGGACCAAAGGTTGTAAGAGCTATTGGCCACAATTATCTGAAAAGAACCCAAAATGTCAAACTGATCTCTTAATGGTGAGTGGGTGAATACCAAGGTTCAGTGGTTTGTTCTTGATGCACATCCAAACATTTGGACATTTGTTCAATATTTAGCTAGAGCCTTTTCTTCTAATGTAGTTTACAAAAGTGTAAAGTTTGACTTGCTATAGAACATTCGTGATTCTATTTTTATTATATTGAGCAAGTAAAAACAGTCCATATTTTGAAAAATAACATAAACAAAAGAAATTAAGATATTTTCGTGGGGCCCTAAAAAGTATAGTGGTCTCTAGGCTCCATGGTTATTGTGCCTAATAGATAAGTGGACTCTGGATTTCCCAGTGTACCCTAAACAAATGATCTTCATGCCTAGGATTATTGTCCAAAGCAAGCTGCCCTCATATCAAAGGCCTGACTTCTGGGTGGAGGACACAGCAACGGCAGAAGGACTCACTAGCCAGATGAATATCAATCAATATGGAAGAGCCTCTGGAGACAGCTGTTTACCCAGCCATCATCTACTTTGGAATGTGTTTAGTTGTATAGCAATTGCTGTCTATATTCTAGGCAACTAATGATGGATTATAGTACCTAAAAAAACTGCATTATCACAACAATAATAATAAGTTATATTCATGAGAATCTACTCTGTTAGGCACTGAACTTAATACAATTCATACATCAACATTAACCTCCCCAAGAACCTAGCAAGGTAAGAATTATTTCCTCCATTTTACAGATTTGGAACTAGGGCTTAGAGAGGTTAAGTATCTAGTCCAAGGTCACACAGTTATCCAAAGGCACAACTGGTATCGGGATCTATCTCTTTCTAACTTCAAAGGTCATATTCTTTCTACTGTGTTACCTTGACATTCAGTGGTAAATATATACAAGTATAATGGAATACAAATAACTGTTTAATGAAAAGGAGGAAGACTTTGATAGCATAGTTAGAAAATGAAGGGTTATGTGAAAAAAAAGTGTTATCAAAACTAATCTTCTCAGATCAGAGTTCTTACAAAACATTGGGAAGGCTATGTGATCAACTAGTTGAGTAATAGTGAATGTATAAAATCTGATGTCAAGATGACAGCAATTCCAAATAGTTTAATAACTTTGCTGTATAAGGTAATACTCATCTTCATTGGTGAAAGTTGTTTTAGGCCCCCAAAATCATTGACACTAACATAGAAGTAGAGATCAATTTATTCATATATAACTGAAAATGTAACTCTGTGAGAAAAGAGATTTTTCCCTACTTTATTTAATGTTTAATTTCCAGTACCTACAATAATACTAAACATATATTAGGTACTCAATAAATACATGTTAAATAAATGAATGAATGAATGAATAGAGTATTTTCAGATGAAGAAGTAGGATAGCATGGAGTTACGAGCACAATTTTTAGAGACTGATCTCTCTGGAGTCAGATCTCAACTTGGCTATTTCCTAGTTTAAGACATTCACCAATTATATTTAGGCCTTCTGAGTCTTGGTTCCCTTATATATATTAATAAAATAGTGAATATGCTAATATCCAACTCAGAGACTTAGCATGAGGTATGTATAAAGTGCCAAGCACAGGGCCTAGCACATAGTAACTAGTGAGTGCACTTTAGCCATCATTATTATCATTATCATTATCATTTTCCAATAGAGAGGCAAAATGTATGTGGTTTCTTCTTACGGTTAAGACATAGTGCAACTATGGGATCTGTTTTTCCTTCTTTTCCAAGGTCTGACATAAAAATCAAAAAGAAATAGATCATAGAATATGGAAGTTAATTTGAATAAGTTGAATTATGCTGGGGAATAGCAAAAAGCAATGAGGGTCATGAATAAATGGAAATAGACAAAACAGAAATGCAGTAGAGAAAGGCTGGTAAAGCTAGAGAAAGCACAGAATCATAGATCAGCTCTGGAAGTCCTTCCCATTATCTAAATGAGGAAATGAGGGCCCAGAGAAGTTCAATCACTTATTCATAATAATAAAGAATTTCAGTTAGAACTCAGGTCTCCTAAAGCCCATGCCATATTTTTTAAAATTTTGTTCCAAAACTGCACAGTATGGGTAATAATGTATGAAATATCTAAAACAGCCTCAAATTATTTGTGGAATCAATTGCTGTCCTGCCATATTTTTACCCTTGCATTCTGATATAAAACGAGTTCATAAATAAAAGTTTTCTGGGTGTTAACAACAAAGAATTCCAATTCCTTCAGTTAGTTAATGGTACAAAAGCCCAATAGACATATACTGCTTATGAAAGCCTTCAAAAGTCTATAGTGTGAGCTCAGTCACAAGCTGAATGCTTGATTCCCCACCCCTGATGACAAAGGACAAACTCCAATTTAATACTCAGATAGGTGATCTGGGCTCGAATCATGGCTTGTGGCCACTTGAAAAAATCAGTTTCTTTTTCCCCCTGGAAATAGCAACAATTACTCAGATCATAATCCAATGATATTTTACAGTTTAGATTTGGCTTTGTATCTTTGATTTAGCAATTTTTCCATGGACTGGGTACACATGAAATAGATGGGAAATAAGTGGTGTGTTAAATGCTTCTCAACATAAATCCATAAATATATGATCATATTTTGCATCCTAAAAAAATGAGACTAACTTGAATATTAGAGAAGGATGAGACATAGCAGCATATCAGAGGCAATAGCAGCTAGAAGTAAAAATCTAATAATAATACTATTAATATATATAGAGAACTTCCATGTGTCAGATACTATACTAAGACATCAATATACATTATTTATTACACTTAATACTCCTAACTACCACTTGAGGTAGGGACAGTGATTGTCAACCTCACTTGGTAGATGAGGAAACCAAGGCTCAGAGAGTGTCACTCAAGTGGAAATGATGGAGAAATTATCACCCACTGTAACAGGATCAATCAGGGCTACATTCAACTGCATGTAATAGAAAGAAGACTTAAGTGGCTTAACCAAATATGAGTTTAATTATTTTTCATACATAACAAGAAATCCAAGTGTAGAGAAATGAGGGCTGTAACAGCTCAAGTAGTCATCAAAAACTCAGCTTCCTTCTAGCTTCCAGTTGCACCATCCTCATGGTCAGAAAATGGCTGCTCCCCCTCCAGCCATTGCATCTGTCATTTAGGCAAGAAGAAGATCAAAATCAAGGGACAGCAGATGTACCAGCTGAATTCATTCTTTTTTATCAGGAAAATGCTAGCTCTTCCAGTAGAGTCCTGTTTATATCCAGTTGACCAAAACAGGTTAACAAGCTACTCTTGCTACAAGGAAGTATAGAGAAGAGAATATTTTTTAACCTGGCGGATTATTACTCTAAATGAAACTGGGATTCTGTTAGTAAGAAGGGGAGAGTAGATATTAGGTAGACAACCAACAGCACCTGTCATGAACTCAGGTGACTTTTGGATGCCTAAGCTCAATACATAAATGTGCTTGTAACCTCTATCTCAGTACAAAAATTGGAAATTCTAAACATCCCCCCACCCCTGGGGAAAAAAAGTTTGAGACCAACTTGTCACTTGAGTGATAGCTTTTGTTACATTGCTTCTCCTGAAAACCCAGCCCTGGAGCAAAGAGGACAGAAGCCTGAGCGGTACCCCAGCTCTCTAATCGTCACTGGCCTCCCCTACCCTTTTTCAATGCAGTAAATGACCATCAAGCCTTCTGCTCCCTGATGACCAAACACCGAAAATAATTTTCTTTGAGAAGACTTTGTTCAACCTAATTTGTGAGTAAAATTTCCTAAGGGCAGCAGCGAAAGGCTGAGATAATGAGGAAGTCTTCAAACTCAGGGGAACTGATGAGATCTTCTCTCAAAGTCACCCTACACCATTAATCAATTGTTACTAGGCAGAGTCACAGAACCCAGATAGAGGTCAACAGATCACATGGCCCACGGCACTCCAAACCCCAGTGTCCTGCTGCTTAAACTAAAGCGTGAGGGATTTTTGTAACCTAGCAGAATTCACAACCTATGTTGATTTTTCATATTGAAGGTTCAGTTCAAAATGTGAGGTGTCTCTGAGTAAAACAAAGTAGAAAATCAGAAGAGAGGTAAAAAAAGGGGGGGGTAAAAAAAGATATCACCAAATTAGCAGGGTAAATTGATCATACAGTTTGCAAGAGAGAACTAAGTTAGAAAGAAAAATTAAATTTAGCATCTTAAACTACTTGAATGTGTCCTTATCTGAAAATTGCAAATACTTTTACCTGTCACTTTTAATAAACATTGAAATTTAATCTTATCCTTTTTTTCAGTCCAAACCCAGATAATGTATTCCATCATTTTCCACAGAGCATGATATTTTGATTTTTCAGATGATCTGTAAACCAGATCCGATTGTGTCAGACTTGTAAATGATCTTTCTCTTCATTAACTTCCTCTGATGCTGCTTATATGGTAAGATACTTTATTTATAAGTCAGATCAAATCTTTAGAAGATTCTGAAATATAGATAAGTAAACATTACAAAATCTCCTTGAGCTATTTCTTATGTTAGCAAAAATCCCCAAATGCTAAACTCCCTCTTCATTAGCTTATTCTTCCTTAGATTCTAGATTTTTCTTAGTAATAAGGAATAATATAAATTTAAACAAAAAAGTAAAATCACTCACTACAAGGAGCAAGAAAATTTTTATTTTTATTTTATAAACAATTCCCTCCTATCCTGGTTCAGCCTGTTCTTTTTAGTCATACCTGGAATAAGACATTGGGCAACAATCACATTTATTAGCAGTACACAAAAGATCATCCGGAGAAACAATTGGGGCAGTGTGAAGGTTCTAATCCCATAACCCTTTGGATACGAAACAGGTAGTCCTGTTCCATTATATATTTGGCAGCCTCTAGTTTTAATTCCTGAAGAGAAGTCCTCTCATTTGTCAGACAAAAATTTTCCCATATTTATACTAAAGCAGAAAAAGCTGTGTAGATCTAGTTCACCATGACAAAGGTGAAGAGGAAAATGATTTAATTTAGGATCTCTGATGCCTGCGTTTGTCTTAGACTAAATCTTCTTTAACTAATATCATCATTTTTTTAAGTTCTGCAAGTCAAAGAGCATGTCAGATAAAATGCTTAGGAATCTTTCTGGACAGAAAAGATAGTAAAGTTAAGCCCTGCATGCATTTTGACCAGCAATCCCAGTTTTAGGAATTCACATTATAAAAATAATTAGAAGAGTATATAACAATTATATGTAAAATATATTCATCATACTCATCATAAAAATATTTACTATACTGAAATTTGCAAATAACTGAAATGTTCCAAAATAGTGAATTAGTTAATTAAATTATGATACCATGGTACAACAACAAAAGTCTCTGTAGTTGTTTAAAATGGTAATGAAGATCTCTATTTGTTAATATTGCAAAGATGTCAACAATTCATTGTGATGGGGAAAAATCAGCTTATAGAATAACATGTGTAGTATGAGCTCATTTTTTGCTCTAATTATTCTATATATAAATATTCTAAGAAAAATACATGAAAGGATATGCTCCAAAATGTATACAGTGGTTGTCATGGGTTATTAGGCTATAGATAATTTCTGTTTTTTCTTAATGCCTTTTGGCAATTTCTTTTTTTAAACAATAATGAAAACATTTTGCAAGAAGTGATTTCTATTTTGAGGGGGGAAAAGGAGGAGGAGGGAGGGAAGACTCCTGCACTAATGCCTGCCTTCCCGTCTGGGTTAGTGACAGGCAGAGGACCTAAAGAGAGAGGTGGAGGGGAAGAAAGAAGGAAACCTTCATCACACTAAACGAAAAGCAGACAATATGCATATCAGCGTCCTGAGATGTACCACTCTGCTGGGAAAACCCAAGACAAAAGAATTATTGGACACAACAGTTCAAAGCATATTGCACCTGTCAAAACGTCTGTCATCTTCTATAGAAGTGCACCATTCTAAGAGAGAAAAGAGAAACTTTAGCAAAGTCACTCAGGAACAACAGCTTACTTTGTCTCCTTCCTCTAGCCAACTCCTCCATCTGAAAGCCATTGAGCTCCATGCTAAAGATTGCCTGGAAGGACTAGACAATAGGAAGGTCTCTTTCATTGTCAAGGACAGTTACACTTTGAAGATGACGCTCAAAAGAGGTTAAAATGGGTCAACAAGCAATTGTTGGGCCTATGCAAGGACATGTGAAGAGAACATTGTTAAAGTCACACACACAAAAAATTCAATCTCAAAGAATTCAACTTTAACCTAGAGGAGGTGTGGGAAGGAAGGAACTAACACACAATACTGATTTCTGATTTCATCCCAAAAAAGAATTAAGAGGGGAGGAGAACTACCCCCAAAGGATTAATTAATAGACAGTTTAGGGATGGTCTTTGCCATTCCAAACATGCACCCACACTGTATAGAAAGATAAGTGCAATTTAGGGCAAAGTGAGAAAATGTGATTTTTTAAAAAAAATGATGTGAACTATGTAAGCGGTGCTAACTCCAATGCAGGCTGTTACACACTTAAGAGTATATTTTCTGGATGTACTTTAATAAATATGTATAGTATTTAGCCAGATGATTTAGGTACATGGCTTGGGGTAGGTGGGCATATTTTAACAGTAGTTATTACTTTAGTGCAATTTCTTAGACATCCTGAATAAAAAAGCTTAAAAGCCTGCCTGAGAGAAGCTGCATGGCGAGTTCCCATCAGCCTGCCTAGGTTTATGGCCCGGCTCTGCCTTGTATAGGCCACGTGACTTCGGATAAGGAACTTAATCTCTTTATTCTCAGTTTCCAGAGGTGTAACAGAGGATAACGACAGTACACCACAGAAGTATTTCAGTGATTTTGGATTTCAAAACTCTGGCTAAAGGATTATAGACTTGGATATTATTGCACCATTATTTTATGTTTCCTCATCTAGGTTTTACTTGATCAAAATGGCTCTTCACTGCCAGTAAAAAATATCCAGCACATAGTGGATGTTCAGTAAATTTTCAGAATGGATAAATGGAAGAACTAAGCCTTATGCTAGGTTGGGCTCGTCAAGTAAGAGGATTAGTGTCCCTTTTAGTGGACATACCTAGCACCAAGGACAGTGCCTGGCAGGTGGTGAGTGCACTAAATGCTGGTTGAGTTGCATCACACTTCTCAAATCTCTCACAGTGACTACCTGGAATAGTGAGGACCCATAAACACTTCACAACGACCTCAATATCACTGACTTACAAAATCAGATTGATTCCCACAGAGGAGGGAAAACACAGGGTGCAGGAGTATAAAGGAAGCAGTAGGAGTCAGGAGCCTAAACATGGCAAAAAACTTGTGAAAAAAAAATTGACACAGGGAATCACATTTCACAAAGACCTTGAACTATGCCAGAGGGACCCCACACACCTTATGAATTCTGGGGCATTTTTCCTAATGTCAAGTCTTCCCCAAAAAACAGCCTCTTTCTGGGTCCCTGCATGACTTCAAATCCTCAAGTTCACATTAGAAGTTACAAAAATGTTGCCTTATTCCTTCCCTTGTCTGAGTAGTTTTAGAGTCTTTTATAAAGGGAGTTGGACTAGAAGATCACATTTGCAAGCTGACACTCTGTACTCCCAACTGAACTTTTCTAATTGGAGGCTACATTAATAAATGGAATAGTTTATCAACTTTATAGATTGTTTTTTAATATAGAATTTGCTTTGTGGAAGATATTGTGGTGTAGCATTTGTGAGCATGGCTTATGGAGGCAATCATTGTTTGGCCAAATCACTTTGCCTACAGGTGTTTCAGTTTCCACACTGGTAAATGGGTAATAGTACTGACCTCATAGTACAGTGCTGAAGGTAAAGAATATAGTATATAGAAAAATCTGAGAGGAACACGACGACACCATCACCAGAAATAGTGCTCAATGTCAGAAAAAGGCAGTTGGATCTACAAGGTCTTGAATTAGCCCTGCATAACCAATGATGATAGACGTACTAATTACTGCTGATATTAGCCATAAAATAATGACTTGCATTTGTATACTACTGTTAGTTTTCAAAATGCTTTGATTTGACAGCAAACTTGATCCCCAAATTATCCTTTACAGTAAACAAAATGTGTCATGCCAATGTAACAGTAAAGAAACTCCGGCCAAATGGTGGGGGTGACACTAAGCTGAGGTCACATTTGCAGGAACACATCCTTGGCTCTTCAGATCCAGGCCAGCCCCAGAACTTTAGCTCGTTCCTTAATGCTCCCACTACAACATCCCATCATCCCAAAATCTCAAGTCAGATGTTGGCCAGCCCCAATAATCTTACAAAGCACTGCTGTCTTTCACCAACCTCAAAACCGCCTTCCCTTCCCTTATTTTCTGAGCCTTCATTCACAGGGATGATGTTGTTTCAAACAAAAAGAATTATGTAATAATAATCTCTTATACTGCTTTACTCTTCAAAGAGTTCAAATGTATGTTACGTTGTCAACCCACAATCACCATCTCCCACTCTCCACCACACTATCAGGAGGGGAGGGGGTTTACACAGAGTTTCTATACTCACCTCATGTATGTGTACCAACAGTGTCGTATAGAACCTGATTCACAGATGTTGGTGAAACACACATACATATTCATATGTGCATATATACTAGCTTTAATCCTATAATGTATAATATAGTTTAATATATAAAATAAAATTTCATAATATATAATATAGCTTTTAAAGCTTAGTTGTATATATATGTAGGTTATTATTATCATTAAAAATGAAGTTTCATCATCTATGAAATGGAGATAATAATAGTAGCTACTTCATGAAACCACTGTAAGGACTAAATGAATTAATACATTAGAACAATCCCTAGTACATAATACACAATAACTGTTGCTGTCATTATAATTATTATTTTATGTTATAAAAGTAGTCCTCACTTGTTAACAGTATTCACTAGACACTGTCTGAAATATTTAGTTTCTTCAATACACCCAATTTTTAAATTTATTAATTTCTATTTTCCAGTGCAACTTTCATAAAAACATTTTTCAAAAAGGTGACATATTATGTCCTTTAAAAGGTAACTCAAAGCATGTAGTAATAAATATACCATAAGTCAAATCACACACTCCTGAAGAAATAAAAGCAAGCAGTAGTTCAGAATCTATACAACAATTATTTTATACTATTGGACCTTGTTTTAGTCCCCACTGCCTGTGCTATCCATAAACACATATTATTTATTTCCTAAAATTGATTCATCCTCAATTATGGCTGTTTAACTCAGCAATGCTTTCAGAACTAACGGCGCTGAGAAAGTTTTAACTATGTTTACCGTGGCACATTTGTGTCTAAGTCCTAGTACAAAAGGAGCTGTCATTCTGAAGGACTTGAACACCTTTAACTCATAACTATGACAGTCAAAGTAGAAAATGCTTCTCATCCATCACTATCTAAGCATGGCCAGGGCTAAACCAACTAACTTTCTCCCAGATGAGGACAAATAACCAGAGACAGCTCACCACACTCCTCCAAGGAAGAATGGGTTCCTGAAGGGCTTCTTTCTTTAGCTCTGATTCTTATCTCACTTATTTAAAAAGAAATACTTACCTTGAACCCTATCAGTCTACACAGATTCTGGTATCTTTAGAATAGAGTTTTGAGCAATGTTTTCTCAAATGTGTTCCACAGGACACTAAGATATTGACAGGTGTTATTTTTTAAAAAATACATATATGTGCATATACAAACACACCTATGAAGTTTCCCTGATTAAATAAAGTTGGGATTCTGGGTTAAACAGAATTTATCAGATTTTTTTATTGTGGGATTTCTCATAGACCTAATGTGTTACTATTACTCTCTAAGAGGGCACATCTCTCAGACATATTTATCTATGAACTTTCCATTTCACAAAGCATTTTTCTGGTACTAGTGTTCCATGGAACACACTTTGGGAAACTGCTTTAGAATGTAGTGTACCACATATTTTACATCTTTTGTCTGTATGCGCCCCTTTAATTATGAACAGAATTTCTCCATCTGTATTGCATTTTCAGTAAATTCACTAAATTGCAGTTCTACAGCTAAGGGAATCCATGTACTCTATCAAATACATTTTCTACTCTTGGAATTGACCATTACAAATTTTTGGTTGTTCTAGAATAACTTAAAGCAATGATTTCTTGACTTTAAAAGAAATCAGTCGTGGTAGCTCACTAAGTAAATAGCAAATTAAAATATTCCAGAATCAAAATTCTACATAAAATTCATGAATTTTCCCACACAATACTCCCCAACCAAATGGCATGAAGTTGAATTTATGATTGTCACATGAACTGTGGTCAGGAAATGCCATTATGTCTTCAGGAAACCAGTAACAATCACCACTGATAACTTGCACATTGTCTCATAACAAAACCATTTTAATCAATAAAAAGTAAAAATGAACTTATATTTATTTATTATAAAGATAATATTAATCCGGAACTAAGACAGCTCTAAAGTTTGGGGATTCTTCTTTAAAGTGCATTACTCATAGGGAATGCTGATGTTTAAAGAAATTAAAAAGTCTTCAAAGTACTAAACAGACTCCTAAATGTTAGGCAGTTTTTGTTTATAGCAGTTCATTCCTGTTGAAACTTTGAGACTTAAACTTGGTCTTGAGACATGATGATGTCTTAAATGTAGGCATACTATATATATTCATTTGAACTGAAGCAAAAAATATTTAAATGCAGTAAGATTTTTACAACTCCTATGTATCAAACTCTATGAATGTAAGCCTGTGGGAAAATTGCAAGAAACTTAAATGAAAAACTATATTTGTGTGTGTGTGTGACATTGATCTTTGTTTCTCTCTGAAAGTTAAAAACAGTACATTAAAAAGAGAAAAACTAAACTCATAAAATCATTTGATAGAGTTAGTGTAAATATTGCATCAGGATGAAAAGCTGCTAGGTTAAGCTGTTAAGTTAACCAAAATCAAAGATATTGCCTAAAATGATCAGTCTGATAAAACATTCCCTAAGCTGCTCCAATATTCTCTATTGCAAATCAGCAAATTCAGCACGTCTTTTACATTAAACTTTGCGCCAAGTGTTTCAGGGCCTCAAACTAGGATCCAGCTTCAGGTTTCTGACATAAAAAAACCTGAATATAGCCTGAAGAATTCCCCTGGGCACTTCGGGAGTAATCAAATTTCATGTTAACTATTAAATTACAGACATTCAATTATGTTTTCCAAACCTCTGCTTAGAAATTCTAAAGCCCCTTAGAAAACATCCTTAAAGCAAAGGCGAGTTTGGCAAGCGAAACCGTTTACCTGCGAAAGCAAAACAAAGAGGGGTCGTCGCCAGCCCAGGAGGCGCATTGCAAAGTGGCACGCGATGTACCCCATCCCTATTGTGAGGCACGAATTCTTTGTAACACTGGGAGACACCGCAGAACAAAAATACTATTAGAAATGCTTCAAAAGGAACATTTTTGGCTGCGCTAGAGACTTTTGACATTATTTATTAGGTTCAAAAATGCTTCACAAAAGCCTAACAATGGTGCTGTGGAAACCAGTCCATCTGAGGCCCTTTCTGTTGTTCCGAGCAGGCATTGATGGGAAGATGGGCAGCACTCGCGGAACAATTCCCTCGCAGCGGTCAGTGTAAGTGAGCATTCAGCACCGGCCTCGGCAGGGCCTGTGAACAAACCGTATGGAAGCGCCGGGGCGGGCGCGGGGGCGCCGAGGAGCAAACCTTTATTAACCTCTTGGAGGGGAAATGGGTGGAAGCGCCGGCCAGCAGAGGAAGGGGCTCTCCTGCCAGATCGCCGTGGAGCGAGGGGTCTGCCCCAGGCCTCCTTTCCCCCGGGGACTGGGGATGCTTGGGGAGCGTCTCCCGCGCCATGGCAACCGCGCCTCTTCCGACTGCATTTCCGGACGCGCCCCGGAGCCCGCTCTGCACGTCGCGGGGTGCCCGAGCGCCCGCTGTGGCCGCTGTCCTCTCCCCCAGCTCGGGTTCCGAGGAGCTCTGCCAGGCGCCCTGCGGGCACAGGGGGGTCTGGCTCCTCCTGCAGAGGCCGATGGCAGTGGAGGGTCGCCTCGCGGCGGGACCTGGAAGGCTGCAGAGGCTGATGGCGGTGGAGGGTCTCCTGCCGGGACCTGGAAGGCAAAGCCAGGCGAGCATGGCGCTCAAGCGTGCGGGGCCCACCCCGCGCCCGCCCACACTTTTAAAATAAATCTCTCATGACAACTGGATGTCTGAGAAATCAACATTTGTAATGCGCGCAGAAGGGGGAAAAAATATCCCCTGACATTATCCTCATGTGCTTCCTCGCATTTCTTGAAGATAATAACAATGCTGTCTATGCCTTTCCTGTTCTTTGAAAGCACTTACCTCCCTCCCTCAAAATGTTTTTTTGCTGAATCCTTATAAAACATTTTATTTCCAGAAAAACAATTCAAAACTTTTAAGGAGAGGGAAACAGCAGAATTGGTGACTAACCTAGAGCCCCAACTTCTAAATTTGGGGAAAGTTTGTGAATGGAAAATCGTTAAGTGAAGTTAGATATGCAAAAACAAATGGATCTACAGCCCATTTAGACTGACATTTGATGATTTTTTAAAATCCAAGAGGCAGTTACTTCATGGGTTTTATTAAAAATTGCAAACCAGCCGAAGATTAAAATAGTGAATTAACCTGAGGCTAGGTCTATACAACACACATACACACTCTAATACTAATAAGAGGTTTAATTATTTTTCTTTGCCCAACCAAATCATTTTTTCATGTAAAAGATGTGGTAACTTTTTACAACAGTACAGCCAAGACTGAAAAAGAATATATATGTATTTCAATATTCTCTCTATATTATATATTTTATATATAACATATAAATTATAATACATAATGTATATTTATATATAAAATCTCAAACTTTTACCTGAGGCATTCTGCCCATTGACCTACATAAATTAAAGTCTAATTCTTCAGTAGTGAAGTAAGATAATTTGTGTGCTTTAGACCATTTTCTACAAGTTTTTAAAGGGCTTTGAATAACATGTGGGTGTCTATATTTGGAACAATCCACAGGATCATTCACAAATTCAAAAAATAAGTAAAAGAATTAAAATTCACAGTGGATGTCAAACAGCTAGTCTAACTCTAAATAATTCAGTTTAGTTCATCACACATGGTTCTATGCCTGGAATGTATTGGTCACCTCCCACTGCACACTCAATATACCCAAATCACAGAGAAAAATTTTTAGTGAATCTGATTTCTTCAATGGGAATGGTTTCCTGGTAATAAAGCTGAAATGGTATTTTAGCATCTCCAGGTGAATGAAAGCTTTCAAACCCATTGTTTTGCAAAAACTAGATGCTTAATAGCTGTTGATCTGGATTTCTACTCTTGGCAGATGAACCATTCATTGCATCAATATTTGATGCAAGAAGCATCAACCAGAAAACATGGATGTGGCTCTGGAATTTGGAGCAACAGGACATGACCTAGACAGAATTATGTTGTCCTCTGTCTTGAGCCAAAGAATAGAAATTCTTTCCTTGAAAGAAATTGGGTAATGACTCATTTTGCAACAAACTGTTTTAGGGAGGCAGTGTAGTATAGTGAAATAAAGCTTTGGGGTCAGGCCATGATAGATTCAAATCCTGGCCATCACCTGTCCTGTGTTTCTTTGTCCTTATCTGAAGCATAAGGGCTGTATTACCTACTTTAGAGGGTTCCTAGAGAGACTGTTTGTTCATTGATTTATTCATTCTTTAATATTTGAGTGCCTATTTTGTGCCTGGCAGTATTCTAGACATTGGGTTACAGAGGGCATAAGGCAGGCAATATCCCTGCTCTTATAAAGCTTATATTCTACTTGTGGGGGAGGAAGAAGGGAGGAAAAGCAGAAAAATAAGTAAGCAAATGAAAAATTATAAATGTGAGCTGCTGATAAAGCCTATAGAGAAAAATAAAGCAAGAAAGGAAGTTAGAAAAAACCCAAGTAGGTAACATTTCAGTAAAGACTTGTAGTGAAAAAGGAAACTAGTTAAGTATCAGAGGGAAGAACATGAGAAAATGTTGAGTGTCAAGTACATAGTAAGTGCTCAATACCCAACAGCTATTATTGTCATATTTTGAACCTTAACATAGGAATACTGTGACCTAGAGTCAGAATGGAAAGCTTGAATTCTGGCTCCAGCCCTAAAGTTACAAACATCTATGAGCCTCAGATTTCACATCTAAACCGTGGGAAAATAACACTTCCTATCTCAGAGGAGGGCCATATGAATCAAAATGGAAAATATATGTTCAGATTTTAGGGTAGAAACATATGCCTTGTACATAGTAAGACTCTAAAAACGTTAACCAACCAGCATCATCTGCTTCTCATCCTCATCTCCACCCTCCCAGAAATGAAGGAAAGAAGTTCCCCCAGCCCGCCCCCCTTCTTGAGCACTTGCCCCCCAAGCAGTACATTATCCTCTAGGTCAAAGAATCAAAGAAAGTCCTTATTTGTATTAAGTCAAAAATCTATCTCTTCCTTCTTTTGGTCAGTTCGAATGAATTGTTCAAACATTTGGAGCAAAATCTACCTCAAAATTTTCCTAAAAAAAAAAAAGGCTACATAACATCAGTCTAATCCTTCTTCTATTAACACATAATGGTTCATAGGTTATTTGGAGACAAGCAGTTCTTCCTTACATTTTCTCTCCTCCAGTCTGAACACTAGCACCATAAACACCACCACCATCATCACCAGCACCATTCGGTCCCTGATATGTTCAGGAAACTTTATTTATATCAATCCTTTAATTACAACATCTCTTCAAAGTAGTAATTGTCATTAGTTTACAGATGAAAAACCTGAGCTCAAAGAACATGTATAAGACTTGATCATGGCTACATAGCTAAAATGGGAGAAAGCTGATATTTGAGCCCAGATCTTCCTGGTTCTCAAGCTCATCCATTCTGGGACATCTCTTTACTTATAATCATTCCTTTTATTATGAAGTGTGAGTTTGAGATACTTCATTATTATATACATTATCCTGTGTTATAAATTCATGGCTTCCTTATCTGTAAAATGGGGATAATAATGTTATCTGCCTGAGTGTTATATAAGGATTTCATAAAATAATATAAAATTCTTAGCATACTGTCTGGAACATGGTTAATAGTTTAATAAATGGAGCTGGAATGATGATAACAGTAATTAATAGCTGTCATTACCTGACGCACCAAATTACCTGTCATCAACTCACACCTGTTTTCTCCTTCAATACAACATTTGGGCCAGGCGCGGTGGCTCACACCTGTAATCCTGGCACTCTGGGAGGCCGAGGCGGGTGGATCGCTCGAGGTCAGGAGTTCGAGACCAGCCTGAGCAAGAGCGAGACCCCGTCTCTACTAAAAAAATAGAAAGAAATTATCTGGCCAACTAAAAATATATATAGAAAAAAATTAGCCGGGCATGGTGGCGCATGCCTATAGTCCCAGCTACTCGGGAGGCTGAGGCAGTAGGATCCCTTGAGCCCAGGAGTTTGAGGTTGCTGTGATCTAGGCTGATGCCATGTCACTCACTCTAGCCCGGGCAACAGAGTGAGACTCTGTCTCGGAAAAAAAAAAAAAAAATACAACATTTGGCAGCAAGTATATGTTCATTAAGAGTTGACTAACACAGTTCTCATCCTACCTTCTAGAATAGGACCTGCCATTGAGTCAATAATTTTTGTTTATATTGAAGTTAAAAACAAAACATGACCAATTGAAACAAGAAAAGAGTTGGGAACCACAATGTGATACCTACCAGGATTTCCCTTGGAGTCGGCCAAGGACTGGTGCTGAAGTCTCCTGTGTCTGCTGATGTGCATGCCTGCAGCCTCCAGGTGGACAGGATTTACCGGGAATGGTTGGATAGGCTTTTGTGCCATTGGCTCCCACACAAATGGACTGTTCCAGGCCTGCTTGGGTGCTCCTTTGGCTCCATTCTTAATCTCTTCCCCAACGGTGAAGCTCAGTGGGGCCTCATCTGTTTCACTGGATGGTGCTGGGGAGGAACAGCCTTCTCTGTAGCTTTCTTCTTCGAAAGAAACTGTGCCTACAGAAGACCTGGGGATTATGTACTGGTGAGTGCAAAGTAGTCTTTTATATGCCATTGGACTCTGAGTCCTTTCTGGAAATATAAAAGGAAAACATATTAGTTTGAAAAAAGATACTTTAATATCACCTACTAAATTACCGGCAGGATGGATGAACTCAGGTGGCATATGGACTTTTGCTTGCTTATTTCATGTCTCTACCCTGAGCAAAGAGAAATGACAAAGAAGATGGGTACCAGGGTAGCTGAGCAGGAGAAGAAGAGGAGGGAAAGGTCTGGAAAGGGAGGAAGAAGACTAGGAATGCTTTTGTTGAGTTCACGCTGTGTTTTAGGCACGGTGTGAGGCCCTGGACATGTCTGTCATTTAATCTTTACAAGAACTGTATCTAGCAGATAGTATTATTATTTCCATTTGACAGGTCAGAAAGCTAGGTTAGGCTCATTGGTTGAATTGTGTGCCCCCCAAAAGATATATTAAAGTCCTAACCCCCAGTACTTGTACATGTGAACTTATTTGGAAACAGAGCTTTTGAAGATGTAATCAAGTTGAGATAAAGTTATGCTATATTAGGGTGGATCCTCATCTAATTTGACTGGTGTCCTTACAAGAAAAAAATTATTAATCAGCAGAGTTGGAACTTGAATCTAGATCTTTCAATCCCACAGCCCAATCTTGATTGCTCAAGACACTTCCCTTGATGCACTGTCAGAAGGGGAAAAGGAATCTCGGTTGCTTAAAACTGAGGAGGAGGTACAGAAAAGATAGTTTAAAGAGATATCTAAGAAGCAAAACTGGCTTCTTAGCCTGTTGGTAATGGGTTAGTTATGGGGGGAGGAGACAGACAGAAAGAGGGAGGAATAATTCTCTAGACTGCACAACTGTATGGATCAGGTGTGTGTGTGTGATGATTTAGGATTGGGATTTGAAAGTATTGAGGGCTCTTTTGGGGAGAGGAGTTCTGTGAAGAGGATGAGAAGATACAAGATTCATTTGCCTTTATCTTATTACCCACTCCAATCCTGTTTTGAAATTCTTTTTTTTTCATATAAATAAAAATGAATAATGGTTTATTTCTAAGATAAGATATTATTCACAGTGGTGTGAGTGCAAGTTCTGGAGCTTGGTAAGCTGAGTTTGAATCCTGATTCTACAAATTCTACAAATTCCACAAATTACTAGTTGTATATCCTGGAAAAATTCCTTCAGGTTTACCCTGCCTCAGTTTCTCATTCATAAACTAGGGATAATTGTACCTACCTCTAGGAATAGCATAAGAAATAGATAGATACTGCACTCTAACTCCTTAGAGTACTACTTGGCATACAGAAATATGAATAAATAAGTAAATATTGAATATTAACACTATTAGTAGTAAAATAAAATTTACATTAAAAATGCTTGAGAAAAAAATGCTTGAGTATAAAAATATATAAAATTATACAATTTTATTGTTAAAATACAAAGAATAAAAACTGGAAGAAAATGGACCAAATTAATAGTTGTTTCTCAGTGGTATAATTCAAACTTTGGGTACTTTTATGTAATGTTCAAATCTTATGCACTGAATATATATTACTCTTTTTTTTTTTTTTTTTTTTTTTGAGACAGAGTCTCACTTTGTTGCCTGGGCTAGAGTGCCATGGCATCAGCCTAGCTCACAGCAACCTCAAACTCCTGGGCTCAAGCAATCCTCCTGCCTAAGCCTCCCAAGTAGCTGGGACTACAGGCATGCGCCACCATGCCCAGCTAATTTTTTCTATATATTTTTAGTTGTCCAGCTAATTTCTTTCTATTTTTAGTAGAGATGGGGTCTCTCTCTTGCTCAGGCTGGTCTCGAACTCCTGAGCTCAAACGATCCACCAGCCTTGGCCTCCCAGAGTGCTAGGATTACAGGGGTGAGCCACCGCACCCAGCCTATATTACTCTTATAATCCAGAAAACATCTTTAATTAGACAATGCAGAAAGACTCTAGAGAGTCAATATAGTTTAGCATTTCTGACTGTGAATTTATTTAACCAGTATCTTTCACCCAGCCGTGACATGCAATAAGATAATAAGATCATTCACGGAGTGGGCAGTGTGAGGAAGGAGAAATTTCAGAGCTTAGGGATCTGACTGGGTGGGTTATGGGCAGCACATTTGAACAAATGAAGGGCAATTTGCAGGAATACGTTGGGCCTGCGGTAGTATGACCAAATGACCCAGTTTGATATGGGTTCAATTGTCCTTCAAGAGATATGTTGAAGTCCTAACCTCATGTACCTGTGAATATAACCTTATTTAGAAATAAGGTCTTTGCAAATGTTATCAAGTTAAGATAAGACCGTCATGGTTGTCCTTAATCCAATATGACTGGTGTCCTAACAAGAAGAGAGAACAGAGACACAGACACACAGAAAGAATGCCATGTAATGAGGGAGGCCAAGATTAGAGGGATGCACCTAATAGCCAAGGAGCACCAAGTGTTGCCAGAACCCCCAGAAACCACAAAAAATGCGTTGAACAAATTTCTGCTTCAGAACCTCCAACCCTGCTGACATCTAGATTTGAACTTCTGGCCTCCAGAACTGTAAAAAATAAATAAGTTTCTGTTGTTTTAAGCCACCCAGTTTATAGTACTTTTTTATAGTAGCCCTAGAAAACTAATATACCCAAAATAGTTTCAATTTACACGTTGTCCCAGAGTACAGTTGAGCCTTGAACAACATGGGTTTGAACTGCGTGGGTCCACTTATATGTGAATTTTCTTCCGCCTCTGCCAGCCCTGAGTCAGCAAGACCAACCCCTCCTCTTCCTCCTCCTCCTCAGCCTACTCAGTGTGAAGATAACAAGGATGAAGACCTTTATGATGACCTACTTCCATTTAATGAATAGTAAATATATTTTCTCTTCCTTATGATTTTCTTATTAACATTTTCTTTTATCTAGCTTATTTCATTGTAAGAATAGTATATAATTCATATAATGTACAAAATATGTGTTAATTGTTTATGTCATCGGTAAACTTCTGATCAACAATAGACTATTTGTAGTTAAGTCCTGGGGGAGTCAAAAGTTATACATAGATTTTCAACTTGCATGGGTGTCAGTGCCCCTAACCTCTGCATTGTTCAAGGGTCAACTGTAATTATTAATACCAGCCCTTTTTGCTTAAAAAATATATATATGTTTATATAAATGAGCGTGTGTACATAAACATATATACATGCATACAGGGAATAATTATCAAAGTCACTGCATATGATGTTGGGATAAGTGGTGATTGTGCCTATTTATTTATTAATAGTTATTCAACCAATATTTATTGAGCTTCTACCGTATGCTAGGTGCTGCCTCAATGGTTACCCATGCCAGTAGAAATGGTCATTTTGAGACTAAATTGGCCAGCTGATTTATACAAAATGGACTTCGGCACAGAAAACAAGACCCTTCCTGTTTCACAGACCCCTGAATGAATTTCAGGTTTCTTCTATGGTATAACTAGCAGGTTGCCTGAATAGATAGAAAAAACAGTTGTTTTTGCATTAAGAAATCGGAACCAAAAACTGTTAGAAATGGAAATTCCTTTTGAAATTCCCCAATGGCTTTCATTCCTTTTTAAAACATTTTTCAAAGTTACCACTCTAGATAATGACAGAACTGGAGCCAAAATCCATAGCCCATGACTTGAAGTCTGGTGCTTTTTGTTAGGTTTCACATCCCTTGCATCTAATTCAATATTTCACAACTCTGGCTGCACATTACACAATACCTGACATGCTTTAGAAAATATAGATACGTGGTCCTACCCCTGACCATCCAGTGAGGGTGGGACCCACGTATCCGCGCACAGCAAGCCCTTCAGTGATCAACACGTGGAATCGGGGTCTCAGTCACTCATCAGAGGTTTCAGGCACTGTTACCACTTTTATTCGGTCAAACAATCACAAACATACTAGAGCTGTACCCTCGGTGACACCTTCCTCAGGTATCATTCTATAGACAGTCTTCATTTCAGAAACCGGCATTATATTTCCCTTTACAACTCACATGTTCCTTTATATTTTGTTGGTTTCACACCAGTAATTTCACTTATGCCTCACAAAAACTCTCCAGCTACTCATTTTAGAAGGAAGCTAAGTCTCAAAGAGAGTAAGCATCTTGTCACAGCACTAGTCAGGCGGTGAAGAAGCTGAGTTTGGGACACAGAGTCTTGAGAGAGTCTTGTCTTTCTACTACACCGTCAATGCCGGTGGTGCCAGAGGACACACCTGACCCCCGTGAACTGGGCTTGATGAAGCGAGGGACGCAAATCGCCACAGAGATAACGGCTAACAAACACTGAGCGCTGATCACTCGCTAGGCTCTGTGCCTTAACCCACAGAAAATGCTATCAGCATTATTTCTAACATACAGGAGAAGAAATGACATCTTAGGCAGGGAAGTCGAGTACTCTAAGGCCCAGTGAATAAAATTAGCCAAATTGGGTTTTGCACCTATGTATGCCTGCCAAAGGCCCACATTCTTAACTTCTCCCTCGGGCTACTTCAGGCTACTTGATGTAAGGGCCCAGCTTTGCCCAACTACTGAGACCTTTGTTTTTTGGAATTTTGTTTGGTAAAAAAGTCTTCCCAGTATTGAAGATTTGCAAGTTCTTTTAATGTGTAAACATCTCCACTTCTTATTTTGCAGCACAGGTCTTCCATCTGTTACTAATTTTATTTGAAATAATATTGTGGCAGACAGGAGATTTCAAGGTCCAATAAAATAAACCTCAGGACTAAAAAGCAATTTACAGAAACAATTTCTTCATTCTCTTTGAGCTGCAAAATAGCTCATGACAAATCATGACAGATGTCAATGCGTTCATTTTAGACTCAATAGAAAAAGACTCCTGCACATGCAGCCCCTCTGAGGTGCCAGTGAACATGATGCTGACTCCACACCCATTCCTTATAGCTACCCCTCAAAATACAACTCCTGTGTGTTTGTTCCCCCACTCTGTCTTCTGTCTCTTCTCCCTCATGCTCCTAACTCCAGTATGTTCATGTTATGAAGAGAATAGCGACAACTGTCCTAAAGGGAGAAATGAAACACAGAGACCATTAAGTCCCTTTGCAAAGCTCATTTTTCCCTTCACTCTCGGTACAAATAGGAGCATAAAGTGAATTGATTTCATCTCTATTGTATCTAAAATCAAACAGAAACCTTAAATAGGTCTTCTATTAACACTAAAAACTCCAATGTTACACTTTTTAAAAGTAGTCTTAGACCACATAATGGAGTTTAAGGAAGTCTGCCACCTCCCAGTCACCTTTTCTCCTAGCTGGGAGTGAGAGTAATTTCTAAGCTAATGGTGTTGAGGCCAGGGGAAAAGTCCAGGACGCACCAAGCCCTGAGAGGTGGGAGAGCTTAGAGGCCAAGTGCACAAGCTCTGAGCCCAGATTGCTCAGGTCAAATCTATGCTTTACTCCTTCCCGACTGTGTTACCTAGGCCAAGCTGCTTAAGTGCTCGCTGCCTCAGTTCCCCCATTCCCAAAATGGGAATAATGATAACACCTACCAAACAGGGTTGAGATGCAGATTAGATGAGTTTATAGACAAGGCTTAGAGTAGTACCTGGCACATAGGAAGTACTCATCAAGTCTTATCTGTTACTGTATCATTATGGTTGTATTACTGAAAATGTTCCTTCCTCTCTCCCTCTATTGCTCCTGAATGACTTCTCTCAGTAGTAAGGACTCAAGTAGAAAGTAACATATTTTTCAGCTATCCAGGGATTTCCCCATGGTATGAGTTCCTTCATTCGAAAATATTTATTGAGTGCCTACAATGTGCCTTGCCCTGTACTTGACCCTGGGGATACAATAGAATAAGGCAAATGCCCTCATGGAGCTTACAATGTCCTGGGGAAGGTGGCAAAACTAGGCCAGAGCTAAATGGTTAGAATATCAGTGACTCATATCAAGGGAAAAACAAGGGGCTGAGATGAATGGAGACTTGTGAAGCTGTCATTTTATCTGAAACTGACCTGAAGGCTGAAAAGGGTTTAGTCACTTCAGGTGTGGGGAAAACGAGCATCCCAGCTTGACAAAGACTGAGATGTGACCCTAGGACTGAGAGCTGCTGATGGCGGAAGGGAAGGGGCAGGTGAGGCACCAGGAGGTTGCACAACATGCTGTGGAAAGCTACATTGACCTTTGCATCAGCTCCCAAGGGAAATGGCAGAAAGAGACCAGAGTGGAAGCCAGTTAGAAGGCAGTGGGTGGTCACCCAGGTGAGGGGTGATGGCAACCTGGGTGTGTGTGGTAGTTTTGTACAGTGAATCCAAAGAGTCAAACCAAGATCTGTTTACCTGGAGCAGAATCCTCTGGAACTATAAATTAATAGGAACATTTAAATGGTACATTTGATGAGCTGCTAAAGGCTGAGTGTGGACTAGCTTGATAATAAAAACTTCCTGGGGACCGGTTTTAGGGAATCCCTACATTTTAATGGGTTTTGCCTCAATGAACTCCACAAGTTTCTCAAGGTGAAAGTCTGAGAACTGAGAACGATTCCTTCATGGCTGTGACAGGAGGAAGGGAAGAATAATCATTGTAAAAATTCCCAGAACATTCTCCATAACAAAGGCATATCAGAGCCATTCCAGCCTGAAGAAAGGGCATTTTTCCCACTCCAGTCCCTTTTCGCTTTCCTGTCTTACCTAAGACAGAGAAAAAAAAAAATCGAAGCAATACATGTGAAGGTCACATACCCACTAAAAGACTGAGATTTAATCCTAAAATTATAGGATGCTTCCCTCCCCTGCACCTTCCCATCACACCAGCAGGGCTTCAGCATAAGAACAGTGGATTACAACTAAGAGAAGTGCAAGATGCAGACTCTCTCTGAGGAAGAATGGTTAGGGAAGCCCAAAATCCAGAAGATAGAAAAAAATAAAAACACTGGAAAAATGTGAAGCTTCTGGCACCTAGAGCTACAACAAACATTAAACACAGCCCAACACCTAGCCAGATTAACATAAAAACCTCACACTAAAGATTTATTTATTCCAGTTCTTTTTTTTTTTTTTCTCTCTTTCAGAGACTAGATCTCCATCTGTTGCCCAGGCTGGAGTGTGGTGGCATAAGCATAGCTCACTGCCTTCTCAAACTCCTGGGCCTCAGCCTGATCCTCCTGCCTCAGCCTCCTAAGTAACTAGGACTAGAGGTACATGCCACTGTGCCCAGCTAATTTTGTAATAATTTTTTTCAATTTTTTTGTAGATACAGGGTTTTGCTATGTTGCCCAGGCTGGTCTCAAACTCCTGGCCTCAAGCATTCTTCCCACCTTGGCCTCGAGTGCTGGGATTATAGACATGAACCGCCGCACCCAGCCATCATGCTTGGCTTTCAATAAAAAATTGTGAGGCATACCCAAAGGCAAGAAAAAACACAGACTAAAGAGACAAACCAAGCATAAGCACCAAATTCAGATAGGACACAGATGTTGGAATTATCATAAGAGGAATAAAATAACTATGATTAATATGGGCTCTAATGGAAAAAGTAGACAGCATAAAAGAACAGATGGGTAAGGTAAGCAGAGAAATGGAAATTCTAAGAAAGAATCCAAAAACAAAAAAATAGAAAAACACTATAGCAGAAATGAAAAATGCTCTTGATAGGCTTATTAATAGATTGCACATGGCCAAAGAGAGAAATCAGTAAGCTTGAAGACAGGTCAATAGGAACTCCACCAAACTACAACATAAAGGGAAAGGGAATTAAAACAAACCAAAAAAAGGACACCACAGCACATACAAGAACAGTGGGACAATTTTACAAGGTGTAACATGCATATAACTGGAATACCAGAGGAAGAACTGAGAGAGACTGAAGCAAAAAAAAAATATTTGAAGTAACTATACCTGAGAACTTTCTAAAAATCGTGATAGACACCAAACAATGTATCCAGACACTTCAGAGAACATCTAGAGGTATAAATGCAAAACAAACAAACAAACAAAAACCCAATGAACAAAAACAAACAAAAATTTAGGCATATCATTTTTTTAAGAAGGCATGCTTACATTTGCCTTTGTTTCATTTTTTTAATTTCAATAGACTTATGGGTACAAGTGCAGTGTTGTTATGTGGATATATTGTATAGTGTTGAAGTCTGGACTTATAGTGTACCCATCACCTGAATAGTGTACATTATACCCTTTAGGTAATTTTTCATCCCTCACCCCCCCACCTTTGAAGTATCCAGTGTCTACTTTTCCACTCTGTATGACAATGCATACCCATAGCTTAGCTTCTACTTGTAAGTGAGAACATAGGTATTTCATATTTAAGTCAAACACAAAGAGAAAAATTTGAAAGATGCTAAAGGGCAGGGGGAAATATACACCTTATAGAGGAACAAGGATAAGAAGTGAGAGAGATCGATTATACAAGATGGTGAGTACAGTTAATAGCATCGTATTGGATTTTGAAAATTGCTAAGAGAGTAGATTTTTGTGTTCCTTTTCACCACAAAAAATGATACATGAGATAATGTATATGTTAATTAGCTCAATTGATTCCACAGTGTGCACGTATTTCAAAACATCGTGTTATACACTATTATTTTTATTTGTCAACTTAAAAATTACATTAAATTTTAAAAAGTATTACAGTGGACTTCTCATCAGAAATCATGCAAGCAAGAAGAGAGTGGAATAAAATATTTAAAGCCTTGAAAGGCAAAAAACACCATCCCAGAATTCTATATCCAACAAAATTATTCTTCAACATTGAAAGATAAATAAAGATATTTTTAGACAATAAAAAAAAATGAGGAATTCATTGCCAGCAGGCCTGCCCTGCAAGAAATGTTAAAAGAAGTTCTTTAGGGAGAAGGAAAACAATATAAATCATAAACTGACATCTATATAAAGAAAGGAAGGCTTACAGAAGGAATAAATAAAGTAAAAGCTTTTATTTTTCTCATTCTTAATTTATCTAAGAAGTAACTGCTTCTAAAAGAAGCTTATTCCCCACTCCATTCCAACACAGCCCCCTGTGCCCTGTATAGTGTCTCCTTTCCCTGCTTTATTTTTATTCAAATAATATAACAATATACGTAATTATTTACAAGTTTAATGTCCCTTTCCCTTAGTAGAATGTAAGCTCTATGAGGGCAAGTGCCATCTTTGAGCCATATCCCAAGCACCTGTCACGTAGTAGATGCTCAGAAACTTATCTTGGAAAGAACAAATGAGTGAATGGATCCCTCACCTCTCCGGCGGGTGCTCTTCGGTACTACGGCATCACCCTTCTCCACGTCTCATCACTGGTCTGCAGAATTGCTGAGGGGGCAACCACTTCACTTCTCTTTCCTCAGGGATTGGTCCACATCACTCAGTTCATCACAATCACCCATTCTGGTTCTAGTAGTCATGGTGACTTGCCCCCTACCAAGGATGTCAAAGTTTTGTCTCAAACACCAGTCCCCCAAAATTGGTTGTGGCACCAATATTTAAAAAAGAGTTCTAGGCCTGTGTCTCAGTTCATGGGGCAATTACTGATGTCTACCATGATGTGGGAAAGTGAAGTGGCTATAGGAAGGGCAGGGATTTGTCACAGCTCAGGCAGGCTGCTAACTACGAGGGTGCCTGTCCCTGTCGTCTGCAGGAGGCATGTTCCTGCTCTCAATATTACTCAACCACCCACTTTCCCCTAGTAAAGGGGTGCATGGAGTCAGCTTCTCACCATACATCAGCAGGTAACAGCAGATCATTCTGATGTAGTTCACCCTCCTCTCAGGATACCACCTCTTCCTCATGACACCATCAGCCTTATTCAGCTACACTTAAATCACAGAAAATCTCCAGCCCAGGAACACAGATGCATATTGGAATCTTTTATATATTTTTAAACTTCTGGGCTAGACTACAAAATGTTTCAAACATGAGTTATAATTTAAAGAACACTGGTCTGAGAGCCAGAGCATTTGGTTCTAGTGGATTGATTGATTCATTGAATGAATATCTCTAGGCCTTAGTTTCCCTATCTGTAGAAGAATTAAAATGATCTCTAAAATCTTCTCTAATAAGCCTGTGTGTTTCTGAGTAGTTTTTTAAAACTACACTGAACTTTTTTTCTTTGACTATCTTATTTATTTATATTTTCAACACATTATCTTACCATATGAAATCGCTATTTTTGTAGGTCAAAAATGGTCAGATATAGGCAATTTGATATATTAGTACTTAATACTACAAAAGGGTAAACATATACAAATAGTTTAAACAAAATAAATAGCTTCAGATTCACCTAATTTCATTATATGAATACCAAGAATTTATTCATCCATTGTCTTATTGATAGATATAAAGGTAAAGCCCAATTTTTTAAAATTTTACAGTGCTATGTACATGTCTTGTACATGTCTTCTTGTGCATGTACCCTAGTTTCTCTAGAAGTAGAACAGCCAAGTCATAGGGTGTGTATGTCTTCAACCTTATTATATAATACCCATTGTTTTCCAAAGTGTTTATATCAATTTACATTTCCACCAGCAGTGTATGCAGTTTTCTGTTGTGCCACATTCTTGCCAATACTTGCTACTACTTGAATTTTTTTTTTGAATTTTTGCCATTTTGGTGAGTGTAAAATGGTACTCCATTGTGGTTTTAATTTGTATTTTCCTGATAACAAATGAACTTGAACATCTCTCCTCCCACTAAATCATGCAACTGAATTGCTTACAAACTGTATAATTGTGGGTTGAATTTAAGCCACTTTCCTTCCTCCTGCCCTGTGTATCCTACCAGCTGGTGAATAGTGGCATAGCCCTGGAGGACACAGTGGGGAGTACTTGGAGAACCCACAACGTGGATCATCTGCCTCTAAATGAATAACCAGGAGTTGACCTTTGGGGATTGTGCTCGCACAATTCAACTGCCATGACCCAGTGTAATATTTCACGTCCTGCTAAAACTCTGGTCAAGCACTATTTTTCATGCAATTAAGTACTTGGATAATTCTTTCATCTAAATGATTAACTTATGCCAACCACAGCTTGCTGGAGACACAAAAGGCTTATGCTACCTGCTTATGTTATCACTCCAGACAGCACCTTAGCCTTATATGAAACTGTTTCCAAGTTTCTCACTCTCCCCACTTGAGAATGTACAGTTTCTCAATGGCCCTTTTAAAATGAGATACTAAGATTGGAAAATAAGGCCATACATATGAATATTTTAAAGCACATAATTCAACAGCACATATTCAGAAAACCAACCCTTCATTGTATTTTTTCCTTAAGAAAAAAGCTAAAGTGTTTTTCCCTCAAGCTAGAGAACTCAACAGGAATGACGATCTTTCTTAAATAACTCTGTGAATAAATAATTCCGATGAATAAAATTAAGGGGCAAGGTGGAAAAAAAAGTCACACGTAGAGTCAGAAACAATTGAAAAAGAAATCCACGCTCCCCCCAACCCTGGCCTTTATTGAAGGGATCACCAGAGATCTATGTAGATATTATTTTGAAATTTAGAGCTTCAACTTGTATGAACAAGAATACCCATGCTGAGTTTTTGCACCCCTCTGTGAAACAGCAAAAAGAACCCAACAGACCCTATTCTTGCATTAAAGCAACACACTGTGGAAAGCCTGAAAATAAACCATCTATGCTTGATTAATTAGGTTTGTAAGTATTGTTTCAGAATCAAACAATATTTCTAAAGATTTCAATAGTTCAAAGATTGCCCTATGGCCGTCTGGCCAATACATCTTCTAACACACACGGTTTACAAGCATTTTTCTTCCCAATATGTTGTCTTTGGTTGGTGTGACATTGTTTGAGTGCAGGGCTATTTGGGTCATAGTGGTTTTCTCCTCTGCACAGCAGTGGTGCTGCGCACAGCACTTCGACCATACATCTTCCATGTCATTTCCATCAAAGGCACATGATACTTCCTGGCGACCAATCAGGAGTGGTCCAGCATCCTAACAGAGGGCATATTGGCAAACCCAGCTTTCTTAATGACAGCCATTGTTCAAGGCCAACAAAAGGGAGGTCCTGAATATTAACATGTGGCCTTGTGTAAAGGTCACCGGTATGGCACATCCATCATATTTCACAACCGAGAAAGAGAACTTTGTAAGTTCTGTCAGAACCTACTGTTGTCCAAATAAATGTATTAGGCTGACAGCTGACATCAACAAGCAAATGATCTTGAGTGATGATCTCATCTTTAAACAAATATCCTTTCACGTCTTTGAAGCAGCAGCAGACATTATGGTGAGATGATGTTTAAGGAATATACCTCAAGGCCACAGGGGGTTAGAATAACCAGGCAACCCAATTAAAATATTAATTTAATAACATGTAATCATTAGGCCAAATGGCATCTCCTTCTAACAGGCATAACTTCCCAGACTGAAAAGAGAAATCACATATTTTAACATCTCAAAGTCTTGAATGGTCTTCTATAATGGTAAAGACCAACAAGTCCATGAAAATTCTATGAGTAAAATGTATACTGTTAATATAATACAATTGTTAGAAGAGAACTCAAAGGCCTGGGTTTATTGACAACACTGCATTTTGATTAAAGGCTGCACAAAGGAAGTATGATGACAGAATTGAGGGGAGCTAAGTGGTGTCACCTTCATTTAATACAATAACAAGACTTTTTGCCAATCTTGATTAAAGACAGTTCTATGTTCAATATAATAACCAGAACCCCGTATCTAATATTGAACACAGAACTATCTCTAATCAAAATTGTCAAGTAAGAAAGCTTGCTATTGACAGAATGAGTTTCTGGTTACTAAACACCATCTTTTAAAACATTGGAATTTATTTCTATTTAAGAGATCTGAAAAAAATATAAGCAAGAGAAAGACCTGTGAATAAGTAGGTATCTTAGCTCCCTTACTCTGGTTTTATTGTCCTAGGGGATGGGGAGGCAGGGAGGAGGAGGAGGAGGAGAAGGAAAAAGAGGAAGAGGAGGACAAGGAAGAGGAGAATTCCTTTTAGTTCCTTGGGTACATCATACTCTCTTTTGATGTGCAGATACTTTCTTTCCTTGTGGAATATTTTTCACAGTCCTTCTTCCTCTAACCAATTCCTACTTCCCCTTCAGTTCTTTTTTCTAACCTCTGAATGGTTTTGATCCTTCCTTTCCCTATATGTTTTCACAGTTCCTTGAACTTGCTTTATCGTAGTAGTCAAGGTTTAAATTGCTTATTGAATTATCTTGCCTTCCAAATTACTCCAAACTCCATGAGGAGAGAGACAGGAGATGTCTATTTCACCATTGTAGTTGCTCCATAAACATTTGTGCATAAAATAGCAACTTTCAGTGTAAAACAAGATCCAAGTCTATATCTACCAACTCTTGACTTATGATAAGTTTCTGACAAATAAAAAAAAGAATTCTCATGCATATGATGCACAGATTCAGCATTGAATCAATTTACCTTGACTGCACTATAGAGAGGACACTAAGTAACTACAATACAGCCTCACCAATTATGTTCCGTTATTTCAGTGCAAGGCACAATCAGATAAAGGATAGGAAGAAGCCAACTTTTGAACTATCTTTGAAAAGGGCATTTTATAGGCAAATTAATTGTGTAAATAGATATCAGAGACAAAGTTACTGAAAATAATGGTGTTTCCAAACACTTATCTGCTTGTCTTGGCATTGACTCTTCCTTTCCACCTCTACGGATTTACTGCACCTTGTGTGTCCTCCACCTGGAACATTCTCTACCTGTCCACATCCTATTGGGCTCCAAGGCCCAGGGTAATTACTGCTTCTTTTGTGATGCTTTCTCCTGCTGCTCATGTTTACAACAACCTCCCTGCTTCTTTCTTCCTGTATCCTCAGTGGACATATTGCAAATGAATGTCTTAGGTGAATATGACATTTTTTGTAAAAAAAAAAAAAAAAAAAGAAAAGAAGAGAAAAAAAAGAAAGTAGTAAATTATTAGAGGGAATAAAGGAGGGAAAAATATGTATCTTTATACTTTTCTGAATCCATCCCAGTGCCTCGCATGTTGCACTCTGTAAATGTTCTATAAATAGTTGTTAAATAAATGCATTAACATATAAAAACAACCATTCTAAGTATTTAAGCAAGTTTTTTAAAAAGTCTGTTGTTGGCAATGCTTTATTAAACTTGCATAGTAGTTATGTTTTATTCTGTCTACTCAGACATATACACACACACACACACACAGACATATACTTTCTTCAGGAAAATGATCCTATGACTGTAATTGGTTTGAATGAGAACATCCTTACTCTTAGATTCTTCCGTTCTCTAACAAGATGGTACCCCACTCCCTGTTCACAGTTGGTTGGTCCAGGTTTGTGTAACTGACCCATACTTGGACAATTAGACTCCTTTGATGGATGTTTGCTCTCATGACTTAAGAGACCACATCTCAGTTCTTTTCTGGAGCCAGATGCTGTGAAATGTGAGCTGGGCATTATTAGAGATCATGTTTCCAGCCTTCACTGAAGAGGCTACAGTGAGGAAAAGAAGATGACATGCAAGAAGAATGAGTGGCACAAGGTGGAGGGTCCTAGGGGCATTGAGGGCTCTGGCTCAGACCTTCCCTGAGGCCCACCTCACCCCAAATTCTATGTACTTTGGACACATAAGCCATCTTACTTTTGACCAATGTAGTTCAGATTGACCTTTGTGATGTCTGATGTCTAATCAAAATAACTTTAATAAAGCTAGTCACTATTATCATATTTCATTAACTAAAAGTACATTTCTTTACAAGTTTAAACTGGTCTTGCTACCACAAATGTCTAAATTCATAAGACTGCATTAATCTGCTATTTCTCTTTCTAAAAAATGGAGTGCTTAGATAAGTTGTGAGGGACTTTTCATCCTCATAAATATGGTAAAATTTATTACCATCTCTTAGTGAATTCATAAAACAAAACTGAAAATGACAAGACCCCAGGTAACAATAATGCATAATTGCATATTTCCTACTGATTTATAAAATATTGTTCAGTTTCACTGTATTTGTTTCATTCTACAGATGAGGAAGAAATAGGCATAGAGAAATTATGTTACTTATTCAAGCTGCCTAACTTTTCATTGGTAGAAGCAATCTTCTAGGCATGACCTAAAGTGCCTAGAACAATGTCTAGCACCCCATAGATGCACATATCCATTAATGCATCCTCCAACTCTTTTTTTAATCCCCCCAAATTCTGACCTTTTCCACCACATCACTACTAAATGCTTGAGGACCAACTCCTAAAGCTAAATTCTACAATCCTCCTTTCTGACTTAGGGCAGCCCCTAATCCTCTCTGCCTCTGTTTCCCATCAGAAAGAAAGACAGAAATAGTTATTATGTTCATCCAACAAAAAGGAAATTAATGGTTGATTAGATGCCTGTTGAACACAGTGAGGATGAAAACCAGTCTTCATGGTGAATTATTGAATTAGGGGGCCAACTTACAGTGAGGCTATGTCTACACAAAGCCAAACATCCAGTCAATTCAGCCACAGGAAAAAAAAATACAATTTAGTGACAGGAAAAATGAAATTAGTAGATCAGGACCATGCAGACAAAATAAAATGAAGAAATAAATGTCGGTACACTAGCACAATTACAGTCCTGGAAGAGTTTACAAACTTTAAGTATGTAAGAGTGAAACTTTTGATGCTCACTGTTAGAAAAGTAGACATCCCATTGAATATGCTAAAATTGATTCATTAAATGTGTGTGGGGATATACATTTCCCTCCTTCTGAAATTTCTATTTCATTTTCAGAATTCAAATTTAAGATGGAAATCAAGAAAGAACAAAGCCAATATCCAAAGGACTGAATTACACTGCAGCCCAGGATATTAAAAAGAAGAACTCTCCTTTGATAAGTCTGGCATATAACATATTATGATGCAATCATTCAACATGACTTAGTGTCATATTTGGTGAATTAAATATTTTATCTTCATTTTCTACGAGGCCCAAAGTATATTGAGATGCATTTTATCTATAGACAATTCTAAATAACAAAATTCATTTGGTGCTCACGTGGATTTTCCCAAACCCCTTTTAATGCTATGGCAAAAATCAGAAAATACTTTTTAAAGTGTGTAATTTTTTGCTTGACTCATTAGATAGTAGTTGTTGATTAGCATTAAAGGTATATGTATGCCAACTGTGCTTTTAGGAGATGTCATTTTAATGTCCTGTATCATTTTTAGATTTATATTTCAATTACAAGCACTTGTAATATTATGATGCTGTAATATTTAGAGCCCACAAACTCTAAATAGGCTCTAGAACTACATTAAGTATTCATAACTATTGACTCAGTAGGGTAGAAGGAGAGATGATGATAACTTTTGAGTAATTTATCACTCCATTAAGAATGAAATACAATAAATTAAAATTACAGATATTAATTAATAACTTATTAATTTAACTCTCCCACTAACGCTAAAAGAATTAGACCTAAGAGGTAGACAAAGGAAGCATTCTTGAAGACAAATTAGAAAGTATAGTTCTGTGAACTGAACCCTGAACCCCAGGAATGAATGCTTGCAGCTGCAACATGAACTGTTTTCTGTTACCTTAAATACTACTGGGCCATATGGAGCATTTCTGAGAACCTTCTATTTTAAAATGTTCTGTTCATAGTTTATGCTTTTCCGTATGTCTCATCCTTACTGCAGAGTTTCTATTCATTTCCATAAAAATAAGATCTTTGTTTGACAAGAGTGCATTTCTCCCTGTCCCCTCATCCCTATTATGAACACAAACCTCCACTTGGGTGATTACAGCCACTCTAGGACCAGCTGATTGTGGCAAGATGAATAGAGAATTATTTGCAAGAAAAACCACAGAGGCAAGATGATCTATACGGCTGCAGATCTCCCGTTTTTTTGATGATTCCAACCGACCCAGTGTGGAAGATAATAAACTTGACATTGGTGTTGAACCGTTTCAAAATGAACAAAATGTTTACAGAAGTCATCGTTGAAACCTTCAAGGAAGTGAAGGGAGATACCATTTGGTTAATCGAAAATTAACCAAAATGTGCTTTTCTGAAAAAGGAAGCTCCCTGTAGTTTGGGGTTGACTTCAAGCAATTATTCAAACAAAACAGTTGGCGTCTGTGTTGGTGACAAAGTAGTGTTTGCATAAAGTAGAGAGAGAAGATAAATATGCATGAAAATTAAATTTAGGCCTCTGGGACCACCCTTTTGGGGCCATAGAAGAGCTGATTACATGTTCACAGCTGGAATTGGTGTTGGCAGGCAAGCCTTATTCATGGGCAGAGGGAGGGACTCCTTTTTTGAGCGACGTTCTTATGGCAGAGCAAGAACAGTAGCATTAAAAGCATCTGATGCTTACAGACCTCAAGCCCCTTGGCCCCATGCTGTTCAGATCTGGCATTGAACTGCAGTTGTCTCCACTGAGAGATAATTACGTGGCTCAAAGTGTATGTGTCTGCTCAACTGTAGGTTCTCTCACATCCTCATCACGTACATCTTCATCCAAACTGCTTTTACCAAGTTTTCATTTAAAAGGTAGCAAATACGGCCCAGAGAACAGCCAGTAGTCTGGACAACAGTATTCTGGTTGAGTCTTGCAATATCGAGGTTGAAGGGCGTGACATGATGCTGAAGTTGTCTTGTAACAAGGTCCTCTGGGTACCTTAATAACTAAAAGCATGTGCTTTAGCATGTCCTTGGCAACAGTTCTGTCAGCTTGGCTCTCCTGGCATCTGTAGTGGCCGATTGCAAAAATGGCCTCAATTCTTCACCCTTCCTTTGCAACATGACATTGCCCATCTCAAGATAGAGTCTATTTCCCTTAATCAGGACTGGACCTGTGACATGTTTTGCCCAGCAGAATGTGGTACAAGTGACAAGGAGGGCTTCCTATGACAACTTTAAGCACGAGGGATGAGTGAAAATTAGCCTGTTGAATAGGGGAAAATGGACAATAGCATCCTAAGGCAGGAAAGAGCATGTTGTGCTCCACAAGAATAACATCTAAATTTATTGGGCACTCACGATGTGCCAGGGACTGTTCAAAGCATTTTATTTGTATTAACTAATTTAATCCCCCCACAACAATCTGATGAGGTAATTATTACCTTCATTTTTTTCAGATTAAGAAAACAAGGCCCACGGTGGTTAGAAATCTTAGCCAATGTCCTACAGACACTAATTGTCAGGGTCAGTATTCAAATGCAGGGCCACTGGGCTTCAGAACCCATACTTTCTCATCACTATGCCACGGTTCTTAAAAGAACTGGAAGAAGTTTGGCAGGACAAGAACAGGTTGTGAAAAAGGAAAACCAGGACTTCTGCAAAAGCCTCCCAGGCAGGGGCTAGGGGCAACTCATACCCCTTACCACTGCCTAAAATTGTTATGATGTATTTGGGGGGTTTTTTTTTTCACTTGTTTACTATCTGGCTGCCCCCACTAGAACGTACATTGTATAAGGTCCTTGGTATTCTTGTTTACTGCCTAGACCACTGTCTGGCATATTAAAAGCACTCAATACATTTTACAAAATACACTAGAACCTTGATGTTGCTTGAGATTGCTTTATTTTAAAAGTTTCAAAAATTTGAAACATTAACCAATAAAAGTATGCCCAAAGTAGGACAAGTAGAAATGTGAGAAATAAAGAAATGGTTCTCGAACTTCAGTGAACAAGAGTATTTTTTGTGCTAGGACCTCTGGGGTAGGAAGCCCCCAGGTGATTCTTATCCAGGTAGTCTGTGGATAAGGTTGCCAGATTTAGCACATAAAACTATAGGACACCAAGTTAAACTTGAATTTCAGATAAACAATGAATATAGTGCATGGAACGTGATCATACTAAAAAATTATCTGAAAGATAAACTAGTTGTCCTCTATTATATCTGAAAATGCTGCCTGCAGAGTACACCTAGAGAAAAATTGTATTATAGAAAGTGATAGCCAGTCTGGAGAAAGCAATTTTGGTTGAGGAAAGAACATTATTTATATCAATATTCAAATATATGAAGAAAAAAGAACTCTAATATCTGTTACTCTAGAAGACAAAACTCAGACCAGATGTTGAAGTCACCAGATGCCACATTTTGATTCTCTCTAGAAAGAAACATTTCTAATTAATACAGGTGGGCAGTGGTGGAATGGGTTACCTCTCACAGCAGTGGTTTTCCATCTCCAGGAGTGTATTAGACATATTGTTAAAAGAATTGAATGAACATTGAAGAAGGGAGTCTGTTCTGGGAGAAGGTAGAAATGTCAATTTCAAAGACACTTCCATCCAAATATCACAATGGGAAGAGAATTAAATGCTCTCATGGGACTCGTTTAGGTCATGTGCTCATTGCTGGGAATTGGAATCAGCCCCACTCAAGTTACGGGGACTAAGATTGTGCGAGGAGGGTGATGTTACCAGAAAAAAGAGAGACTGGATGCTGGACAGATAGCCCTATATCCAAATACAATCTATGTCAGCATGTATGATGTGTATTAAATGGGATCATACATGCTAATAAGATTTTATTAAAGTCATCTCCTTCTCTAAGCCTTCACTGTTTCTTCAGCAAGTTTCTCCTTCACAATAGGAAGATGCATCTCTCTCCCTCTCCCCTCAAACACAGCCCCTTCCCCAAAGTTCAGTTCCATTGAAGGAAAACATTTCTTGAACAGAAAACATTTCAATTCTCTAGAAAGATAACCTTTCCAATAAATACAGGTGGGCAATGGTGGAACAGGCTACCTCTCAGAGCAGTGGGGTTTCCATCTTCAGGAGGATGCAAGTCATATTGTTGAAAGAATGCTGAGGATGAGAGTCTGTCTGGGTGAAGAGTCCAAAGACTCTTCTGACAGCAGCAATTCAGTACCTCGGAAGGAGGGACAGATGGACCTCCTTAGTGTTTCTTGACCATTTCTGAATTGAAAACAATTATTGAGCACCTACTCTGTTCCAGATACTATTCCAAATATTAGGAATACAAAGATAACTAAAGCATGGTTTCTGCTTCAAAATACCCTGATCTAGTGAGGGAGAAAAAAAATGCAGAGAAGATGGTGACATGAGATGAGAAGTACAGGTAGGCAGACATGCATTCAGAGCTATGGCAGCACACAGAAGTGGCTCATAACCCACGGGGCACACAGAGGGCTCTTATTTCTACCCTTTGAATAATGCAGAGGCTATATGTTTGTGTGTAAGAATTTTTAACATCTTCCAATTTGTCACCTTACTGTTTCAGTGGTTCCTAAGATGGTCCCAAAGAGACTAAACTAAATGATGCCATTGCTCCTTACAAAACACAAAGGCTTTCAGGTTTCTAATAATAAAGCCTATATATTCATTGTACAAAATTTGGCAAATTTCACCTTAGGAAAAGGAGAAAAAAGTACATAACTACTATAAGCATTTTTATACCATTTTCACTCCAGCATTTCTCCTATCTCTACAAATAGACAAATAGATAACTGTAACAAAAATATATTAAAATAATATATGTATAATATATTAATATACAATAATACATTATTATATAGTATTATACACATATATGTATAATATATGTGTATCCATGGACATACCTATATTATAAATATAGTAAGACAGATGATTTTATATTCTGTTTTTCAGTTAACTCCATCATTAGACATTTCCCATGTCAACAAATATTCTTTGAAGACTTTCTATGATTCTATAATCGTGCATCACATGTACAATGATGTCACTGTTCTTTTAGGGCAGTCTCTTTGACAGAGGCAAGAAAAAGAAATTGTTAAGTACAACAGCTCATTTTGGCAGTCAAAGATGTCAAACTTCAAAACAGTCTGAGGTATACAACTCCAAAACATTAAAGTGCCATAAACTTTTAAAAAAGATAAAAATGTTGCGGGACTTTGCTCATTTACCATTGCATTTATACCAGTTTATGAAATACTACATGAAGTATAACTAACAAATAACCCTCATGTGATTTTATAATATCTTCCTCCATGTTCAGACCGACAGCAAAGCATTCTTTATTACATTTATGGTTCTGGGTTGGGATGAATATCCGTTAGTTTTAATACTCTATTTAAAAGAATCTAATAAGCCAACCCAACTCCAGATGAATCTGTGTATAGAGGATGTGGATCTTGATTTTAGAGACTGTATCTGTGTTAAATACCACTAATAATGTTCATATTGTTTTATCTTATTTTGTAAATTTAAGAATGAGGAGGTGGTTCCACTGAAGGTAAAGGAATTTGCTCCCAAGAGTACACAGGGAGTTCTAACAGGATCATACTCATTGGTCTCAACAAATGCCTTGGGGTCAAACTCCGGATAATCTGTAGCCTTTACCTTTAAACCAAAGTGCTTGGCTACTCAGGCTCAGAACACAGAGGCATTATATGGGTCTGAATTTATTTCAGCTATTTGGCCATAACAAGCATGACCCTGTGGGGAATGATGGAGGCCGTATGTCCACTATCACTACTGTTACTAAATCTTTATCTCTTGCTTTCCAATGGCATTATTTTTTGGTGTCTCTCTCTGGTCTAACTCTCCACAGGGCTTTGTTTCTTACCACTGGTATCATCTTGAATTATCGTTGTCTATGTCCTTACCTGACTGCCTTGTTTGCAAGGATTACCTATGTCTTCATCATCTATTTCATTTCCATGTTTTTAAACTTAGGGGTAGAAGGGACTCAGCATCAAGGTTTCGCCAGTTCTCTCTGCTACCCTCAAGCTTATTCCCCAAGAAAGGACTGGCCAGATTATCAGCTACAGGGATCACTGTACCCCAAAGCAGGAAAATGGGATGCATGCATGCTATAGCATCCCTGTTTTCTTACATGCCTGTTCTTGTATCCCCGTACTGGAAGCACCAGACAAAACTGTCACATGCTCCCACCCAGCTTTCCCATTAGTTGGTAAAACTGAGGCTTTAATTCAGTTCTGGATCCCTGTGTCTTCTCTCAATTGGATGAATCAGAGGGTTCATGACAGCCCCCCACCCCTGCTAACCACCACTATTCCCACCCTACAGAATGCCCCAAGGCACAAGCAGCTGGGTGTGCTTCAGTGGGGGTGCAATCAGCTTCCTGCCACTGGACGTGGCCACCCCCTCCTGGAAAGGCCTTTGCTCCATGCATCATTCACTCTCAAAGAGGACTTAAAACCTGCAAAGCTCACCAACAATTCACTTATTAACATCTACTCTGTGCAAGGCACTGTGCTAAACACTGGTGTTAGAGCAATGAATCAGTGAAGCCCAATCTCTACCTTCTAAAGGCTCCAGTCTAGAGGGATCAGGATAGGTAAACAGGCAATCACCATGCAGTGTGACAAAAGCTGTCATGGTAAAGGAGCATTGCACAGTAGTCTTGTGATACAGAGTCATTGACATTAATGTTCCCGTTTTACAGGTGAGACAACTGAGGCACAGAAAAGCTAAGGTGCCCAAGTTTATATGGCTCAAGAGACTCAGGCAAAGCCAGAGAAGGCTCCAGCCCATTGCATTCTTACTACAGCATGGCACCTCTGCAGAATCACAAAACCTCGTTTATCCTAGAGGGGAAGAGAACTTAAAATAATTAAGGAAATCATCCATTATTGCTTTAAGGTTATGCCAGTTCATATAGATATTAAAATTTCCTGAATCACTCTTCCAGATCTTACTACTGGTGGGAAATCATGTAGCACCTGATTTCAAGCTATAATTATCAATCAGTTTAAGGCTAGGTTATGCTGCCATGACAAACAACTCTGGAACGTCCTCAGTTAGCTGCAACATAGAATTATTCTCATTTCACTGTTCATGTTCATCAACAAGTCAGCTTCAGCTGTGCTCCAGATGATCTTCGTTCTGGGCCTCATATGGAAGGAGCAGTCTCCATGTGGGACACTGCCATTCTCATAGCAGAGGGGAAAGAGAAGGTGACTCTCACAGTTTCTGCTCAGAAGTGATGCATCTCTGCTCAGATGTCACTGGCCAAAGTGATTTACATGGCCAAGCCTGATGTCAACGAGGCAGAAGAGTACAATCTTCCCACAATTAAGGACATAAAATGTCCTGAACAATAGCCACCATCTCACTCATGACTACAGAGGTACAACTAAATGTGGAGACAGAACACCTGGGAATGGACATGAGCTTATCCATCCGAGCAAACTGAAATGAAACTCTCTGAGCTCTAGTAACATAACCTGTAAAACAGGGCAGGCTAACTATATAACTATCTCATCTATCTCAGGAACTTGACATGAGATTCAAGTGACAATGAGTAAGAAAGTTCCTTGAAAACTTTGGAACACATTGCTCTTGTTCTCACCTATTGCTTCATGTTCAAATATCTCATCCCTACCTGTAGACCAGAAGTTTCAAGCTCTATAATCTATGGGTCCAGGCAGATAACACAAACATAAGAATTAAAGGTACTTGTTCTAAAAACAAAACCAAAACCCCTTAATGCTCACCTAATTACACTTTCTTTCTGGTGTTTTTCGTTTGTTTGGTTTTTGTAAATAGCTTTCCAGGGCAAACTGCGTACCTGAGGGCTGGATTTGGCCTGTAGAACCGCTGCCACCACCCATGGGTTCCTCAGGGAAAGAGAATGACTAATATATCCAACCCACAGCTTCAAACATAGGTCTAACACATAGCAAATACTTAATAAAGTGAATAGAATGGAAGTCCATTATCAAATAAGTAATATATTTATCTTAGAAAGGGATTAGCCAAAGATAATTAAGGAGCCTAGAATGATATTCAAGTCTCACACCTGCTAACTCATGGCTCTTCCTTAATAAAACAAACCAATTCTTTACATAAAACATGTACAGATGCTCCTTGGTTTATGGGATATGTCCTGACAAACTCACCGTAAGTTGAAAATACCCTAAGTCAAAATGCATTTAATACACCTGCCCTACTGAACATCATAGCTTAACCTAGCCTAACTTAAACATACTCAGAACACTTACATTGGCCTACAGTTGGGGAAAATCATGTAACACAAAGCCTATTCTATAATAGAGTGTTGAGTATCTCATGTAACTTATTGAATGCTGTACATTACATTGAAGTTGTGACCATTGCACATCACAGTAAAGTAGAAAAATCTCAAGTAGAGCCATCAGTAAATCAGGGACCATCTGTAGTATTTTATGACTAACCTTGATCTGGTCATCAACTACTTCAACTGCAAGGAACTATTCATTCATTCCTTCATCCCTTCATCAAACGGTTGTGTGACCGTTGTGTGGCAGGGACTGTGCAAGGCTCTGCTCTTGCTGAGTCTACAGTGTGGTAGAAAGACTCTGACACAGTGTAAGAAAGGGAAGACAAGGCAAGAGTCACAGTGCAGAGGAAACTATCTGGAAAGACTGCGGAGCAGAGACGGAGAGAGACGATGGAAGTTTGAAAAAGGAACAACTGTGAGGGAGCTTGGCATGGGAGCATGATTCGAGGACACCTCCCAAGAGGCTGGGAGGGGACAGGGCTGAATCACGCAGGGCATAGGCAAGGGTGTCAGCAGCCTAGAAACATGGGATTGAGGAGGGCATTTATAGCCCTTGCCCACAAGGGGAGGACGCACTGTAGCAGTGCGGGATCCAGGCATGAACCCCTGTGGAGAGTCAGACCAAAGAAGAGTTGGTTCTATGCAGCGGGGAGAACAGGGAAAAGTACACAGCATTGGAGATGGGCTCTGAAAAGTGCAGAGGATCTTGATGAATGAACAGAAATCTGGAGGAGGGAATTCTAGGAAATACAGAGAAGCAGAAATTAGGAATATGACAATGAAAGCAGTTTGAGCACAAGGGAGTATAAAGAAAGGAGGAGTAGAAGAAGAGAAAGAAAAAGCAACACGCACACATGTGCACACTAGGGAGTGATCCTTCATTGAGGACCTACATGCAGGGCTCTGGGCTTAGCACTTTATAGACACTAGCTTATTTAACCCTCAGGATCATCCCATTTCATGCATAACAAAACTGAAGCTTTCTTTAATGTAACTTGCTCCAAGATGATGAAGTAAGTGGTAGCCTGTCCAGCCCACTCACCACGCCCATTGATTCCCAAAGGCAGTAATATGTCAGAGTGCTGCAACTAGTGCTTGCGAGCCAATTCCTTAGACAGTGGAGTGCAAAGTGGATTTGGGATTTGAGATGGGAGACTAAGAACAGCACAGGGAGGTTGCTGACACAGCCATAAAACCCGAGTCTTTATGTTGTGACCCTGTTTAATTTTCTAAGTAGCACTCATCCCTATCTGAAAATATTTTGGCTATGTGCTCGTCTGTCTCCATTCCATCGAGGCTGCTCAAAGGGAGGATTGTGCCTGGCTTGCCTGCCACCGTATTCTCAGTAATGCCTGTCCCAGGCTATGCACTTGCTGTGGCTTGAATTGTGTCCCCGCAAAAGATATGTTAAAGCCCCAACTGCTAGTGCCTGTGAATATGAACTTATTTGGAAATGGGGTCCTTACGGATATATTTAAGGTGTAAGTAATGTACAGCCCATGGACCAAGTCCAGTGCTTGGATGGACTTGGATGGACCATGTCCTGCAAAGCCTAAGATATTTACTATCTTGACCTTTACAGAAAAAGTTTCCTGACCTTGGATTAACAAGTCTGCCCCTCTATTTTGAGAATCAAACAAACATTTAGGAAGCCATTTCAAATTGCATAACACATAAGCCAAAGGTTTGGTACAAAAAGAGAGGAATTTCAGATAGTAAGGAACGAACATGTAAAATGGTGAATATGCTTCTCATCAAGACGTAAAAAAAAAAAAAAAAAAAAAAAGCAGAAATTCAAGAACAGAGTGATGGACATTTGCCTAATATCAACCTGAGTAGGTTCTATATCTCATTACCACAACCTCTAATGTCACCACATTTTTTCTTCAGAAAAGAGGCAATATATTAATAATATAGTGATTGAGATGATGCGCTTTGAAATCAGACACACGTGGGTTTGAACTCCTTATTGGTTCTGTGACCTCAGGCAAGTTCATTTCCCTCTCTGGGCCACAATGTCCACATGTGTAGTTGTGATGATTTCATGAGATACTATGTATAAAGTTCTTATAGAATGCCTGCTACATAGTAAATGCACAATAAATGTCAGTCATTATTATTGTCAGAAACCAGAATTTTACCTGACTTTAATTCAAATAACAAGGAACTACAGAGCTTATTTAGAAAACATAGCGTCATTTCCAAATGGTTAAATTATGCTAGACTTACCGAAAGTAAAAAACAAATTTCAGAAGCAAGGAGGAAACAAAGAAGAATCAAAACCATTTTTCTTTTTTCTGCTATAGCAGGTAAACTGCTCTAAAAACTCAGAGTATGTCACATCCAAGATGAGTTGAAAATTTTCCAGGGTCTTCTTTCAATATTATCTGGTTACACTAGGACCAAGTTTTCAGAGATAGCATTTCAAAATGTAAAAAGACACACAAAAAGGAAGAGCCTATAATTCCTCAACTTTTATTAATCACCGAGCCGCTTTGCTTTCAAAAGCTTTGCACAAAATGTGAGCCACTGTAGTTGTATCCAGGATGCTGTCTCTCTATGGGGAGTTAGCCTTGGAAGTCAATCTCCAGAATTAAGACCAAGAATAATGCCTCGCATTTACTGTAAGATTGCAAAGATGTGGAAACAACCCAAGTTCCCATCAGTACATGAGTAGATTGATAAAATGTGGTATACATATACCGTGGAGTTCTACTCAGCCATGAAAAACAATGGGATCTAGCACCTTTTGTATTATCCTGGATAGAGCTGGAGCCCATTCTACTAAGTGAAGTATCACAAGAATGGAAAAACAAGCACCACATGTACTCACCATCAAATTGGTATTAACTGACCAACACTTAAGTGCACACATAGTAGTAACATTCATCTCATCAGGTGTCAGGCAGATGGGGAGGAGGAGGGAGGTGGGTATATCTGCACCTAATGGGTGCGGTGCACACCGTCTGGGGGATGGACACACTTGAAGCTCTGACTCAGGTGGGGCAAAGACAATATATGTAACCTCGACATTCATTTGTACCCCTGCAATATGCTTGAAATAAAAAATTATATAAAAATAAAAAGAACCAGGCCTATAACAGCAGCATAAGTACCTGCCTGGGGCTGTAACTTCAGTGGCCTCACTTCAAGTGCTGCGTCTTAATTAAAATTTAAGTTGCTGAGTGTGAACAATCTTAGCTTAATGTGCATTTTTATGCATATAAATGCTGAGTGAATCTCTAACTGGCAACTTTCACCTCCTTCTTCCATTTTGTTTCTTTTGGAGAATGTAAAATCCAAAAAGCATCTAAGTTATGCCTGTGCAATGTTCAAATGTTCATATTACTCCCAGCTTTCCTACATCAGAACCTCTGGAGAAGGAAAAAAAAAAAATAACCCACATGAACTCATTTCAGGAGGTTGAAGTATCCTGAATCTAAACCAGCTCTTATCTTAACTTGCCTATTTGAGATTTACAAACAGGAAGAGAACAAATAAGGAGTAATTTAAATTTTAATTTAAAAACCCCTCTATTTTCTTCTCCCTTATCAAACTGCCAGCATTTTTCCTGCTGACAATGAGCAAGTGTCATTGGCATAGGCCAGACCCTACCCACAACCAAGGAATCTCTTTCATCTAAAACCCTGATCCCTTTAATAAACAAAATACGAAAAGGCAGTCAAAATTACGCTGTGGCTTTATAAAAGAAGGCAGGGAAATCCTCCGAGTACAATCCCCTACTTGTTATTTTCACATACCATGTGACTCCAAGTCATTCTGAAGGATAAAGAGACAGGGCTGCCACTAGATCCCAGCCATGATTTCCCGCGTTCCCAGCCCTGGCCCATCTGTTCTCCAGAGGCCACGTGAATGGCATATGTCAAGAGAGTCAGAGCTGTGCAAACTGCCCAAAGAAATCGCTCGGCCAACTTCCCTTTGCTTCCATGGCTTCAGCAATTGTTGCTGAGCCAGCCACCATATGGCGAATAATTAGTTTTTCGACCCCACTCAAGAAAAATGTCCGCTTCCTTGCCAAGCGTTAGCAATATGTGTGTTAATGAACAGTGGGAGATGAATGCCTATACATTAACAAAAGTTGGGATTTTTTTTCTCTTTTCCAGCTTCAAGCTCTGTCCCCTTTGCTTTGGCCCCTTTCAAGGAGGTGACAGTCTGGAATCCATAGCATTTAGGAGCACACTGTATTTTTTTTTTTTCCATGAGAGGCTGCAATCCAAGGAGAGATGCCCTTTTTCACAGCCAAATGTCTTTCTTTTAATAAAATGGCTCTAATCTTCTTTTTGTCAAAATGGTGAATTCAGCATATAAAGATTGGGACACCGGGGTTGAATAACACAATGCTTTTTGCTGTTGATGCATAAGAGGTGAGCATAAATTTATAGTGAATGTTATTAGTGCCTTGTGCTCAAGCAGGATGCATGCTTTTAGCTTCTCTAAATAAACCCTTACCTCCTCACTCCAGTGGAAAATACATAGGATGCTTTTAGCATGAAGATTTAAGAACCCAGTTCAGATTTCAAGTTCACTATCCCAAGGGTAGAAGCCTTAATAGGCAGATAGTTTCTCTCAAAAGGGAAAGATCTTTGTGTGGTTAGAAAATGAACATTTATTTAACATATACCATGCAAGATAAAAATTCCTAAGTTTGCATCCATTTTTGCATTTTCTGGAGCAAGTCAACACTGATTTGTCCCACATAAGTTTTGAAGCTGCTTTCTGACCTTGGCCTTCACATTCTTTGCATGCAGACATCCTGACCCTGAGAAAAAGAGACGGGGAATTGAAATGTTCTCTAATGTAATTCTCAAAGAATCTTGCTATAGGTCAGTGGTTCTTAAATATCTTCAGTTTGCAGACCATCGTACCATGGCAGAAGTCCCCAAAGATCCTCCCTCCTATTTGTGATTAAAAAAGAAATGCCTCGCCAGAATAAATCAGCAGAGAGGTGCTGATTTAATGAGACAGCCAAGAGAAATCTCACAAGCAAAAGGCGAATTAGCACCAAACACAATGGCAACTGTTATTTTCTTTTTATACTTGTACTCAGTTAGAATAATACCTGCATGGCCCTCCAGACGATACACTCACTGGGAATACGTCTGCCTCTGTTTAGCTCCCAGTTTATCTTTAATACCTAGAGCTCAGGTACCCAACTGGGTGTTGGGAATACAGTGTTTAAATTTTCAACAAGTATTTGTTGGGTAAATACTTTAAATAATTTAAACAATGTCAAATATTATGAGAGACCAGCCTAGGAATCAGGGGCACTCTGTAGATCACAGTTTGAGAATCTTTGCCAGGGGGCACTGTGCGGTGGTATTGAACACAGCACCAAGTAACATCTTCAATTTCATCTAGTTAGCATTGTCCCTCTGGCTACCACTGGCCTATAATTACAGTCTTTATGTCTTTCTGTGCTAAAATTGTAATTGTAGGAAAAGCGTGTTTCATTTTTGGTCAAAAAGTAGCTGATGTGGTGTTTTTTCACACACTTTTAGCTAAAAAACTTAGGGGCAATGGCATAATTTGGAAATCATACATTCCCCGGCTTCATTCCAAGCTTCACCATTAACTAGCTCTTTCTTCATTATTGTAAGCTTCAGTTTGCTCATCTCAGTTTTCAAAGGGTGAGGAGGTGGAGAAAATATTCCCTCCTTTGCAGCATTTTGTGGATTAAAAAGTAAATTGGGCAAACCGCCTAATAAGAGGCCTGACACATAGTAGGTCATCTATAAAATGAGCTTATTTTCCAGTTGCAGTCCATGAACATATCCTCAAAGCATCAAATCTACTTAGTCCTGGGGGCCATAAAAGCTTTGGAATTTAAGAAGCTATTAATAAACACTGACTTGGAACATGAAGGGAGTTGATTTTGACTTTACCCTCTTATTTTGAGAAAAGCCTTTTTTTTTTTTTTTTTTTTTGTCCATACACATCAACTCAGCAAATACTAAAAATGCATCACTGGAAAAAATGAACAGCTCAAAGTGGCTCTCTTGATGGCTTAAATAATGCATTAGAAACAAGTTTACTTTTGCCTCCCTCCCTGATGGGAATAACAATAACTTGGAAGAACAAAAAATTCTCAGGTCTCTGGCATCCCATCTTCATCTTGTTGGTGGGCATCAAACCTGGTTCTGGGTACTGTCGCCTTGAAGGAAGGATTGGCTGGGAGTGGCGGCACGGCTTCACCAATGAAATTGCATTTAAGGCACATACTTCTGCTGCATACACAAAAATGTCAACCTGCAAAGTTACAATTCAATTGTGCTGAGTTTGTTGGCAACTTACTAAAGCAGGGCTCCTGTTCTGATTGGTCTGTGGTCAAAATTAATTCAAGGAAAAGCCAGAACAAAAGTGTAAAATCAACTGTAAATTAGAAAGTAACTGCCTACAAAAATAGTCAGTCTCAGGTGTTACCTGCCCCTTTGGGCACACTTGGAAAGTTTGCTCCTATCTGGTGGCTTATAAATCCCAGTGAAGGGCTGCAACAAGGGTCTAACTAAGACTTTGAGGAGAAACAGACAGAAAACCTGGGGGTGGGACTTTTAATATGACTGATCACTTGGACCACACCCCTCTAGGTGGGTATCCTCTAACAAGTCACACACATCCTGGTATGGTACCCATACAAACCTTCTCCCTTCTCCTCAAGCCGCCCTCTTTCCCATCCTGACCCTTACCCCACTGAGAAGACCCAGCTATCCAGCATGACCTCGCTGTCTCCACCCACCTCCCGTCTCCACCCACCTCTCTGTCTCCACCCACCACTCCTGTGCTGTGCTCTTCACTAAGAATCAATCAAGTCTCTACCTGGCCTTTTCATTTCATCCCTTGACACTTCTCCCAAGACCACATTGTTTTGATTGCCCATGCTTCTGTTGGAAATTTTGATCTCTCTTCTTTTATCCCTACAAATGACTAAAATCTTTGAGTGCTAATATTACTATCTGATCATTTCTTTCCCTTTACCACCAAACTTTGAGAAAGAGGTTTCCAATACAGTAGCCACTAGCCAGAGGTAGCTAATAAACACCCGAATGTGGCTATTGTGACTGAAGAACTGGATTTTAAATTTTACTTGATTTTAATTAATTTACAATTAAATTGCTCCATGTGGCCAGTGGCTACTTATTGAGTGGTGGTGCAGCCACACAGTTCTGTCTCTGCTTTTATTCATCCCTTCTCCCAGAGCTTTGCCCATCTCCTCTGTGCAGAGAATGACCACAGCTCTCACAGGGCTGAGAAACAGACCTATGTCTCCAATTTTCTTCTTAAGCTCTACACCAACTCTCTCACCAACACCTGGACTCAACATTTCAGATTTTGTATTTTCGTGCTGTGCTTATGCACTTGGTACTGACATCATCCCCAGAAGGCTGAGGGCAGCGTCTGGCTTCTGTATGGCAAGCTCCTGTAAGAAGGTCTGAAGAAGTGTTTTCCTGGTCACTTGCATTCTTCTGATGCATTTAATCTTTACCATTCTCTCCTCCCAGATTATATTTCTTTATAGTGCCCCTCCACAAGGTAAGAGGCTTCTAAAGTGTTTTTATTTTTTTCCCAACAACCTTCACCCCTTTTCATTTTTTAGACCATAGCTTCATCTTTTTGCCTATAGTTCCTGGGTCTCTGGCACTTGTCAAATAAGAGAGGTGCTCTATGGCTTCTCCAGCTGATCCTCAGGGTCACAAAGACTGGTGATGTGTGCATTTGCAGAAAGGGTTGGAGTGGGACGCAGTTCAGCATGGTGGGAGCAGGAAAGGAGGAAGGCAGGAGCCATTTTGACTGATTTCAGCACTTCATCAACTCATTAGCTGAATCCACTTCTGCTATGACACAGCCACCTAGCCACAAGGCACGAGTGTATCTCACTCCTGTCATAAAGACACTCAGAAAAGCACATTTTTATAAAAATGGCCGGGCGCGGTGGCTCACGCCTGTAATCCTAGCACTCTGGGAGGCTGAGGCGGGCGGATCGTTTGAGCTCAGGAGTTCGAGACCAGCCTGAGCAAGAGCGAGACCCCGTCTCTACTAAAAAATAGAAAGAAATTATCTGGCCAACTAAAATATATATAGAAAAAATTAGCCAGGCATGGTGGCACATGCCTGTAGTCCCAGCCACTCGGGAGGCTGAGGCAGTAGGATCGCTTAAGCCCAGGAGTTTGAGGTTGCTGTGAGCTAGGCTGACGCCATGGCACTCACTCTAGCCTGGGCAACAAAGCGAGACTCTGTCTCAAAAAAAAAAAAAGAAAAGCACATTTTTATAAAAAAAAAAAAAACAAACCTGGACTATTCATTCACATTAACATAAATAATTGCCCATGTTTCATCATTTTACTGATTTTTAAACTACAAATAGATTAGATTTAGAAGACTTTTCTTTTTTTAACATTCATAAAAACAATTGAAGACATAAATACTATTTGTATCTTGGGTCCCTAAGGCAGGATGAGATATTAATAAATATATATTATTGGGTAAATTCAAATACACACTTGAATTTATATTTCACTTATGTGCTATGGGTACTCTAACAAGGTCATGGTTTTTCAGAACTTCAAGCAATATTCAGAAGATCATCAGCACTCAGTAAATTCACTTATAATTTAATAAAAGAAACTTGGCATATTATAAAATGCATTTAGTAGTATTTCTGAGAAATCAGGAAAGACTTCTTAAAAGCTGCTAGAAAAAAGTTTAGCATGTGAATCAAAAAGAATAGTGAACCCAGAGAGATGGGAGAAAATGAAATGATCTCTAAGATCATCTAGCTTGTCCCCTTGGAAGAGGTTTTCTGCTGTGGCACAAGGAGAGAAACTGTGACAGAACCTCATGGACTCCCTGGGTTAAGGAGAAAGAGTGGGAGTCCGAGGAGAGCACTATGGATGCTCTCAGGGAAGAGTACTAAGAGGGAGAGCTAAAGAGAATGAGCTCTCTGGAAGTCTGTAGAGGGTCCTCCTCAAATATTCAGCAGAGTATTGATCAGTGCACGGCAGTGAGGAAATGACTCTAGGTGAAGAAGGAACCATCCAAAAGAGGGAGCAGAACCCAGCATTCACAAAGGGCCAGGAATAGTGCCTGTTTTCAGCAGCCAAATCAGAAAACATCGTAATTCATGGAGCACTGGGTAGTGTGCCCAGAAGGGTCTTGCCTCAGTAGCGGGGAATTAGCCCAAGACTAACTGCTGCTCTTGTCCTGCCTAATAGAACTGTTAATAGCAAGACCCTAAAGAATAATAATGTTACCATGTAACTTAACTGCATCATAGAATGAAGCACAAGAATTTTTATAAGAAGGCAAAAATATCCAGCACCCAAGATGGTAATATTTGCAATGTTTGGTATCCAGTCAAATATTACCAGGGAGACAAAGATGTAGAAAAATATAACCCATAATAAAGAGAAAAAATTAATTAATTAAAATTGACCTAGAAATGACACAGATGTTAGAATTAGCAGACACGGACATTAAAACAGTTATAACTCAATTCTGTAAGTTCAAAATGTGTAGAGACATGAAGACATTTAAAAAACTCAAATTGAGGATCTAGAGATGGAAACTATAATGTCTGGTATTAAAAAAATACAATGGATGGGTTAACGGCAAATTAGATATTGCAGAAAAAAAGATTAGTTAACCTGAAGACATAGCAATAAAAATTATCCAAAACAAAATCCACACAGAAAAAAGAACGTATAGAAATATTAAAATGTTCATAAAAATATCAAGAAGTCCAATACGTGCGCAATTGAAGTGAAGGAGTTAAATATGTACACTATAAACCCTAAAGCAACCACCGAAATAATAAAACAAAGAGTTACAGAAAATGAGCCAACAAAGACAACAAGATGGAATCATAAAAAAAATCAATTAATTCAAAAGAAAACAGAAAAAGAGAGACAAAGGAACAAAGAATAGATGGGACAAATGAAAGCAGTAAGATGATAGCCTTAAACCTAACTATAGGAATTCTCACAATGTAAGTGGCTTAAACACCCTCAATTAAAAGGAAGAAATGTTAAAATGACTAAAAAGGCAACCAAAATGTTTGTACCCCCATAATATCCAGAAATTAATTAATTAATTAAATGCTACTTTTATCACATTAAAAAAGGCAGGCTCTAACTGTATGCTGCCTACAATATAAACGCATTTTAAATATAAAGAAATAAATAGCACCAGACTAAAAGCATAGAAAATGATAGGCCATGTTAACACTAATCAAAAGAAAGCTTGAGTATATTTCAGAGGAATAAATGTTATTAAAAGGATTAGGAAAGTTATATCACAATGATAAGGAGAACTTCTCAGCCTCTATAACCATGTGAGCCAGTTCTCATAATAAATCTCCTCTTACATATCTATATATATGCTAATGGTTCTGTTTCTCTGGAGAATCCCAGCTGAGACAGATAGATGATAGATATAGATAGATAGATAGATAGATAAAATATCTACACCCGGCTGATCAATTTGTGGGCACAGGCACATCTACATTTCCATAGATCTTCTAGGTAGAGGGGTGCTGGGCTGGATACCTCTGACACATGACAAAACTCAAGGATTCAACAGATATTTCAAAATACTTGATGGGTTCCTCAACCTTTTAACAGAAAAACCAATTTTCTAACAACCAAAATGTTGTAAAGACATCAAGTGACTGTTAGATTTCACCTCTCATCCCGTTTTATCTGTGATGTGTTATTTTACCTTACAGAGACCTAGATAGGGATTGATGCCTTATCGGATCCCATTACAAAAGGTATTCACTCAAATAAAGAGAGGCAATGGAGAAAAACAAATATGCACTGAGCACCTACTTATGCCAGGCACTGTACTAGGTGCTCTAGATAAAAATTCTCATCTCATCCTCAAATCCGCAAGAGTGTAGTATTATTACCCCATAATACAGACTAAGGAAGAAACTTAAGCAAAGGTAATCAAAAAGCTTCTAAATTAAAAACACACTCTCTCTTTTTAAGTTAAAAAAAAAAGGAAAGAAAGCCCAAATTCAAAGATTATATACGCATTTCCCCCCATCTTTCTATAAAAACAAGCCCACTCTTAAGCAAAACTCCATGACAGAAGCAACCAAATGCAGAGACGGCCAGACTGCATTAAATGGGAGCGATGACGTCAGTTTCTGAGGGTCGACATTGATAGGAAAACCTCATTGTCCTGACACTGCAGTCTCTGCTGCTCTTCGCAGATGTCAGAAAGAAAATAACCAGACCAAGTGCTAGAGCAGATTCAAGGGTGCTGCTGTTGGAGACCCCTTTGCTCTTCACCCTGGTTACAGCTTACACTCTCCACCACCAGGCTGAGAATTCTAGGGACCTGTCAGAGGTTTTACCATTTAAGAATTAAAAAGAAAATATGCAAGTATTAGAACTGTAGTACAAATCCAAACAGAATAATCCATTTTCAAAATATCAATGTTTGCTGCCCATGTGATTTAACAGAACAAAGAATTCTAATGTTCACAAATGAAAACAAACCTCTTCTACACCCAAGAACCCCACAAAATGATTCCCCCAAATGTCTTCCCATAAGAAACGGAGACATTTAATATCTTTCTTTAATTGTTTTTCTGTATAGGTCTTTAAACCACAAATCAATTCCTTTTGACTGACTTCTTTCACTCTGATAAAAGTAATTCAGTGCAGTAAAATTAAAACGTTGCTTTAAAAGGGAAAACATGCTGAAATCAAAGTGTTTTTTTTTTTTTTTAATTAGACTGGGGACAAAGTTTTTCATTTCAAAAAGAATATTTATAAGTCATTATGTGGCAAGACCCACATATTATAAGAATCATTATATATGATCTTACAAGAAGCAATATAGTCAGCCAAGGAATAGTTCCTAATGTGAATTTTAATGGTATTTCAGACACCAGAATTTTTAATAATGCCCCAATTGAAACATGGGAAGAAAGTCCACTGATTTCCTCCAAGGCTGTTAGTTTTAATGATACAAATTCATTGAATACACTACCAATTAGTGTATCCATGTGCCCTGAATGTACGTATCTGGAAGGAAAAATGTTTATCTTTTTCATCTTCAAATCCAGCCAAGAAGCTGTAGCCAAGCTCAGGCATGTTACCAAATATCACCTGATGTGATCAAAATAAGAAAAAGCTAAAGGACTTCCTACATTTGTACAAAAATAAGTCATTTTCTGCCATTTTCATCTTCTCTATACAATAAAGAGGGATGACAGGACAGCTGTATGTATTGAATCAAGAGAAAGAAGTGCTCCTGATCTGATCTGCAAAGATGAAAATTAATCTATTTCAAACTTCCCAAAGGTTTGTTCTCATGGTGCAAAGAAGATAACTGCTGAAATGGCCGTGACCGTGGCCAAGGAGGGGTAGCCACCAGACGTTAAACCCTTCCACGCAGAATTACACACAAGAACTCTCCACACGGGCTGATCAGTGCAGGCACTAGTGGATGGCAAGACCCATACAGCCCTTTTCCCCTACTTAGACAGCTCTGGGGATTTTTTGCCTGATTCCAATCAGTAATGACATGTTAATCCCTGTTTCGCTCCCCATATATCCTTCTTAGAGAAACTGACCCACCCACAACCTGGTACCATGTAACATACACTCACACACAACACAGGTGATTAGGTAGACCCTGGGCCTAATGGGATCAAACTGTTCATTCTCAGGAATCTGAAATTGAGGCACAGGGGCTAAACCAACTGGCTGGAAGGTCTGGTAGACCTAGGGGACAAGAGCACTTTTGGACTGCCCATGATAACCCATGTACAAGATGAGCAGAGGAAGCTGGTCTGTAGAAATGGAAGAGTGAGGTGGGTATGGAGAGGGAGAGAGAGAGAGAATGAGAGAGAGAGAGAGAGAAAGAGAGAGAGAGAGATGCAGTGTCTTGGAAAAAGGGGATACAAAAAAGAGAGGTCACAACAGCGTATTGGAAAAGACACTGAACTACTGGTAAAAGGAACGTGGTTCCAGTCTAGGATGGCTATGCTCACGAGGTAGCTCTGGGTAAATCATTTTACTCCATTTGATTTAGCTTCCATGATGGCAGTATAGCTTCGTAGCTAAGGCTGTAGCTACTCAGGGTCAGGCAGAGCTGGGTTTGAGTCTCTGATATTTACAAGCACTGTGACCTTGGTCACCTGACTTGCCCTCTTTGGCTTCAAATATTTCACATATAAAATTGAAGTATTAATTATACCTGCCATAGGGATTTGGGGAGAAATGAAAGGGTCTATGTAAAGCAATTATCACAGTCATTGACATAAAGCATCCAAGATATATTAGCTCCATAATAATTAGGATTACTAACCACTCTATGTGTGTTTTCTCTTCTATAAAATGGAGTTAATAAGAGCATCTAACTCCCAGGGTTGCTGTGAGGATAAAATGAGTTAATACACACAAAGCACTTAGAAGAGAGCCTGGCACATGGTAAGGGCTCAATAAATGTTTTATCACTATTATTGTTGTTGTTATCATCATAATCATCATCATCATCATCATTATCCCAGTGCCATCCAGGACTTGGCAGCACTTTTACCGTCACCACCACTGCAGATTAAACCAGTTAATCAGAAAATTGTGGAGTTATGTTTGCCTCTGTGCAGAACTTTGTAAACCTTGGATGCTTTGTTAGGGCTAATTTTGCTGATACTCCTGTTAAATATTCAGGAAGAACAATGGTTTATTTCAATATGGTTCATAAATTGTATAGAGACAAGCATTTTAAACTTATTCATGAAAGGGAAAATAAATTAAAAAAGCAACCTAAATGCCCCACAAGGGAGAAATGCTTAATTCAATGGTAGTAAGTCAACTGGGTATAATATAGTTGAGCCATTAAAAGAATATGTATACAGGTTTATTGAACTGAACTATGAAGCAATATAGAAAGAAGATGTAATGGTAAGTTAAAGCAAAATATAAAATTGCAGTATAAGATTATAAGTCTGTGATAGTAACTATGCACATGGAGAAAATCTAGACAAGTTTTCAAAGCAATGATAAATTTTGTCACGTTATGGGGATCAGAGAACTTCTGAACTCCATTGGCCACATTTTCTGAAATGAGTTTTTCATAATAATAGAAATAACTGCAACATGTCCTTATTAATTAGAATCCTCCAACGTTAAGTGACAAGAAAACTCATAGAAAAGATGTCCTTTTTGTTTCCACACATAGAGGAAGCAGATGACAATCCTTCACAGGTGACTGTGAATTTTTTAATTTTTAATTACATGCCATTAAATATTAAATTAGAATTGGCCAAAGGCTAAATCTTTAAATAAATAATGCTATGTTATTATTACTGTAACTAGTTATGTTATTACTACTATAACTCCAGCATTTAACCATATGTAACAGAGAATTCTTATTTAATTATTTTTATTATTTTAATTTATATTTTGAAGTTATGAGTAAAAATTGTGTATATTTATGGTGTATAACATGATGTTTCAATGTATCATGTATATATGTATATATCAGGTATACATTGTGGAATGGCTAAATCAAGCTATTTAATGTATAACAGAACATTCTTTTTCTAAATCATGTCTGCACCATGTGAGAGAGTGCTGAAACAAAGTGAGCCCTCTAGCAGGTGTGGTTAGCAGAGAAGAGTTTTCATTTCTCTCTGGAAGCCCCAGTGTGACTTCAGGAGACACTCCTATACAAATACATCTGTTTCCAATGGCTTTGCCATCCTGAGCAGAATTTCTCAGCAATTGATTGACATGGTTTCACCACAATAGGCCTCCAGTATCCAGATTCTCACATGCTATTAGTGCTAAGATTCTATTAGTAAGTCAGGTACCATCTTGACAGAACCACAGGCTCTGTCTAGTGCTTAACTAGTACATGAAGTACTTATGAGTGAAAACAAGTTTCCAACTACATAATATTAAAAATACAGTCTTCCCCATCTGTGTACTCTTATTCCAAGTCTTAATGGTAAAGAAAAGCAGCAATAAGCTCATGGTTAAAAAAGAAGTAATTTATTAATATCAAGTGATGAGAAATATGGAACAGCTTGTTGGTCAGCCCCTCTCAGAGCTGACACTATAGCATCACGGATAATCTGCACCATCTTTTGTAGTAACTATTTTTACAGATGCTATGAAATGTAGACAAGGTTATATGGCAAAAATTCCCGAAAATCAATAATACCAAGTGGAAATCCATTATTAGAAGAGCAGTGTGAACTTCTGGCCATCATTCCCAGGTGCAGCCTCTCCCCACTTCTAAATCTAAGCCTGACAGACACCATATGCTGGACTCTAAGAGGCATTTATATAAAGAATGAGTTGGAATAAGAACTGTGGGTATCATAGCCATACTTTGGGTTATTAACAAGGGAGCCTCAAATGACTAAAGAAAAAAAAAGGAAAGAAAGATTTTGTCCCAACCAGTCACCCATCCTCCAACTCCAGAGAACAAAGTTCTGTTGTCCAAAATAAATATTAAAAAGTATAGCCACCCTTATATATTATGCACACTGATTTTCAAGGCAGGTCATGTCCTATTCCAATCTCTGCCTTTGAGTCCTGCCTAAATGTATAAGGAAGAGATGAGAATGGCAGTTGTACAGAAGATATCCCCCAGAGGATATAGTTAATCCCAGAAGATATAGACCCTACATATGAAGCGTTAGGTCAGTGAGAAGCCTCAGGGTAGCAATGCTTGCTGGAGTTATAGCCCCTCTTATAATCCATGAGTCCCAGAAACCCAGACAGTGGAGGAAGATCTCGCCTTATTATGCGAGAGCAGAGCTAGATGGGTATAGGCTAAACCCTGGCTGGCCCTGTACTCATCAACCAAAGAAGGATTCAGATAACTTCCTAGTGGATAATGCACAGAAGCAAATGACAGCTGCACAAGTTGTCTTATAGAAAACACTAATAGAAGACAACTAATAGTTGTCTTATAGAAAACTAGACTGATGCTCACTCAAAGATGGAAAAAAATATGAATGTATATAATGCTTTATGTAAGCATAATATGTAGCTATATACAGAAAAATGAGGGAGAGGACACATCATCTTGAAGGTTCAGAGAAACCTCCTGCAACCAATCATTTTGGGAATTTTAAAAAACAAAGTTTGGTATCCTTAAGGGTATACAAAAAGATATAGTCTTACTGAACAGAAACAGAAACCTACAAAAGAACAGGGTAAGATGACAGGATAGGAGCTTTAGATGATTAAACTCAACAAGATGAGCAGCAAAGACCAATAAGCAGAGACAAAACAGAGCAGAGTGAGATAAGGAACAATTGCAAGGAAATTAAATGTCCAATCACAAAATGGATGAGTAAATGGAATAACCAACACAACAAAAAACCTATAATATACAACACAACAAAAAAATTTATAGTAAGGAGGATGCATCAGACATGGTCAATGCAAACAGAAGCCATGTTCTTTTGTTCAAGCAAAAATGGTCTTTTGTTCAAGTATCCATACGTCAGAGAAGTAGCCCTATTCCCAGCTCAGAAGAAAATCCCTATTAATGATAATCTCATTTCTCTTACTATGATTGGTTTAGAGGAAAGCACATGACTTAGTTAAAGCCAATGAGAACTGAGAGGAAGTTGGCTGAGGGCTTGTGGGAAGAGCTTGTGAGAAGAGAAAACCCACTGACAGTGACACATGGGAAGAAGGCTGTTCTGGAACGTGAAGCCATATTGCTAACCTGAGAGAAACCAGACTGAGGGAGGGGCCTCTATGCTGGACATGGCAGCTACTGTTAGTTGTACCTGACAGAACTTGAGAAGCCCACACTTAGTGAAGAAAAAACAACAAAGATATGAAAATCATGAGAGAATAGTAAATATGGAGGGAGGATGAGGAAGACAAATAATAGAAATTAAACCTAAGGAATTTAGGAGTTCCCAGATACAAATAAAAAGAGAACAATTGAAATCTAAGCAATAAGCAAAGATATAATTTAAGAAAAATATGGACATGCAGCACAATTCACAATTGCAAAGATGTGGAATCAACCCAAGAGTAGGTTCATAAAATGTGGTATATGTATACCTTGGAATACTACTCAGTCATGAAGAAGGATGAATTAATGCCTTTTGCAACAATTTGGATGGAACTAGAGACCATTATCCTAAGTGAAGTATATAAATAATGGAAAAACAAATACCACATATACTTAGTATTAAATTGGAACTAACCGATAGGCACACATGTGCACAGAAGGAAGTAAAACTCAGTGGAAATCAAGCCGAAGGGAGCGGGGAGGAGGGGTTGGGCAAAAACATACCTAACAGGTACAATGAACACTATCTGGGTGATGGACACACTTATAACCCTAACTCAACATTACAAAAATGATCCATGTAACCAAAAACATTTGTACCCCTATAACATTTTAAAATAAAAAATGTTTTTAAATCAAGATGAAAAAATGCTGACAATTCAAACCAAAAGAACTCATTGTGTTTTAAGTACAATTAATTTAAAAGAGTCATATACTGGCTTATCCAAGCAAATTTTTTTCATTTCTTTTTTCATAAAGAAAAACTTTATTTTTCTACTATCTAAGTAGAACAATAAAGAACATCTGTCTCTGTAGATGTAGGTTGGTATCATGGTTCTTTTCATACAACTTTTAAATGCCACAGACAATGAACTAACATCTACAAACACTAAATAATTTTATTTTTTGTTAAGTTTTCATTCACATGGAAAAGTAATTGAAAAATGTTTTCTTAAGAGATGCAAAGGATCAGGAAATATACCAAGTAAATGTGTGTCTTTAAAATTTTACATATAGTAGTAACATTCATCAGGTGTCGGGCAGATGGGAGGGGGGAGAGTGGAATAGGTATATACACACCTAATGGGTGTGGTGCACACCATCTGGGGGATGGACATGCTTGAAGCTCTGACTTGGGTGGGGCAAAGGCAATATATGTAACCTGAACATTTATACCCCCATAATATGCTAAAATAAAAAATAAGTAAATAAATCTTAATTTCAGACTATTGAGAAAATAGTGAAGAAGGTTTAGATTCATAAGACCTAACAAATTCCTTAAAAGCATCTTTCCCTAACTCGTCCTCATTTTATCCCTCTCCATCCCCCCTCACCCCCCCTCCCTCTTCCTCGGTTTCTCCCCCTTACGCTCTCTCCCATATGCACAGTGCTGTCCGCCATTTCTCTCCTCCACTCCAAGCTCCCTAATGCCTCCTTCATGCCCAGGCCCACCAGGCTCCTTTGCCCCTTCCTCTTTGCCCCACGTGACGTTATGATTTTTCTTCTCTGACTCTTGGCATTTTTCTAGCTTTTTTGTTTTTCTGGTTCTTTCCTTTCCCGTTACTCTGATCTCCTAGGAAAGGCCTAGCTAACTGGTAAGGACAGAATTCTTCTTTACCTATAAATTTGAAGAAGAGGCCAAGTAGGCTAAGTCCAAAATAAAAAAAAATCTCACTATGGAGGGAAGGAGAGAGGGCAGGGTGCGTGCAGGATGGAGACTATGAAGAAATAAAAACAAGTACCTTAAGGCTATTACAATGGCACTAAAACAAGTACCAGATACCAAAGTATCCATATATTTTGGTATATTTCAAGACTTTTCTTTTTCTCTTCTGTTTTTAGCTCCTCCCTTTTCTCTGTCCATTTGTCCCTCTATGCTATTTTTTCTGATGAGGTTTTCAATAAGGATTTTCCAAGTCATGAATAATAACAACTGTAGGCTGAAATAGGGAATTGTCTGCAATACTATCTTATCTCTTTAAAGAAGGCACAATGCCTCCCCAAAACATTAAAACATAGCCTGGAAGCATGAATCTAATTGTGGAAGGCACAATTACACAAGGCTTGAACAAACAGGCTTCAGGAAAGGAAGAATAGCAGCCACGGTGAAGGTCACAGGCTATTCATAGACTGTCCGATTTAAGTTGTCTCAACTCCACTACATATTTTGTCAGAAAATGGAGATAATAATATGATTTCCCTGTACAGTTTCTATGAGGACTAAATGGGTACTTAAGGTAAAGTGTTAAAATAATGCCTGGCATATAGGAAAGCTATTGTTGTTGTTGTCATCCCTTAATTAGACAACTGGTCTTACCCCAGAAAATAAGCAGGTATGGGTTTATGAAAGTCAAACAGGCTCAATAGAGTCGAGACCAACATACGCCCACCTCACCAAGGCCCTTATCATCATGTACTCAATGCCTTTTGCCTGGCCTTTGCTCTTGTTTGCATGTAAAGAACTGCAGTGTGCTACTTTTCACAAGCAGCAAAACTAAAAATATAGAGTCCAAAAGATACCCTGAGCTTTCCCAAAGGCACAGAAGTTACCGTACAAGAGTTTTGCACACTGAGAAATTCAGGGAGTCTACCTTCCAGAGGGGTTGGACCCATGGACCAATGGCCATGGCACTCACAGAAAACGCCACTCCTTTTGTTCCCATATAGTTCCATAGAATTAAAAAAAAGAGGGGGTGGGGGCAAGTACAAAGGCTAGGAGGCACCAGCCAGGGAAGGCGACTGTTTTATTAATCCATGTGATTAATCCAGCATGCCAAGGAAGATTCTTTACAGAATCCGAACTTGGGTGTTTTGATCCACATGGATTAGAAAACACTGCCGCATTCACTTGCCAGTGCCTTCTCTGCTTTGTGCTCGAGTTTTATTCTTCGGGGTCCAGCAGGAACAAAGGAGAAAGAGCGTTTATGTGAGGACCAGCAGCACAGGCACTTTGACAAATGTCCTTCTCCCCCTCCCCTTCTGGGAGACACTTCCTGAATTTCTCAAGAACTAAGCCCTGGGTTTGTATTTGCATCATTTCCCCCCAAAAGCTCAGGAACTAAAAACTGACCCCCAAACGCAGATTTCTGTCAACCCATGAAAAGTGGTTTTCACCAAGGGGTGGGATGGCAAATCCCACTCCAAGCTCTTTGCAAGAAAGTGGTGAGAATGGCACAGAAGTATTCAGGTTCCAATGGGAACCACCGTTTCCTCGCGACGGCAGGTAGCGGTCTCAGAGTCCTGTCAGCATCTGAGGGTTTTCTCACAAGCTTTACTGCAAGAGGAATGGGAGCCTTTGCATTTGCCAAAGAAAGAGCAAGGCCCAATCTGGCTTCACTCGCCTTCAGTCGCTAAAATGTGATTCTGAAAACCAGTGTGAAGTACGTCTGAGCAAACTAAGACATTCTGAAGGCATTTCATCTCTTCTTATTCTATGTGGGAAAAGCAAAAATGAGTCTTCTCCACGGGACCTCTGTGATCTGTAATATCAGGAGTCTCCGACCTTGATGAGACTTTTCCAGAGAATGAGTTGGGCTGAGGCTGCTATCAGTGCCAACAGAGTGGTGGTGCACAGTAACAACCACAGAAACCTTCCCAGGGCACACGTAGGGACATGAGAAGGGCATGGCTCTCAGTTCTGGAAACAGAATTATGGCTTCTGAGTGAAACTGGGCTAGCCCGGGTGACAAGATCCCAGCTGCCCCTCACCTTCCTGCCTCCCATCTGCCCAGGTTCTCCAAGCTATGGTCCCTATCCTACTGCAGCAACTGAAGCCAGCAGCTGGGAGACCTCCCAGGTGACATTCAGAGATCAATCAATGTAGTTCATAAGAAAACCTGAAAATTTGTGAGGCCGCCCTGTTAGAAATAATTCCACACTCCCCTCGCCCCTGTAAAACTGTATTCACATTTTTCTTACGGCTGTCCCTGTACTCAGCACAGTTCTTGGTACAGAGTCGGCATTTAATAAATATTTGTTAGATTGGCCAGTCGGTACAAAGTTACATTTAAATAGGAGGAATAAGTTCGGGTGTTCTATTGCACTGTAGGGTGACTGCAGTTCACAATATTGTATTGTATATTTCAAAATAACTAGAAGAGAGAATTTTGAACATTCTCACCACAAAGAAATGATAAATGTGTCAGGTGATAGATAAGATAATTACCCTGATGTGATCGTTGCCCAATGTATACATATATTGAAACATCACACTGTACGCTGTACCCCATAAATATGTACAATTATTGTGTGTCAATTAAAAATAAAAATGAAACAAAAAATAAATATTTTTGAAATGTATAATATCATAGAACTCATTATTGGTCAGCTACCTTGTTCTTTAGGTAGAATCCTAATCTCCCTCTTTGGGGACAATCATCCTGACAAATGTGTCTGTGTGTCTCCCAACACCTAGCAGAGCACCCAGAACAGGACAGGTCATTCATAAATGTTGGTTAAATCTGTGGTCTGTGGCAGAATCTGCTCATGTGCAGTCCTGTCAGATGGGTCTCTGAAGAGCATGGTTTGTATTCGTGTGTGCATGTATGTGCACATATATGCCTACACTCTCGTCTGCATCTACATCTGTATGGGTGTATGTTTGGCTCTGAAGGCAGCAGCACCAAGGAAAAGGAAAAGTAGGAAGCCTTAAATTTTGACTGGTCATCAACCCTCCTATCTGAAAAAAAAAATCATTTCTACAACATTCTGCTGGTCAACCATTCAGGTTATTATTGGTTAACAGAAAAATATTTTTTAAATGGAGATTAGATCATGCAGTCTCCTCCTTCCCTTGCTTTATGGCAGAGGAGACTGACCCAGAGAGGTTAAGCAACTTGCACAAGGTCATCCAGGTAATGTCCTCACCTCCTCTTCACTGCTCACGTCTCAGCAGCCTTGTTTGAGCTCCGTGACTCTACAAAGATATTTCTTGCCAATGTTACCAAGACATTCTAATTGTTAATGAGCATTCTTTCTATGTTTCTTGTATGCCCTTCCTTAGTATTTGATGCTATTCTTTCTCCTCTCTTGAAACTGACTTCATGAGTTTTCATCAAAGGAAACTGGCTAAATAAGTTAAGATATACCCATAAAATATATCTCTGAAGTTGTAAGAAAAATGAATGAGGAAGCAGTGGGTGCACTGATGTGGAAAGAGCTCCCAGATACAGGGTGAAGTGAAGACGGTGAGACGCAAGACGCTGCTGCTCACCCGCACACTCTTATTTGCTCACGCACGCACTTTTATTTGCTTAGAGAAAGTGTTGAAGGAGTCCCAAGAAAACACTAAAAGTCTTTTTCTATGGGAGCAAGGAGAACGAGGCAGGTTGAAGTGAGGGTGGGAACAAGACTGTCTACTGTGTACCTCTCCATATTTTCGGTTTTTGAACCATGTAAATGTATTACCCTCCACCAAGTTTTTAACGTTTTTTTAAATAAAGAAGAGTTTGATTGTGTACCACACAACGGATTCTCCAGAAAAAATCCCATTAAAATGACATTGCTCTAGGACTTTGAAACAATCATAAAATCAACAAAACCTTTCAACAGCCCTGATATCAATGCATGTGCAACAAACTTTATTAATATGTAGGTAAATAAATAAACATATTCTAAAATAACACATTGCCCAAATGAAAGTATAGCAGTTACCTGCTTTATCAATTGTCCTAAAAACTTCATTTTCCCTTAGGTAGTAAACTGGACATGTAAATTCATTTACCCTTTCAGGTCAGTGAAACAGTATTCAAAATGAAGTTTATGGATAGTCCCAGGTTGTCATCATAGTCTACGGTGCCAGTGTTATGCAGAATATAACTAATACAGCCACACATCATTTTGTTGTGACACAAGATGACATTCTTTTGCTTGTTCCATACCACCATTTCTCTCTCTCTCTCCCTCCCCATGCACATGCACGCACAATCACAAACATTTTTTGTAATTTAAATGCAAATTTCCTGTCAAAAAGATGAAATCATGTCTTTTGCATCAACAAAGATGGAACTGAAAGCCGTTATCTTAAGTGAAACGACTCAGACACAGAAAGACAAATACCACATGTTCTCACTTATAAGCGGGAGCTGAACAATGTGTATACATGGACACAGAGTGTGGAAGATGAGCAATGGAGATTCAGGGGGTAGTGGGGCAGGAGAGTGGATGATGAGAGGTTGCTTGGCGGGTACAATGTGTGTTGCTTCAGTGATGTAGGCACTGAAGGTCTTGACTTCACCACAATGCAGTATATCAATGTAACAAAACCACACTTGTATCCCATGAATATGTACAAATAAAAAACTAAATGGGAAGTAAATAAATAAATGTAGCTGTCAATCAAGTGACCCATCTCTCTTGCCTCAGGGGTAGCAAAGTTGACTGATACCAGGGGTGAACGTGAGACCTAAGTTTGGCCAAAGTCACTGGATAAGCAGTGGGGACTGTTACAGATACATGGCAAAAGAGGCTTCTGTACTTTTAAAATTACAAGCTATAAGAAGCATATATGCCTATAGCTGCCAGGGCACATTATTGCTATCCTTTCTGAAAATAAACCCAACTTGAGAATGAAGCCAACATGGAGATTAGTAAAAAAGGAAAGAAAATCATGACAATATTGGTTAGCCCTGGATCCAGTCATGCCTTGAGCCAGTCCACCCCTTTGATGGACCAACTTCATAAGCCAATGAGTCTTGTCTTTTGTTGCCATTTGGAAACACAGCTCAAGTGTTCTTCAATAACATCTTTATGATTCTTACCTGTATGTATTTTAGAGTTTCTTTGAAAACTCTGGTCTTTGGGGGGATTATTTTCCTAATTTACCTTGAAAATGTAGAAAGCGTAGACTATTAAATTTCAGAGATTCAGAGAAATTCTTCATGTGAGTAATGAATCTGGAGCAGGGCGAGGTGGTTCTTTCATGACGAGGGCTGTGCTGTAAGGTAGAGGAGAAAAATACACAAAATAAAATTAGGTCTATGGCTCCAGAAATAATCCACGCCACCTACCACTCTCACTTCCCTAGATGAGTGATATTTCTAAAGTATTTTTGCTTGTTTCTTCTTTAAAAGAAACAGCCTTGTGATGTTTGGGGTTAGGGTCACTCCAAGTGCAGAGAACAGACTGCAAAGGGCAGAACACACAGGAGGGGAGGCTCTCAAGTCAGGCTTTGTCACCTTGACGTAACCAACAAAGAGAATAAAGAGGTGAAGGAACTACAAAGATACTGGATAAGTAATATGAAATAAGGTCATAATTAAGGATAATCTGATTTGATTTTAACTAAAAAAACAACTCATTAAACATGTGGTCAACACCAACTGCCCATTAGTATTTGTGTATAATTTTTATTGGTTGGATATGATTGGTTATTATTGATTTGAATATTGTATAGATATTATTGTTTGGACATTGTATATTATTCTATGGATAGTATTGTTTGGATATTATGAATATTCTGTGCTCAGGGTACCCTTAACTTGCTGTGTCTACAAGAAATCAAACCATCCTGCATGAGAGATCGGATTTTACCTAAAGGGTGAGGTTTTCGTACTATCATTGCACACAGCCATCTCACTCACCCAGCCCCACGCAATTTCTGAGGAAAAGGCTTGTGTCTCTAGCCAGAAACTTTTAGCTGAGTGGGAGGGTCCTAGGTGGGCACTGGAGTAGGAACTCTCTGTTTGCTGTGACTACAGACCAAGGAGGCAGTGATGGAAGCTTAGGTTGAGACACAGGAAGAGAGTGGGGAGTTGAGTGACCTAGTCCAGTTGTACAGTCACAGAGCATGGGAGATTAACTGAGAAAGGGTCAGAAACCTGTATCCTATAAGCCTTTTTTGCTTCCAGCATTTTCTTTATTCCCTGGTATGGAGTAAAGTCTTTTTAAAAAATCATCCCCGATGAACTAAGAGAAATGAAAGGAAGGGAATTCCTACCATTGTAAAGGGAGAAGAGTAGTGCAGGAGCAGTAGTGATACTCAGACCTTGGGAGAAAAATCATTTCCCTGGCTTGGTTAGTGCCACTGTCGGCCTGGAGATGATCTTTGCTGGGACAACCTTGGAGGAAATAGTCAGAGCAGGGGCTGTAGAATCATGAAGCCCCACGTCCAAATCATCTCCACCCTTCTCTATGAGCTGGAGTTACTCACCCTCTCTATTCCTGTTTCTACCTTTGCAAAATGTGGCTAATGTTATCTCACAACTATCGTCCCCATTTTACAGATGAAAAACTAAGTAACTTATAGAAGCCATATAAGTATTGAAAGCAGATCTCAAATCCACTCTTTCCTACTCCTAAGCTCACGTCCTTAACCCCACACCATGTGTCCCCGTCTCAGTGCTGGAACAACCAACAATCTAGGTGTCCAAATCAGCACCCAGAAGGTCACCCAGGACCCCAGATCTATGCAGGCCTGAATCCTGCCACTCCCACCCTCTCAATGTCCTCTAGACCCTCAGCTTCCTCTACAGCCCTACACCACCATTAGCATCTCCACCCACGTGCCTGCTTGCAGTTCACCACCATGGAATTCTCTCTTTCATGTTGTCTTTCTAAAACCCAAGTCTAAATATGGCACGCATCTTCTTAATAGTGTTCAGTGGTTTCTCATTATTTAAACAGTGGTTCTCAAACTTTACTATGCATAAAAATCACCTGGAGAACATGTTAAAATGCAAATTTTGAATTCAGAATGTCTGGTTTGGGGGATCCCAGGGACGTGCACTGTGCACAGTCATCTCGGGTGATTGATACAAGTAAGAAGCAGCTTCTTTTACTCAAAGTGTGGCCCACAGACCAGCATCACTAACATCACATGGGAGCTTGTTAGATACGGAGATTCTCTGGCCCTGCCTAGACCTACTGAATCAGGATCGGAATTTTAACAAGGTTCCCAGCTGATTTGTATGCATGTTAAAGATGTAGGCCATGCTTTCATCAAATCAAAAAGCTTTCTATGGTATAGGATGCTGGTCATGACCCAGCATCTATTTATTAATATCTCTTCTGCCCATCTCACAAGATGCTCTCCTCTGTGATCTAAATGTGCAAACTAGGGAAACTGAGGCATGGAAAACTAAGACAATGACCCCCATCTTCTTTGTCTTTGTCACCCAGTGCCTAGCACAGTCCCTGATACATGAGATATGCTGCTTTGTTGATATATGTTGAGTCCAACTGAGTGGAATTAATTTATGTTTTAAAACATATTTTGAAATGCAATATTATTAATATATTCAAATGGTACCTTTCATCAGGGTATGATTTAACTCGAATGAAAAGGAATAAATGGAGAACAGACTGTCCATGTCATCAACCAGGTGCATTTTACTCCTTAAAACCTGGAACATTTTGTCACTGGGCAAGGGAGGGGGCTACTGATTCTTCTCTGTGAAGACCTTGTTGCCTTCGGTTGATTCACTGCCTGAAGTCAAACCCATGCTCTATATATTAAAAACAACCCCCACCTGTTTTTTTTTAAAAGAAGAGCAAACGTTCACCACAAAGATACAAGAACAGCAAATATTGATCTTCTTGACGGATGGTGCACCTCACGCCACAGGCCACTCAAGCATCTGCTCATTGCCACCATCCCTCCGCTTTGTTGGGAAATAATGCCAAGTGGCCTCGTGTGCTATCGGCCGCAGATTGCAAATATTTAAAAGAAATAAATTTCTCTGAATGAAAAGCACCTTTCTTTATTCTCCAACCCCTTCTCCTCCCAAGTCATGTTGATTTTGGGGCTGCGCACACTCCCAGCACCTGTACTATTCAATTGTTGGTTTGCCAAGAACACTGCGGTTTTCTTGCTTGGTTTTAGGAGCCATTCTAAGTACAGTAGCCAATGAAGGGGCATTTTCTTTCTCTCTTGGCAATGTGTAAGGGAAGCATCAGCTTCAGGACACCGAGCAGCAACTGTAATTAGAGAACATGGAAAGACAGGAAAAGAAATGGGAGTTCCTCTGAGTACTTGTCCCACATGATGATAAAAATGTACCACCACTGCAGACAAAAAATGAAAGTGTGGATTTCCTCAGCAGCCTTATTATTTGGCAGAAAGTTTTTTAAACTGGTTTTGCTAAAATCCAGAATCATTCTTGAACAGAACAGTAAGACATGAACAAAAACTAAACAATAACATAAATAAGAATGGAATTTAAGCAAGTGGGAGATCAAGTTGTGATTGTGAATAGCCACTTAGAATACTAACCCAAGAGTCTAAACAGATTCAAGTAGACCTTCCATTTGATCCAGCAATCCCATTATTGGGCATCTACCCAGAAGAACATAAGTCATTCTACAATAAAGACACCTGCACCCGAATGTTTATAGCAGCACAATTCACAATTGCTAAGATGTG
>CM052440.1:14233835-14288935 GCA_028533085.1 Varecia variegata | reverse complement strand
AATAGAAAAACAGAAACAGAACACAGCAGCTAAACACAGCAATAGAAAAACAGAAATAGAAGCTCACCAGATTATCACCAACACCAGCAAAGTGCTCAACACATTAATTCATTTATTCAGTAAATACCAAGTGAGCATCTCCAATGCACCAGGCATCCTGCTGGGAGCCAGGGATACAACAAAAAGTAAAACCAACTAGGCCCTACTCTCATGGAGCTTACATTCAAGCATGTAGCAGGCATGAAATAAATATTTGCTGAGTTAATCAATTGAAAAAAATGCCTGAGCCAACACGATTCTTTTTTTCTAATATGAAATCTCCATCTGCCACATTACCAGATGAAAAGAATGATGATCTCAAATGAATTGTCAAGAACTTGGCCACAATATTTGAAATTTAATAAGAAGACTAGTAGAAATGTGGCTTAGATCCATTGCTATTAACAATGACCCTCGTGTATAATGTTTCTTGACATATTAATTTAAAATGGTATGAAACCATCCTGATTAGATTTGCACTTCATCTCATTTATTTCTAAATTATATGGGATGTCCCACAGAATAAATGAGATAAAGTGATACATCATGATATAGTTTCTAACATTCTAATGAATGGAGTAGTACATAAATATAAGCAGATTAAATATGGACACCAAAATTTTTTTTCATTGCTAGAACTTTGCCATTAAAATTATTCACCCTTGTTTTAAATCCTTGGGCACTAGCTGGTGAGTTGCTTAGGAGAGCTCCAACTCTGGATGTACTTCCAGACCAAGTCCACTGGTTCTGAGGCAAGTGAGGTTGAGGACCTGAAAGGAGGTACATTCCAGGTAGACAGAACAGTAAATGCAAAGAGCCTAGGAGGGAGGTGTGCTTGGAGGGCTGAGCAGAGTGAGGGGCTAGAGAGAAACGGGTAAGTGATGAGGCCAATAGGGTAATGGGGTTCAGAACATGTAGGGCCTTGGGGCTACGATAAAGACTTTGGTTTTTATTATGAGCAAAATTGAAGCTCATTAGAGGTTTCTGAGCATAAGAATGATACGATCTGTTTATATTTTTGGAAACATTACCAAATCCTTCAATCCAGTTTCAATATGGAATATATTTTTAGTACCATCTGTCTGGTTTGTGTGTCTATGTCTCAAATATTTGACTTTAAACTGGGAGGGAAAAGCAAAGATATATAAATGTATCCCCTAAATGACAATATCTATCATAGTGAACATGTAATTAATTCTATAACTTGATCTTTTCATTCAGCATCCAGTTATTGAGATTTATCCTTGATGGCATCTGTAGCTTCAACTCATTCCTTTAAACTAATTGCAACAGTCCATTGTATAAATATGCCACAATGTATTTATCCATCCTCCTGTTAATGGACACGTATGTTCTTTTATAGTAATTTTCCATTGCAAAACCAATGCACTAGAAAACAGTCTTATATGTGTCTTCATTGAAGAAGTAATTTTTTAGCAATCATGTTTTGGATAATATTTTATTGATTTCTGTAGTAGATGATGCCATTCACCTACCAACATCCATTCTTCTCATCCTTTTTACAGAGCCCTGAGTTTGAGGCAGCAATTGCCCACTTAACAGGCTACGTTTCCCAGCCTCTCTTGCAGCTAGGTCTGACCACGAGACTAAGTTCTGACAAGTGAGATGTTAAGTACTAAGCACCTCAAACTTATTATCCAAACAAAACTGCTGATGATCTCCACCAAAAACCTATTCTCAAAATCTCCACCACCTCCACCACCTCCCACTGCAGTTTTTTCAGTCCAAAAACATAGCAGTCCTTCCTGATTCCCTTTTTCTTCATATCCCATATCCAACCCATTATGATGTCCTATTAGCTCCACCCCCCAAATCTTTCTAAAATATGATCTCTTCTCTCTTACTCAACTAATATGAACCTTGTACTAACCACCACCCACACTCATGGGAATATCCTAACAACTTCCTGTGGAACTCAAAGCCTCTTGCTTTCAAACAACTCACCCTGCATACAACAGCCAGTGAACCTTCTAAAGGAGGAAATCAGATTATTTCATCCCCTGCTAGAAAATAAACTCTCATTATAGCTTCTGCCTTGTAACCAGAAGAAAAGACAAACTCCTTTCACTGGCCACAGGCCCGGTGTGATCTGACCCCTGCTCACTCCTCCATCCCCTCCTTCACTCTCCACTTGCAGCTACACTGACATTCTTTCTGCCAGGCCCAGTCTGTCTCAGGCTGCCTGGTCTTCCTGCTTAGAACAGTGTGCAAGAACTTTCTGCCAACCAGAACTTTACCTGGTCGCCTCCTTCCCATAGTTCTCAACTAGGCTCCAATATCACCTCCTCAGAAAGGACTTCCCTAACCACCTTATCCTAGCACTAGCAGCAACCTCCTCCCACCCCTGTGACCCTGAACTGCATTACTGCTAGTTTACCATCTTCATAGCACTGCAGTTTTCATTATCTAGAATTACCTTAATTATTTATTTACTAATTTTCTATTATTTGTTCTTCACTATTGATAGGCAAATATTTCTTCTTTACTGTTGCTTTTAGAACAGCTTTCTGACTACTGTTAGTCAGTAAATACAATATATAAGATATAATATTGGAATACATATACACAGACACACACAATATAGGTTATTTGATATGTAATATATGATAGTGTGCAATATATGATATTTAATATATTATATAAGATATGTGTTATATAATATCTACTGTACAATACATAATATACAATATATAATATATAATATGTAATAAAGTATATAATAGTCAATATGCAGTATATACTATAAACAATTACAAATAACATCAACATCTTTTTATTAATTTTTCTTTATTTCAGCATATTATAGGGGTACAAATGTTTAGGTTACATATATTGCCTTTGCCCCACCAAATCAGAGCTTCAAGCAGGTCCATGAAAGTCTTTTAAAAATATACATCTTAAAATCTTTTAGTCCTATTTCTATATTCCTCCAATGCCACACAAACACAGAGAAGAAGGGAGGGAGAAGAAAGGGGGAAAAGAGAGAAGAGAGGAGGAAGCAATTTGAAAGAGTAGCCAGCTGCTGCCAAGCCCTGATCTCACAAAGGACTGCGTCCCCTTCCCAGTCCCTGTTTCAGCTGCCAGAGGAACGGAGTGGCACCCAGGAGGCACTGTTCTGTGCACTTGGGCGGCATCATATCACTGTAGTATGAGCTAAACAACAATGTCCGGCTCATTGCCACCTGCGTCACTCCTTGCCGAGTGATTGGGTCTGTGGTCCCCTTTCATGAGGCATTGCCTTCTAAGGGCCTTAGCACACTAATACTGGAATGGCAGCAATAAGGGCACTTTGCTGGGGACTGTTCCCCACCCAGCACAGCCCAAGCTGAGAGACATGGAATCCCTTAGTTGCACAGATCCTTTAGAGGCCAATTACTTGGAGTCCAAATGGAAATATAACTAACGAAACAGCATATCGTAGATGCCTTGTTGAGATACGCTCCTCTGCTTTAATGGAGTACAAACAGTTAGGAAACCAGGCCATGTTCTTCAACGTACTAGGTCATGTTTTACATCTTTTCTACAGTTGGTCTTTTTCATTAATCTTAAAATGTGATTTTCCACATCTCTTGATTTGTACTTTTCAATTCTATTTCCAGTCACCATATGCTACTTTCCTGCAAGCAGTAATTTGAAGCAACCCTGCTCACAAGTTTTGGAAAGGGGAGACTCTAGGAGAAAAAACTGTCTACCTTAGAATCACCTCTTCCTCACATGCTTGAGACTTTGTGATTTCATGAGTGTCGCTGGGCTGTGTGGTCTTTTTTAGAGGAAGTTGCAATTCCCTTCGTGGTAAAAAGGAAGGAAATGAAGGCAATTAGAGCCCTTAGGATGTAAATTTCAGTCAGTGTTGGCTGAAAGGTTCTTTTTTGTCCATTCCTGCCTTTGTCAACAGAGCTCTGGTGGGACTGAATCTGGGACACTAGCACAGCTCCATGACAACTGGACTGGCCAGCCATGGTGACCATCTCCATGTGCATGTTGCAGTCATTTATAGAGATGCATACACACGTCATAGGGACATTCACTTTGGCTCTCACCGAGAGGAGCTCATTAGCAACCAGTGAGTAGAAGGTGGGGCAGGGAGGAACACTCTCAAGCAACTTTTGCCTAAGGAACTCAGCTGTTTACTTGTGTGGATTGTGGTAAGATAAAATTATTGCCCTAGTTTCTGCACGTTGTGCCACATGTAGGCACTGCAAATACATCTAATTGCACTGTGGCTTCTATCGTCACTCATCAGATGCCTGATAACGGTTTTTTCTGTGTACAACCTGTGTGTACATAAGGAGGTAGTGTGTTTCTCCAACAGGGATCCAAAGCTGTGTATGAAATGGTCTTTTAATGTCGTTCTTATTTTGAAATTAAAAAAATGAATCCTTCACTTTATAACATCAAAAAATAGACAGTAAGAAATCCTCAGATGTATCAAGCAACTGAACCCAAAAGGACGCGCTGCAGAAGAGCCCTGCACAGGGCACTCTGCTTACTCACATTGGCTCGGGGGACGCTTCTCTCCCACAGGGTTGCACGGCTCACAATGGGGATGTAGCAAGGGGATTTCTGCAAAATTTGAAACAAGGCATTTAGTGTCACTTTAATAATTCCCACAAAGATATATTCCCGTTCTTAGGATGATTTTTTAGGCAGAACAAAAGCTAATGCATTCAAACAATAGCTGTTCATGCACTGAGTACCTGATACTGTCCAGAACGCTGTCCTAGGTGTTTGGAGGACAATGGTGAGCCCAAATCACAATTCCCACCCTCAAGAATCCAGAGGAAACCACAGGTAGTAACTAAATAAAGGTAAAATTTATTTTTACAAATAAATGTAAAATTTCAACTGTGACACATGTTACGAAGGAGACAAAGTACTTTGAGAATACTGTGATATATTAGGATGAAATAGGTTGAGATAGAATTATACATTTACATCCTTTGCCACGTGACTTTGGTGTACCTCTCACAGCCCCAAGACAATCCCAGCTGAGCCCAACACAGCTACAACCAACCCAGAGACCCATGAACATAAATAAGGAATGAATGCCTCTTGTTGAAAGTCACTGCTTTAGAGTTTGTTAGGCAGAATTATCACAGAAGAAACTGGACTGAAACAAATATATAGTACATATGATAGGTGTACTCAGGGAGGGCAGAGAGGTACCCTGAGGATCTCACAGTGGTAAGAACCTTGCAATTCTACTTAAAACGTCAAAACTTAATTAGAAAATATCAGGATGTGTTTTCATACTTCTGGCTTTCAATTTGACGCTTTTTATTTAGTTAGTCAGGATTCTCAGAGTCTTTGACTTTTTGTTACTCGATATTTGCTAAAATAAGCCTGGGAAGATTATTGTCAGGAAAAAGAGACCCCACAACAGGCCTATGGCCAGGATGCAAGCACAGGTCAGAAAAGCAATGGCACGTTGGCCACTCCCTTTCCTCAAGGTGATTAGAATCTAAAGCAGGAGGTAGTCATCAAAGAATCACACGAATGAAGGCAAGATTTCAATGACACTGAACGTTAAGAAGAAGAGACTCATGGACCACAGACACATGTGAAATGAAGAGATGTAGATTATGTAGACTTGGGAGATGGACAGGAGACCCCAAATAGACATGAAAATGGAAGAAGAGACGATGGCTTCTCTGAGATCAAAGTACTGAAGCTGAGCACTGAGCTGATCAGGCCTGTCAAACCTCACCTGCCTTGCTTGCTTTTAGTCTCTTACTTTTAGTTGACTTTAATAAAAGCCCATATAGCTAAAAGTCATGTAGCTGAATAATACATAACCTAACTCCCACTAGCTTCCTTATAGATAACATCTCTGACGTATAGGGCATTATAGTAACAGTTGCCTAAGCTGTTTTTCAGGAATTTGGAGTTGACTCTTGTCCAGTTCAAGCCCGTTGAGACCACCGAACCTCCAACTGGGCCTGTGTGAGTGTCCAGTGGGTGACTTTTTGACATCTGATGGCCAAAAACTCCACCCTTGGATCATGCTAATGCTACCATTTTGTGAACATGTGTCCTATGAAGAAGCTCGACTACACCTGCACAGACCACCGATTCCCTCACCTTTCTTACCTCCATCACCTTTTCCCACACCTCAGACCACCCTGATCCTTTATCCCATAAATATCCCTTAACCCTATCTCTAGGCAGGTGGATTTGAGATCTGTTCTCCCATCTCCTCACTTGGCTACCACGTGAACAAACTATTTCTTACTGCAAAGCTTGTCATTTCAGTGATTGACATACTGCGCAATGGAAAAAACAAGCTTGGTTTGGTAACAGTACCAAGACTGGAGGACAGTGACGAGAGAAGCAGGAGGTTCCAGGTGACAGAAGAAGACAGAATTACTGGAATGTGGAGGAAATAATTCAGGAGGGTCAAAACATCAGAGCTCTGAAATTGAGTGTGTCATAACTGTGCCCCATTTGTACTGCTGGCCAGGACAGGTGGGGTGTGTGGGCCACCCTGATGTGTCCTCCCATGAGGTCAAGGAACCCCTGACTTCAGCTCTGTGCTAGGCGCATGGTAAGCATCCAACCCATGTGGTTAAAGAATGCAGGGAACTCTCCTGTGATCCCAGAAGGAGTCACAGAGTGTGAGAACTGGAAGGAATCCTAAACCACCAACATTCATACTTCATAGACAAGGAAACTGCTCAAGATCACACGGTCATGTAGTGACAAGCAAGTGCTCACATTTCAGAGTCTGGGCTCTGTTTTCCACCCTATAATCCTTCAAAATCCTGCTGTCTGCTTTGACTGGGAAAGCAACCCCATGCCTGCAGGGAGGGGAAGGAATCTCATCTACAAAGCAAGAAGCACCAGGGTGGAGAGACAGGCCCATCCCATACTGTGCACCTCAGTTCTCCGACTCACTGGACTCCCTGCTGCTCACTGCAGTCATGTACTTTCACACATCTGGTGTCTTCTGATAGGTAACCTTTGTCCAGGGTGGTCAGCACCAAGCACTGAATGCTCTCCCAAACCACACTGCTCTGACACATTTCTAATTTCAATGGATATTTCTCAGTGCCACTGCTCAGAGCTATGCAGGTTGTGGATGGCACAAAGGGGAGGCATCACTCACCGAGACTGTGACATAGAAACAATGCCTCCGAAGGTTGTTCAATACACCTCCTGACCACCTGTACACAGCAATCATGAGATCTCTGCTCTCCAAAGAATAAACAAGGCTTTATGGTAGCCAATAGCCCAAGGAAATCATGTGCATGCTGGTGGTTTCATTTTTTTAATTTTTTACACAGCTTTATTGAGGTGTAATTGATATACAAATAACTGCACATATTTAATGTATACAATTTGATGAGTTGGGAGGTATCTGCTTGAGGAAAAAAGAATCAGGGGATTGGATTCCTTAGAAAAACTCTACCCTGAATTTTTACGCAAGGCTAGAACACAGGTAGAATTTCTTTGTAAACAAAAAGCTATTGTAATCAACAAGCCAAATAAATAAATAAATAAATAAATAAAAAGCTTGAAAGAATAAAGTAGCTGGGATATTCATTGCCAGTCATTAACCTGATTTTCTAATGAATATGGCATTAGGCATTCATTAACAATCATTTGTGTTTATGTTGAACAGTGGATGTGTAATGAAGGTTGGTAAATGAAAGCAAAATTAATCCAGGGAATTTTGGACACTTATAAAGCAATTAACTTGTTTGGCAGTAATTACACATTGAAAGCTAAATCAAGTACATTTAGAAAGCCACAAGGGTCGCCATATAAACCAGAGATGCTTTGCTCTAAAAGAATAGAAAAACCTCTCTTTCTTTGCAAGTGGAAGAGAAAGGCAAAAGTATGGTATAAATGACAAATACGGCTCAGGTCTAATGAAAAGAAATACGGGTACAGCCCATATGTTAGAGAAGAGGCAAGTTACTGAAGAATAGGACAGCTCAGCTAATTAAAAGAAAAAAAAAACCTTTTGTAACGACAAATGATGTGAAAACAGGTGGTATGTGCTAGAGGGTTCAAGTTTTTGTTCTGTTCACGCTCACAGGCATGCACACACACGCAGGCGTGCACACACGTACGTGCACACACACACACACACACACGGCTGCATACTTGAACCACCTATTAGGTGCGTGAAGAATAAAAACTAAATCCACAATCAGGTCTTTGTACGTCCAGTGTATCTCAGTAGCAGGTCTTTGCACTGACAATTTTGCAACTTCATTCTCCAGATGAGTGCTTGACTGTAGCTTTTTAATCGATTCAGCACATCGTCTTAAAGGTCAGTCATTAAACACATTCAGGGACTCTATTTTTTTAAAAGGAGGAGAGAATAAGGTCCACGGTAGATAAAGGAGAGACGCCGGGGAGAAAGCATTACTGAACTGGTGATAAGGCAAAGGAAGTAAACACAAAATTTCATGTGTCCACAAAATCCATCAACAGAAAGGTCACTCCAAAAATACATTCTAAATGCAATGAAGATTTTAGATGAGGAAAGAATTTTCTCAGAATTTTCAATCCTACGGTATTTAGCCAAGACATGCTACAGAGGTGATGTGCTGATTTTGTGTATGTGGGGAGGGATTTTTCCCTGCTAAGGCTACAACAGGATGATCAGGCTAGAGGAGAGAGAGTGTCTTCAGATGAGCCCAACGGTCTGACCGAAGGGATAAAGTTTTTCAAACTGGAGTCCTGAACACTCTCCCCAAAAAGATCTGAAGATTCATGAGCCCTTCCTGTCTTACAAATATCTCCACAACTAGGGGGTTGTAGGTGCTCTAGGGTGAGTAACCGAAAGAAGAGTTCCCAGGGTGATCTATAAAGGGCAGCTGGCTTTGTGGAAACATTTGCGGAGCGTGCTTGGGTGTCAACTGTGCTAAAAGCAAATACTTGCTCTGCCTCTGGGATTGGAATAGAAAACAGAAACCAGGAGATAGCTTTTGAAATCCTCGCCTAGGTCATTTAACTCTGACCAAATAAAATACATGTTTGTCTCCATGTGGGGTTGTGCATTTCTTTCAAAAGAAGTAGTCTTTCTTTAAAAAGACAGTCATTTTATTTCCAAGCAAAGGATCAAGACATTAAGACAAAAAACTCATTTCTCACTTATTTGAAACCTTTCAAAAGATTTAGGTTGTCTACTTAGTTCTAATGTGGAGTGTTTCGTGTGTAGTTTTCTTGGTAAGAAAATTACTTCCTGATTTTGACCAAGAGTTCATCAATGTCCCAGTGTACTATTTCATTCTTTTGGCAACAGTCCCAGTGCCTTTCCCTGAGTCTTCAAAGGCAAACACATTTAAATATCAGGAAATTCAGAGAATACACTATCCTTGAATGAAAGAGTTACTGATCCAGGGCTTCTTGCATTTTATTGTGCATTTGAATCACCTGGGGACTAGTTGAAATGCAAATTCTGATTCAGGAGGTCCAGAATGGGCCCTGAGATTATGTTTTTATAATAAGCTCGCAAGTGATGTTGGTTCCAGGACAGCAAGTTACTGATCTACTGATTTTTGTAGATAGCTGGTTTAAAGAGGTTATAATATCAGGACCAGAGGTAACTGAAACCTTGAAAATAGATCAGTTCCTCTCCAAGAAGAGATCTGGAAAGTGTAATGGGCCAGAAATTAAGCAATAGAGGAATAGTCATTAGAAATAAAGTATACAGGAAAGTGGTCTAGTCACCCGTGCTTCTAATTGTCTGAGTTTCTTAGCTGCCATAGCTTTGCTGAAGCATTTTTGTCCACTTGTCCAAGTGCTGAAATCAAGACAATTCAGTTTATCAAATAATTATTGATTTGCCAAGCACTATGTTCAGCACCAAGGATACAACAATAAGTGGAGCATAATCTCCATGATGCTCCCGTAGTACAATTACAGCACAGCAGGATAAAGGCTGGGGAGAAAAGAATGCATAAGGTACCAGGAGAGCTTCTCTCCAGGACCTAAGTAGAAGAATATTTACACAAATGAGAAGTATCAGGAAACACTTCTTGGAAGAGATGATCACTGACCCAAATCTTGAAACAAGAGCAAAAAAAAACAATCTAGTTAAAGAAGAGGAAGTAAGAGTATTGTTAACAGTGTGGGGGAAAAGTCTAGACTGGGAGAACCTTCCAGTTCCACTGTTAGTTGCCTCCAGACAAAATTAGTATGTGTGCTCGGCGATAAGTCTCTAAAACCTCCACCAAAGGACTACTGAGAGGAAACTACTTTTGTCATCATTTTGTAGATGAGACATCTGAAGCCTAGGAAGTTCAATTACAGCCCAAGGGCAGTATCACCACGTGGTGGAGTTGAGACTCCAGTGCGAGTCTGCCTAGTGGTAAAGCCTGAGTTCTCTTCACAGTGTTTGTGTGTCTCCCGTAAGTATATCAGGATGACGGGACCAGGGGATTATGAAACAGTGAGTGATAAAAAAGAGATTGGCATTGCATTTTTACATCAGGATTCCAGCCTTTATCTTTCCTTCTCTCAATTAATATTTTGTTTAAATACAAGAAAAAATGCAGTTGCCCTTTGAACAACACGGGTTTCAACTGTGTGGATCCACTTACACGTGGATTTTCTTCAATCTTTGCCACCCCTGAGACAGCAAGACCAACCTTCCTCTTCCTCCTTTTCCTCAGCCTGCTCAACATGAAGATGATGAGGTAGAAGACCTTTATGATGATCTACTTCTACTTAATAAATAGTAAGTATGTGTTCTGTTCCTTAAGATTTTCTTAATAACATTTCCTTTTCTCTAGCTTACTGTATTTTAAGAATTCAGTATATAATATATATATAACAAACAAAACATTCATTAACCAACTCTTTGTGTTATTGGTAAGGCTTCCAGTCAACAGTAAGCTGTGAACCAAAAAAATCCAAAGCACCCCTGCCTACTGAACAGACCCCCTCTGGGACAAGGGGATCCCAGAAAAACCTTAAAACTGAGTTCCTGGCCATGAATGGAAGGGAGGTCAGACATGCCTCAGACACCAAGACACTAAATTATTAACAGGACCTAAGGCCCTGCAGAGCAAAGATTAAACCACCTTCAGGTCTCGAATGTTTATAGCAGCACAATTCACAATTGCAAAGATGTGGAAACAATCCAAGTGCCCATCAATACATGAGAGGATTAATAAAATGTGGTATAAGTATACCACGGAGTTCTACTCAGCCACAAAAAACAACAGTGATATAGCACCTCTTGCATTATCCTGGATAGAGCTGGAACCCATTCTACTAAGTGAAGTATCCCAAGAATGGAAAAACAAGCACCACATGTACTTACCATTAAATTGGTATTAACTGATCAACACTTAAGTGCACATATAGTAATAACAATTCACTGGGTGTTGGGCAGATGGGAGGGGGAAGGAGGGAATGGGTATATACACACCTAATAGGTGCGGTGAGCACCGTCTGGGGGATGGACACGCTTGAAGCTCTGACTCAGGTGAGGCAAGGGCAATATACATAACCTAAACATTTGTACCCCCATAATATGCTGAAATAAAAAAATAAATCACCTGCAGGCCATCAATTTGCTGAAAAGATCATGTGAGTCATATATTGTGGCTTGTCTCTGATTAACAGACTTCTTTATCTTAACTTAAAACATTCAAGCTTTTAAACAAAGCTTTACTTCTTTAACCAATTATAAACCAAAGAATCTTTAAACCCACCTATAACCTGTTAGCCCCCCACTTTATGATATCCCACCTTTTAAGGCCAAACCAATGTATACCTTCCATGTACTGATTTATGATAACTACCTATGGTAACTACAATTGTCTCTCTAAAATGCATAAAATGAATGTGTAACCCAACCACCTTGGGACCACTTGCTCAAGACTTCTTGGACATGGCTCCCCAGACCATGGTCACACATGTTCAGCTCAGAATAAACCTCTTTAAGTTATTTTACAGAGTTTGGGTATTTTCTGTTAACATGGCTATTAGTTGTTAAGTTTTGGGGGAATCAAAAGTTATACACAGATTTTCAACTGTACGGGAGTCAGCACCCCTGACCTTCATGTGGTTCAAGGGTCAACTATAATTCATCCCGATCCCATGGTTTTAAGATTTTAACAGCCTTGGGCAGATCTCCTGGTGACAAAGAACTTTGAGCCCTTTAAACAACTGAGATTTCCTTCTTGATCATATGCTTACTTATTATCTTTTAAAGGTCTAGATTTTAAAAAATAAGATCAGACAGGAAAGGCTGAGACTGGACCAAGGGAATTGTTGACAGAACTACAGCTAACCCTATGAAGCCTTTAGGCAAAGTACAAAATAATAATAATAATAATAATGGCAGCCTTGTCTTGGCAGAGACAGCCCCATGGCAGGACTTAATTATGCCAATACATACACCAAGATTTTAGCCTCTGTTTACCCCTTGACCTGGAGCCTTGTGCCACTTACAGCCTTCCAGCTTTCCATGGTGGCCCTAACTGCTGGCCACTTAACCTGGCGTCCTTAGTATCCAGTACAAGGGTGAACATAAAAACTAGATGCCAGAAAGATAGTGAGATGGATATATAGGCTGTGGGCATAGCACACACGACTTTTAGGAATTTAACCATGAATGGGGAACAAGAGATGGGACAGAAGCCAGACAGGGCAGCAGGGTCAAGTGTTGACTTTTTCTCCCCCTAAATAATTAGAGAGATCTGGGAAAGCTTAGAAACAGAGGAAGGGGGTGTGGAGGTGAGGAAGTAGGCTTAACACACACAATAGTCAACTTTAAATTCAAAGGCATCAGTCCCTAATTCTAATCCTCTCTTCAAGGAAAACAAAATCATCCAGGATGAAAAGATGCTTTGAATCTAAGAAGATATAAACCTGATTCCTCTCAAAATAAGTACCAAGTCTCAAACTTGAATAAAATAACTTATTCTCTGTGTATATAAAATTGATTCCCCAATTTCTAATTGTCAGCCACTCATTTCAGAAGCCCATGAATAATAATGGGAAAATGGATTTTTAATGTACATATTTATATAATTTCTTTTTATGAAAGTGTACCTTGTAGAGAAGTTTCTTGTTCAGTAATGAATATGCATGATAAACTGTTCAAAACTTAAAATTGAATATTATGTGTCCACTCTTGTTATAAGTTTCCTAGAAAAAAAGCACAAAAGTACATCTGCTGGCAACACTTCTCTTCCTCTAGTAGCTAGATAATCCAGAAGATAGACAAGTTATATTTTGTGTAGCCAAATATCAGCAATTTCATTATAAATTGATGATCATACTTTTTAAGTATAGATTAACATAGTAAACTCTTTAAAAGATCAACCTTAGCAATAACTACCAGGAATAAAAAGAGTTAGGGTTTTAGTAAATCACATATTTCATCTTTTATCATGGTTACTATTTCAGAAGACTCATTGAATTTTTAGGAACCCGCCAGTCTAGTCAAAAGAAATCACAAATCCTTAACTAACATATGCTAACTTTTCTTTGAGGAACAAAAGAAGCATCTTTGTTTGTTCCTCACCAGCAAACACTGGGCCATCTAAAAAGAGTCCTTTCAGTGGCAATGTTAGCAGGGAAATTCAATTGTATTTAATTAAGTTCTTCCCCAAAAAACTGCACACAGACGCATCAAAGAGGTTATCAGAGGTCAAATGCCTGTCATGACTTTCTGACCCTCCCCAAATGCAAAATAAAAGATAGTGGTATCCCTGCTGGTAAGATGGGCTTCCACATTTGTGTCTCTCCCTTTCTGCTTTAATTTAATAGCAATCAGCACAATATGGCTGCTTTTTTCTGCACAATAGGACAGGCAGAAGTTAGATTTACAACGCTGCAAGGGGGAAGGTAGGAGACAAGGGAGGCTCACTACGGCTTTTAAGGTTCAATAAGAACATCACTTTGATACCCATAAAAAAACTTGAAAATCTATTTAACATTCATTGTGGTCAAAAATGGACAGATGTGCACGTCTGAAATCTTGTATTCTAGTATTATCTTAAGTTGCCAACTTTCTTACAGATCCTTTTTAGGAGGGATATGCAGATGAAGAAAATTTCTTCCCTACTGAAAAATAATTATGATACCTGTTCAGGCATTTAGCAGCCCCTTGACTTTAAAGTACTATACTAAGTATTTAGGTATTGATCCTTATTTTCCAAATTTCATAATTTTCACATGTCTACTAACAAGCTTACAAGGAGCACAATGTATTAACATGGTCAGAAGTACTAAATGTATGCCATGAGACCAGGCAAAAGTTAATTAACCCAAATGTTATTTAGAGTCCCGAATGTCTAATTACAAATTAGTCCCAGGCATGGAAATTACTTCCTGAGACATTTCATGTTTAGAAAATTAAATTCTTAAGTGACCCTGTAAGGAGAATCTCAGAATCTGGGGCCCAGAATATGTCTTAAAGATCATTTAATCCAGCACCCAAGCCAATGTTTGAATTCCCCAATAACACTCCCACCCCATTGTCATCCAGTCTGTAGCTGGATAATTCCTCAAAGACTTCAAACTCACTGTTTCCTGAGACCACCCATTTCCAGGGAGACAACATTTTCAGAAGGAAAAACTAAAAAACCTAGACTGAAAACAGCCTTAATTTTGAGGTCAAGAGCACCAAATGTTAGTCCTGGGGTCTTGAGTAACTCATGTAATCTCTGTGTGCTTGTATGAAAAAGAAAGTAAGCATATTTGATCATCTCTGAATCAAGATCCTTGTGTTCAAAGTTGTGCACTGACTCTTCCTGTAGGACTGCTAGGTCAGGACAATTTGAACACCAACTCAGGTCAACTGGCTAGTGGCTGCCTGGAGACCCTTCTGGGTTTCATGGGAAAGAGAGTCACAACTGACTGACATGATTACCATGACCAATAGCAAGTCCTAAGGTGGATGAGGAATATGTACCCATATTTACCATCTTTGATCTAGGTAATGCCTTGAAAAGACCTTCAAGAAGAACATTTGGGACTATCACTTTGTTCCAGCAAGAAGAGCGGGGAAAGCAGAGCAAGTGAGACTAGAGGAGTTATTTCCAGATGGTTCCAAGTCTAGGGGATCAGAGTGTCCTCCCCTCTGTTCTTTAAGATCAGTAAATTAGGTTAAAAGTAGAAGACTCCATATGTTCGTGTCTATTTACTCTCTTGAAAGCCAACCACGAGAGAAGGGGGAAAAGGGATCAATAGACACTGAGGACATCTCAACAAGCCTGCAGAGTAGGTACTATGGTCTCTACTCAGATGAGAAAACTGAATGAAGGATTAGATGACACCTCCAAGGATACTCAGTTACTAAACAAGGATTTGAACCAAGATCTTGCCCAAAGTACTTCTAAGTGCCCAATAACTTTCACTATTGTACTTAATTTCCTTCAAGACATATGTGCAGAAGACTACACTGCAGTTGTTTCCATCCTCTGTCTACGCCGCAGTGCACTGCACACCTGCAGACTCATCTGCCAGCTTTAGCTATTATATCAAGGCAATATGCAACTAATTTGCTACATATCTTAAAAAATTAATCTCTTTTAGTGATAACATTATTTTAATAGAACTATATATTTAACCCTAGTAATCTTTTTAGTATGCAAAAGCTTTAAAAGAAATAATGACCATAGGACGACTTAACTATCACTTTATCACGCAAAACTATAGCAATATATTCTTTCCATAACCCTCTACTTTTCTTCCATCTGATATAGTATCACTGGGGACTATAAAATACAGAGTTATTATCCAAAAGTAAAAGCACAGAAAGCAAATTTATGATACAGACAATTGTTGCTATGGTCTGAATGTTTGTGCCCCTCCAAAATTCATGTGTTGAAATCTAATCCCTAATGTGTTGGTCTTAAAAGGTAGGGCCTTTGGGAGGTGACTTGGTCATCAGGATCATTAATGGGACTAAAAAAAGGCCTGAGGGAGCTAGTTCACCCCTTCTGTCATGAGGGGACACAGAAAGAAGGGACCGTCTTTGAAGCAGAAAGCAAGCCCTCACCAGACACTGAGTCTATTGGCATCTTGATCTTGGACTTCCCAGACTCCAGGACTGTGAGCAATAAATTTCTGCTGTTTATAAATTGCCCTGTCAAAGGTATTTTGTTATAGCAGCCTGAATAAACTAAGACAATTATGTATACATGCGTACATGCACAATCATTCGTACACACCCACCCGCCACACACACACACATAGAGGGAGAGAGCCAGACAGAGAGATATATACTTAAAAGCAGATTATTTGAATTCCATTCCCTACTTCCACTCTAAATACAAATCATAAAGGAGTCCAATATTATTTCCCCTGGTAACAAGCTAAGCGATCAATGCGGTGAGCACTTGCAACTAACTGCAGTGCTCTGAGTTTGTACAGCATAATTAAGCACACCACACTTAAACACAGGTGCCACATCTGGACTTCCTACAAAGGGAGCAAAACACCATCTGATACCCCAGCATAAAATACATGTTCTGGAACTCTTTCCAAAGACTAACATTTTAATTGAATCCAGATTTTTAACCTTTGCATCAGCACAAGTAAAATGTCATAGTTCAGAATCGAAATGAGAAATATGTTGCACATTAAACCTATTTTTATTGAGCTGCATTTCAACTAAACACTAAGATTGTTTAAACTCAACTAAATAATAATAACCAAATAAATAGTATTGTAATATAAACACACGCTATGATGTTTACCAGGTAAACTGGAATAAAATCTGAGTGAGATGAATCCTCCATATCAAAGAGCAAACTTGGCTTTCCTTTTCACAGGGGAGCAGGTACCATGTGCCAGGTGTGGAAAGCACAGATTCCAGAGCCTGACGCTGCATTCCTCCCTTCCTCCTTGTGCTAGCTCTGTGACCTTCAGTAAATAATAACAAAAGCAACCATGCGTCAAACATCTACACTGTGCCAGGCATTTTACATGTGTTAGCCCTTTTAATCATGTTCTGATAAAGTAGGTATTGGAGAATTAAAGTGGTAAGTAAAATTTGCAATGATACATGCAAAAATATGATCAAGTTAAAGTTATATTTTAGAAATAAACCGTCTTGAAAATTTGAGGAAAACGCAGACTTCCCCAAATGTGAGAACCAAATATAGAAGGACAGGGGAAATTATGAAGGTCAGTTTAATACAAATGGAGTCAATAAAATGTAATGGAATTAAGCAAATGATTCTTGCATGATTTTGACCACAGAAACCTAACAGAGTTGTGTGTGCTCAGTTTCTGCCAAGAGGGGACCACATAGCTAGCGATGAGTACCGCCAAGGGCACCATGACCATATGGTTATGAAGGTAGTGATGAGTGTGCCTACTTTGGGTCAAAGAATTAGGCAGGCCTATGAGACTGCCCTGGACATGGTACTTACCGTTCACCAAGAAGAGAGTCAAAAGATGGAATAAAGAAAATAAATATTTAAGGTAGAATAATTTGTTTACATTTTAAATTCAAACCTGCATGTTTGAAAACTCCTTTCTTTTCACACTGATCCTAGTCAAGACAATGAAATTAATACGTTGTAAAACTACGCTTTCACACTGTCTCACCTGTCCCTCAAACCAGTCATCCTGCTACTAGAACAAGGCGTGGGACTGAGACACGAGAGTCATTAGCTTACTCCTTGATGGCTTCTGTTTCTTGCACCACCCAGGAATGTAGGGCCTGCCCAGAGGAGGATTGGCCAAAGAAGTTATTGCCTGAATTTTCTAGGCAAGGAAGCAAATCCTGCATCAGGTCAGACATCACATTTTGTGGGGAGATGGTGGGGGAGGTCCTAATCCCAGATCCCTGGGATGCAAAGCTCGTACCTCTCCCACTGCACTCCCCCAGTGCCGGTCCAAAAATCGGTTAATACAGCCTCTGGCACATCAAAAGCATGCAGTAGATGTAGCTCTTTGCTTTTTATTCTTAAGACAGCTGCTGAACAATCTTCTGCAAAATATCATGACTGGCTGTGACTCATGGTTTACAGTAACATATGCTTTCAGAGTTTAATTTGGTTTTGAACAGGATTAAATGTGCCAAAAATCAGACAGCAAGATATTCATAATGAGGGACAGAACACAATAGTCACCTTACGTGAAGAGCAATTATTTAACAGGAATTCACGAATTGCTTGATGGTGTTTTCTTGCAGAGATGGGCACAGCTGCCACACTGAGAAAGTGCCAAATTGTATTCTTTTTTCCCCCTGTTTCCAAGAAGAGAAAAACCCTCTGCCTTTTTCTGTAGGTTTCTTCATTCTTTTCAGATGCGGCTACATGATTTAGCAGGTGATTACTGAGGCACCTTTGTTTCATAGTATTTCTTATTGGCCTTTTTGCAACTGAGTGTGTGTATATGCACAACATGTATGACACCCATGTGTGTATGTGCTGGGTGTCATTTTGGTTGCTTGTTTTTATTATAATCAAAATGTATGTTATTCAACAGGGGCATACACATTTATATAAAATAATGCAGAAGTTGATATAAAATCAATGTAGATTTTTAAAAGATTTAACTCACAGAGTTCTCCAGTTGAAATGAAGGACTAGTGAAGCTGTTAGAATCTGAGAGAGTATTCTATGAACCAAAAGATTTAGTGCATTACAGGGGATGGGGAGGTGTGGGTGGCCTACGGCTCTGGGCAGAGCTCAACATGTTGAAAAAATGCACGCATTTTCATGGCAGCTTGGAAATCTGGTGATAGCCAGACAGCACCTCTGCAGAGAGGTTCAGATTTGTTATTTTCAACAAAGTAAAGCAAGCATTATAAATTTGTGGGAATAAGATGTCATCTTGAGACTGAAGAAAGCATTAAAGCATCCCACTTCAACCCACCCCAAAAAGAAGTGGGTTTATTCATATACATGCCATGTCTACTGCTATATGCAGGCAGTTAAAAAGAATTTGCTTTGGGAAGTGCAAAGGTAGATATTTTTGCCCTGACAACTTTGCAGCACTCTATCCACTCTGTGAAAAGGATCTCCTCTTCCATACTTTGTATAATTCTAATTTTATTTTCTTTCAAATCAGTGACCTGGAGAATTGAATTAGAATTCTTCACCCCTGTTTTAGCCTTCTATACCCTGAGCATTGTGTTTCAAAGCAAGCTATGGCACTAATGAGTTAAATGTTTGTTTTCACACTGGTTGCACAAAAGATAATACAACTAGTATGTGCAAGGACAATGGATTAATGTTATTTTACTAAGGGAAAAGGCCTATCCTTCCCTTACTCTCAAACTTGGACTTTGATAATTGTGCCTTCCCCCCCATGCCTTCATATGTCATTATGATAAAAGCTGCCTGAATGCAACAGCTCAGAACAGGCCGTTTGAATACATAAATAACTCTCTTCAATATTTAGGAGAAAGTCAACATTGAACATAAACCAAAAAAGGTAACATAAACATAACTTTCCTCTTCTATCCCTGAAATATGAACAGCACCTTAGTAGCTTTAATGGAAAGGTCCCCTCACTTAACTGTGGCACAGTCTGCGTGTCGTAAGTGATCCAAATCAGGATAAACTAATTATCTTGTAGCACTAATCAGTCTCTCTGCCTCTTCTCTCTTATCGCTCCCTCCAATCCATCTCCCAAATTGACCTGGATTGATCTTCCTAAAGAAGAGTTAACCTTCATGTTATTTTCCCTGCTCAGAAATCACCAAAGGTTTTCCACACTCCTTTGTTAGGCCTTTAATAGCTTCTGCTCTTTTATCCAAACCACCTTTCCCGGCTTAGCCACGTTCTCTCCTGTACATTCTCTTACCACCTCTTCACACGCCTGGGTGCTGCCTCTGTACTTCACACTTGGATAAAGTGCGTACGGCCTCAATGCTCTTCTCTCCTTACCTGCATCCAGGTCCTGATTGTCTAAGAGACAGTTATTAACCTTTAAGAACTTTCAGAACAGAGAGTATCTTGCTTATTTTTACATCCCCTCAGTAACCACAATGCCTTATTCTGGGTAGATGTTCACACAAGATTTACTGGATAGATAAATGGGTGGGTACAGAGATGGATAGGAGAAGAAATGGTTGAATTGATGGGTGAGTAGGTAGAAGGATGATGAATGAATAAATGGATGAATGGATGAAAAATCCAAGAGTTGGATGAATAAATGAATGAATTGCATCATTACATGAGATTCAAGTAACAGAAACCACATCTTGTAAAGTTAGTCGACTGTGAAAAGCTCCTGGAAAAGAACATCAATTAACTCTCTAATTCTGGCCTCATCCAACTTTGCTCACAAAGACATTTTTAAAAGATAACTTTTCTGCTCTGTTCTATGGCCAAGAGCTATTTAGAATGTCCATTTATTTCTATAGCTAGCATAGGGATGGTATTTAAATTAACCTCTTCCCAGATCTATTCCCTGGGAAAATATTTTTTCTTAATGTAGTAATCTTCCCATCTGAAAAATGCAAGTTTTTGAAACCATCAATTCCTAAACACAGGGCTTCTAGTATCCAAAACAAGGGCCACGAAGGCCAGATACCAGCAGGCATGCTCTCTTCTTAGATAGGATCATGCAGTCCACTCTTATCTAACATACAAGGCTCAGAAGATAATCTGATCTCCAACAAGCAGCTCCTTTAATACATGAAGAGGGGTTGGCTCAGACCGGTGTATTTACTGCAATAAACACTAGCAATTTATAACCAATAGCTAAGCAGAGACAAGAAAAATTCATTTTCTGTATGTAACATTCAGTTAATTTTTTTTTTTTTTTTGGTGTCTACATTACATGGCTTGCTTACCTTGTATCTACTATTGACAAAAGTCTGCAGCTCTTTCCATATGTGCTTTTGGTAGTCTAAGCCCATCATGGAAACAATATTAAGCAGATCAGTCCCAAATAGCTGTACTGGAGGAGAGAGACCCAACTCAGTCTTGGGATAACATAGAAGCTTCCCAAGGGAAGTGCCATCCAAACTTAGACCTGACCAAAAGTTGAATGGATACAAGGTAAGGTGGGAAGAGCTACACATACACCAGTTAGAAAGGGGCTGGCACATTCAGAGAACCACAAGGAGTTCAGTGAGATGGCAGCCTAGGGAGGAAAGGGAACTTAAGGCAGATAAAAGCTGGAGAGGAAGCAGGGATGAAATGGCAAGGGATCTTAAAAACTTGTAAAGAGGTTTAGAATTTATTCTGGATGCAGTGGGAAGTCATTAGAGGGTTTAAAGCAAAGGTGTGAATTTTTAAGAAATTTTAGAAAGCTTACCTTGCCCCCAATGTGGAAGTTGCATGGGACAAAACAGACTAGAAGGGAATCAAGACACAGGAGAGACAGGTGATGAGACAGGAGGCACTGGGGAAGACAAGGCCTTGACATCCCCAAGGCTGCTCCTGTCATCCAGTCTGACCCACCACGGACTGTGCTATTGACGGCTGTAAAGATCCCAGTGACCCCACCTCCCTGAACGGCCCCTGCCCAGGGTGCTCCAGAATGGACTTCCAAACTCTCCAACTCTGCTCAGCACACGTGCCAGTCCTTCAGACCTGTCTGTGTCCATTTCTCTAACTGAACTTGACTTTCCCAGCTTGATCTTTGGCCTTTTCAGAGAACATTGACTCGGAATTGCCCTTTGGTTATTTCCATTCCTGGCCCCCTCTGGTGGGTACCTTGCCATAGCTCTGGTTCCTGGGGCCCAAACCCTGATATTAATTCCCTCCAGTGTCCCCTGAGCAGGGGATTTATGCAGAGCATTTTCTGCCACAAAACTAAACTTATACAGAGGGTTTTCTGCAATAAAAAGTTGCATAATTATTATTAATTGTATGAAATTATGGAACAATACTATATATATATTCCATATACTATTGCATTTTTAAAAACCAAAGGAAATGTTAGAAAGGGAAAAAGTTGCGCTGTCCTTCATATGCACACATTTTACGCAGTTGTCACCAGAAACACGTATTTTTTTCCACATAACATTATATTGCAGATATTTTCCAATGACTACAGCTTTATAATTAACATTTTAAGCAACTTGGCTCTATCCTCTCAGCTGGGCTTGCTGTATCCCCCTAACTGAACCCTTCGCACAAACAAAACAACCATGGAAAAAAATGCACATCAGGGGCCTCTTTCCTTGGAAGACTTGAAGATCTTGTAAAACTGCCACTTCAGGACTTGGACTCCAGTATCTTTGCTAAGTTGCTCACTAACGATGAGGCTCTAGCTTTGCTCCCCCTCGCATATTGTGCACCCTTCATTGCTCACCAGTTGTTTGCTTGTGTCATCACTCCTCCTTCCCAATGTGAACATTCTAAGGCAGTGGCTCTCAAGCACTGCGTTTGTTTATTTCTTTTGCATAATACACACTGTGAATCGACACAACCAACTGGCTATCTGTAGTTATCAATAATTCTCAGCAAAATCACTCTAATGCCACTCTTTCTTTCCCACTCAAGAAAGCATATCATGATGAGAGTTCAAGTGAGGAGACACTGAACATATTATACACTTAAAAATATTATGAAAGCTAAACTATACAAGTAGGAGCTACACAAGGGCACACAGAGTGGAATAATGGACATTGGAGACTCAAAAGACAGAAGAGTGGGAGAGGGTGAGGGGTAAAAAATTACTTATGGGGTATAATGGACACTACCCGGGTGATGGGTACACCAAAAGCCCAGACTCCATCACTATACAATATGTACATGTAACAAAATTCAACTTGTACTTCCTAAACCTATTAAAGTAATTTTTGAAATTTTTTTTAAATTAAAAATATGTTTACAAAATCTTATACTTTATCATACAAAAATATCTTTACTTTCAAAAATACCTTTAAATAATCACAATGGGCCAACGCAGTTGGAAATAATGTCCCTGTGACCAAGAAGCCTGTCTTGTCCACCTTTGCAATCCCTGTCCCATAGTGCCTGGCCTGCTACAGAGGCATAGGAAAGAAAAATCCACAGCAGCTAATAAGAAATGAGGAAAATACAGAAAAGAAGAAGAGAATGTAGAAGAAAGGGAAGGAGGCAAAGAGAAAAGTAAGACTAAATAAATGTAAACATAGGAATGTTTGAGAAAAAAAAATGTACAGATATCAACAGGATCTATCAACCAAAAGTAACAAAAGAACTAAATAAAACTTGAAAAAACTTGGGAAAAACCTGATATTCCAATTCAGCAGTAGTGTTTCAATACTGTCCTAAAACAACTGTTCCAAAACATACTGTTGGCATATAATTCCCTCTAATAACCAAAGGATGAAGACCTGAAGTCTATGCAAGTGTTTCTACAAAAGATACAAATTAATTGCTAAAATTGTCAGGATAACAGCTTTTCAGAAGTAATGACTAATCACAAAAATGCTTCAATCCTATTCTCCTGTCCTATATTCCTGGTACATTCATCTTTCAAAAAAGGAAAAAAAGATGGTCAGAAATTAAGTCATTTGTATCTTAAAATATATTCATTGGAGCCAGAGGGATAAATTCATGTATAATGAAGTATTGAACTTAATTAGACTTGGTATTGAATTATTAAATCATTCCTTAAATAAAGAAAAAAGAGGTGTTGCTCAGAAAGGCAACAATGGAATAAATCTGAGTGAAAGCTCTATTTTTGAACAATCCCTTGTTCTATTCAAATCTCTTTAAATTCACTGAAATGAATTTGAGTCCTGTAAAGGTCATGACTCAGAAAAGAAAAACACAAAATTTATTTAAAGGGGCTAATCAAGGAGGAGATTTGCAGTACTTTCAAGAAACAACCTTCTGAAATGGAAGAGAATTGGCCAACAATTCCATTTTACTGAGCCGCACGTTAATATAACAGCCAATTATAGCTCAACAAAAGCAATATCCCAATTCATTCTTTTTGACAAGGTAACAACTCTGGTCTATGAGTTGAGAAAATAAAATGCTGGACTAGACACACGCCACAGAGGAAAAGTGTGGAGTAGGATTTGGGGCTTTTTACTGGATGCAGTACATTTCATTAGTCGTTCTGAGTCTCCTGCTGGGCTCTTCTTTCTAAGCCTTTTGTGTGGGATTTTCCTTTTAAAATGATACCTCAATGCAAATGTCCATATTAGTGTAAGAAAACACTTAGCACATGTCTAAGAAACCTGTAGAATGGCCGTGGAAAGCACAGAAATTTTTCAAAGCAAAAATAAAGGGAATAAAATGGAATATTTTAGGCTGCCCTGGCAGGTGGGTATCTGGTGGTTGAAAACCTGCTCCGAAACAAGCAAGACTGTAACTGTAGCAAGAGAAAGGACACTTGTGTTCCAATAATCCCAGCAAAACTAAATTGCAGACCTAGGAACATTAAAAAAAAAAAAAAAAAAAAGGAACACAACACCCTTCAAAAGAAAAATAAAACAATGCTCCCAAAATAGGCCCGATTATGTGGGTCACTGCAAACTGTGTATTTCCCCTGTAGCATTTTATCGTGGTTACTGTTGCCAGGTGACACCTGATGCTCTCATTATATATGTTTGTCTTTCACATCCACATCGGAGCCAGTTTTTTTTCCTTCGGTGCCCCCAGAACTGTAACAGAAATAAAAATAAGGAATAGACCCCATTATTACACAAATACCTACAAAGCAGAGAGAGTGACCCCCGTGGGTCACCGTGTTGTCCCTGGAAGCATTGATGCCCTGGCCCCGGGGCCCCCAGCCTTTTGTCACAGGGTCAAAGCCAGGACCTCAGCTGAGTATCCTCTGTGAAGAATTAACAAGTGTGACAATTTGTGGGCCCTCCCCCCTCGGCCCCTGGTCCGGCCTGCCTGAATGCTGTAAATAGAGACATCTGGATAGAGCCCTTTCACTGCAGTAATTGAAAATGAACACGGATCAAGTTCTGGCCTGTTGTATTCATAAATCTTGAGGCTTAATTACATTAAAGGGAAATCTAGGGCCCAGCGCTATGGAAACTGCAGATTCTATCAGGCGCTTGAATCATGAATCTTTAAGATAAGTGGGTTTTTCTCTCCCCACCCCACCCCCAATTCTTTAGTAGAGTTGAATGGGAAATTTTCAAATCCAGTCTTCCAGTATTAATGCACCAGGAAACTTCTGAGAAGATTTTGTGCTCCACTATTTGTACATGCACTTTCGTTGCGTGTTCACTGGGTGACACTCGGCGCGTTCCTCTGAGCAGATCTACATTTTAAGGATTAAAATTAGGCACATTTCTATGAGTAATGACGACGGACTTGACAGATATTTAAAATATGTTTTTCCCCCAAGTTGAACAGACAGAGCACTCATTTAGTTAAAATTTAATGAGTTTCAAAAAAAGAATTATGGCAATTTTACTTTTCCAATGAAGTCAAAGCTCTCGGTATCCCCTTTAAAGATAACAAGTTGAGAATTACACTTCTGAGTAGTTCTACTGAAATGTATAAATAACCCATCACAAAATTTCTTTATTGCTTAATGTAAAAATGTATTCAACTCTGTTACCTAAAGATGGATTTCAAAGTAAGTGCATGACACTAGTTGTTTGTTCTATTTACATTTTTGTTTTAATTTTGTGCATTGGATGACATTGGGGCCACTTTGGTGAATGAGTGAATGGAGAGCATTGTGACTTAGCTTGCTAGAAACGCATCTACACCAATAAACATGCAGAAGTGAAGTCGTTCGAGGGCAGGCTCCAATGTAAGTAGGATCTGTCCTGCAGACAGCACCTCTCACACGTTGTTTCGCACATGCTGTGGGCATGCAATAAGTGCTATTGAGATGATCTAATAAATGAATCTACAAACGGCATCTGTATCTCTGGGATCAGCTATAATAATGTAATATGTAGCTACTCCCCCTTTGTTTTCATTCCTTTGTGGTGACTCCCTGGCATCTCATGAGAAGATCACTGGGTATAAAACACATCAAGGAACTATGAGTAGAATGTAATACCAGTTGGCATTTATCAAGCATCTCACCTATCAAACATCATGCTAGGGTCTCCATAGACATTATCCCAAATGCTCACAACAGTCCGTCGAGGCAGATATCATCACTTCCATTTTCTAGGTTGGGAAACAGTGGCTCAGGGGAATTAGGAAACCAACACCATACAGATAGGAGCGATGGAGTTGAAAATTAAGTACAGGCCATTTTGACTCTAGAATCTATGTTATTTTCACCAAGCCACATTAAAAGCTAACCTTTTATAAAGCTCTGCCATTTCTAAAACACTTTCCTGCATATCATGGGTGGCAAAATATTGCAGTAAGACCATGAGCTCTTGGTTCTAATCCTGAATCCTGCACTTACTTGTTATGGCAACCCAGATAAGTTAGCCTCTCCTACCTCTCTCGTTCCTCACACCTAAGGGGGTAAACGGTAATGACAGTAATAACAGCCAACTATGAAGGTCATTTTGAAGATGCAATGAGATAACACATACATATACACCACTTAGCTTGGCCCATGACAAGTGCTCAAGAAATAATAGCTGCATTGTGATTCTCTCATTCACACAGCTTTTAGTTTAGTGAGTGTTCCCTTTTATGATTTGACTTTCTAGAAGGTTCTTAACAGAAACATTTGAAACTTCTGCTCTCCATCGTTTTTCTCTGCTGAGGTTACCTAACTGTACCAGGTTGATGTATATCATAAAGGGTATGAAAAGGCCGCACAAGAAGTTACATTGCGCTGGGATCAGACTGGAGCTTATTTTCTTCAGGAGTATAGAATGTGAAAGAGAAAGAGACTAAACACTTTGTAGACAAAATCAAATTGGATAGGTGAGGTTAAGTCCTTGAAATTTAAGACTGAAATTTTAATTACCTATTTATGGACTTAATATTGCACATTTTTAAATATTTTAATGTTTCTAAAATCTGTATGTTACCATCAACATTATGTAATAGATGGGATGCATTCTCATCTATCAAAATTCTTTACCTGTGCCATTTCTCTTCTCCAAATCCTCCCTTCAAGAGAACAATCCAGGCTGTGGCTGAATCTCTTGTTGGCAACTCTAGGTTGCTGGAGAAGCCTCTCTGGCCAGTCTGAGACCTTTTGTAAATCTTATTTATAAATTCCAGAATTATACAATCTGATCTTAAGGACAATGTCCTTAAGATTTCTACAAGCCCTTGTATCTAGATTAAAGGATCTACTAGACATCCTCTCAATTCTTTCAGAGTTCTTAACAGATAGTTTTACAGGAACAACTTTGAACTTACACCTCCAGGTTCCATTTTACTTTGAGTATCCTTTGCCAAATGGAGAGACTGTAGAACTCATTTTATTTTCTAACCCTGCAAATTCTGGTATCTTTGTGTGCCCTTAAATTATGTTTACAAACTAGCTAGTTTTCCTTAAATTCATCTCTTTCTTGCCATAGTGTATTATCCATACTTTGGGGCAATCAACTGACACTTTCAACATTCTGCCTGGAAACCAACTTAGCCAAATACAAATGTTCATTAGGTCTATTTTCCTCTTCCGAGTTAATACAGGCAGTTAATAGTGCGGCCAGTTGCTTTACTACATAACATCTGTCACCATTATCCAGCCTCCAACAACAAAGTTATCTCCATTTTTCTAGGCTTTGCCACCAGTTTGCTTGCCATTTTTCTAGGCTCTGCTTGTAGCCCTGTTCCAAAACTGATACTACATATTTTAGGTTTTGGGTATGATAGCACCCAATTTCTAGGTACCAATTTTTCTATCAGTTAATTATTGCTGGGTAACAAACCACCCTAAAACTCAATGACTTAAAACAATAAGCATTTTTTCTTAATCATGAGCTCATGGATCAACTGGGAATTTCTATTGATTTAGGCCAGATGTAGCTGACCTTGTCTGAGCTCACCGATAGGTCTGTGCTCAGCAGATAGATCAGCTAGGGATCAGCTCACCTAAGATGTTGTTACTCGCCTACCATAATAGCTCTTTGGCTCTGTCCTCTGAAAGGACAGAGATGACTAGGTCACATGTTTTTCACATCTAACAAGGTAGCCTGGGCTCGTTCACATAATTGTGTCCAAAACTATCCCAGATGCAAGAATTAAGGAAATAAACTCTACCTCTTGGTGGGAGAAGCTACAAAGTCATTTTGCAAATGGCATACATATAGGGAGGGGTAAAGAACTGGAAATATGGAAATATTTGTTTGTGATCAATTTGATAGCAGGAACATTCCAAATTTTCTGGAGGAGTTTGCATAAGATTGGAATAATGTATTCTTACAATGTATAGTACATCTCACCTGTATAAGTAACTAGGCCTAATTAGGAAGTTTTAACTCCTTGTTAAAGTACGTATTAAAGTATTAATTTCATTTCCCTAGTGACTATGCAAGTTTTCTATTTATTTTTAGATTATTCTTTATGTATTTTATATAAAGGTTTTTATAAGGCTATATTTATATAAGGTTTTTATAAGCTATACTGTTCTAGAGTTCTTTCATTTTACCTAAGTTTTCAAATGTATTGACCTAAAGTTGTTAATATTATCTCATTATCATTCTAATCTTTGTATATATGGTTATGTCTTATTTTTCATTCCCAATATTAAAAAACAACATCCAGAGGGCTTAAAATTGGTGTTTTCTCCTTCTTTATTAGGTCAGACAGCAGTGATGGGAGTGTCCTGCCTCTATATCCTTACGTTGAAAAAAGGAGATTTTGTTGGAGTGAGAATTAGTGACCAGAAGGAAGAATTCATATGTGTAAGAGACAAGCTGTTGGGTGGAATAGTTAAAGAAGCTAGTTTAACAAGGAATCTAACATATCAAGATGAGTGGAAAAAATCAAAACTCATTCAACATTTGAAGAATGTTGCTATCAAGAAGAGTTAAAAAGCTTAATAAATATTAGAAGAATTTACGTCCAAGGAAATAGAGCTAATAAAGAAATGAGAGCAGTATATATTAATAATGTTATTAGAGAGATAAGGGAGATAAGATTATTAGGGAGAAATCATAAAACAAGAGTAGAAAGACAGGAGTATCTCAGAGTGTTGTATTCCCAGCACATTCTACAGCTAGTCTTGAGAACTACAAATAAAAAAAGGAAGAAGAGCTGGGTCACCAAGTCCATCCAAAGACTTGTCCTACTCTTCCCTGTCTACATGAGGTATTAGTCACTGGCATCTCTAGAACAGAGCTCCTTAGAATATAAAGGCTTTTGACATTTATTAGACATTTTATGGAATTAAAACAGGCTTCTCAAAACTGTTAATATTCAGTTCAAAGACCTTCCATGCCTGCCTTAGTGCACTAAAGTTCAGGCTCAAAAGTCCATAATTTTAGAACTGCCAAGCTCACTGTATCAGGAAAAGGAGACTTTTAACTCATCATTTACCATTCTTTTTATGCAAAAACACATAACGCACATGATAAAAAGAACCAATAGCAAAACATAAATGAAATCAACATTGGCTATTTCCTCTGATGTCTGCCTGAGTACATGGTACTGCTTATATTTCCATTAAAATCAACTATTGCTTAAAGGTTGAGGTTTATAAATAGACCTTAGAAATTGAATTGTAACTTCCCTCTTCTGTCTGAATCCATCTGTCTTCTTTCTTTTAGAAATTCCTCACAGATTCAAAGGTGTTTCTTATGTATTACCTTATTAAATAAGTTAACAGTCTAGAAAATCCCTTTATGCAGTCATTTGTTGTTTGTGTTCTCTTTGTCTGATTTTTAAAATAATATAATCTGCTTTGAAAATTTCATCAGGATGATGAAAAGTCTGCTTGATCCAACCACTGTCCTGAAAATGCAATTCACAAGAAGCCTAAATAGTCCACACATAACACAGAGGGAAAGAACACCTGAGACTGATATTTCCTCTCCCTTTTGTGGTCTTTCCTCAATTATCTTGTCCATAAATATGAACTGAAGAATTACTGTGCTCATGGAACTTTGATTTTGTTGCTTTAAAACACTGGAACTTTATTTTCTACTTTCAACCTAAAGCATACAATGACCAGGGAATAATTCGGAAAGCATGCAGTTCCAACCGAACATAAAGACAAGACTGGATTTTTACATCATTTTCCCAAGGGGAAAGAAAACTAGTTTTAATGCAGTAAGTAAAAGAAGCCACTGGCAAGGTGCACACTGTGCTTCTCGTAGAAAATTAACTTTTCTTTTTTCTATGTTTGTGCCCCCAAAACTGCTAGTCTGCCTTTCATCTGTGTCTTAAAAGTGCAGAAAAGATGAAGCTAATAGTACCCTCGTATTTGTGCAGCAGGGGTTCTGTAGGCTCCATCTAGCTGACCATCTTCCTGAAAACAGGGAGAAAATGATAGTCTCTGTCCTGCTTTCCTGGCTGAAGCTGTTGTTTCTTAACTACATTCCTTTGTGCAATTCCTTCAGTTGTCACAGCAATGTCTTCTTACTGCTGTATCAGCCAGGTCAGCTGAACAGAGATCTACATGTGTCTGTTTTTAAAATATATTTAGTTCACATACTGTCAAAAACATCTAGTTAAGTTGCCTAAATAGCAACTTAACTTTCAAGCATTTGAATCAGTTGCTATGGTAACAGATGTTCAAAGCTAGGGACCTACAATTTTATACTGACCTATGTTTTCCTCTCCTTCCCACAAGCTTCACATTGATATGCTCTGTCCTCTGGAAGGTAAAGGCACAAGTAAACTTCAATTTCTGTACCCCTTTGTATTACACTTTTAATTAAAAACTTTATATTGCACTCAAAAATTTGACCGACATCATGTTATTTCACATCACTCTTGGTGTTTAATAAGACCTGAAAATATTGAAATAATGGTCAAAGTAACTGAGAAGGAGAGGAGAAAAAAAGCACTAGGCTCTGTTGCCTATTCTCCAACTGCACTTCAGATAAAATTAAAACTACACAACTCCATTGACTGGTCATCTTGAAACAAAGAACAAAAGCTTAATCACATATCTAGACAGGGCAATTAAAGTCAAGACCACAGAAATCTAATTCTCCAAGCACATCCATGCATAATAACCACTTTTGGAAATGTAGTCTATACTGAAAAGACTCTGTGTCTGTATAGAATCTGCGCTTTTTAATTATGAGACATTTCACGTAAAGAATACGCTGGGGGAGGGGCAGGGATGAAAACAACAAATCATGGGAGGAGGACGTTCCCTCTCCACAGACTCTGAAACTGGTAGGTTTCTACCTTTCTTTTGTAAGAAAGAATAATAATTTTCCAAGAATTCATGCAAAACTTCTCTCTGGAAAACCATGAGGTAAAATAGAAAGAGTGTGATGAGTTGTGGAATAGGCAAGACCATTTCAAATACCAGCTCTGCCTCTTCCCAGCTGTGTGATCTTGGGCACATTACTTACCCTCTCTGAACCTCATCACCTCTTGGGGAATAAAAGTATCCACCTGAAATGGATTTTCATTTAATCATCCAATGAGATCCCATATGGAAAACAACCAATTCAGCCAGGTCTTAGTAAGTGTTCATGCATTTTTATTCTCTCATCTCCATCAGGAATCCCTGTGTTTAAAAGCAAGTTCTCTTTTCTAATGGCTCCTATGGCATGTCCAGTTTCATGGGTGGACCACAGGGGTCTATGTAACCATACCTTTCCTAGAATGCTATAAATCGATCAAGGGCAAACACTCAGGGTCTATAATGGAATCTCAACTCGTCAGGGAATTAGACCAAATGACCACAGGATCCCTCACATTTTAAGAGAATTGGTCCCGTTTTACACTTACAAAATGACAGAACGACATCTGGGTTAGTTTGGATCCGCTGAGAAGCACACACCAAAATGGGTTAAATGTACAAAAAAAAGTGTTAGGGGAAACACCTGTGGGGAAATGAGGCAAGACAAATCTGACCACGAGAGAAGGAGAAAGGAAAGAAGAAAGGTTGGACGGAAGCTTCCTAGACTTCCATGCAGTCTAAGGAAAGTCCATCCAGAACTTTGAGGCGTCCTCAGGCTAAAGTCAGACATCCAGGAGGGTCCCGTGTCTCCCGGGAGGGGCTCGTCTCATTCTCCCTGCCATCATCGGTCACTGGTGAGAGCAGCCCTTGGGAAGCATGGTCTCCTTACAGATCTGAAAAGTGAATTGTCGTGCCTGCCACAGCTTCAGAATTACAGTTTCACATTTTCTCCAGTTATAGACACAACCTTAAATTACAACTTAGATATTTCAGAAAGGAGCACAGATACATAAATCCAATCTGCAAATGAATGAGGTTTTCATATGAAGCAAAGCTATGGACAGACAGAGCCTGTATTGACATTGTCTTTGCTCTGCCTAGAGCCCTCGTCACAGCTGGACACACTCATGGCTGAGCCGTCACTCACTCCTGAGGACCTTTCCCCCTGCCCTTTCCACACCTCTGCTGCAAGCCTTCCTCCTCTGCCACTCTGAAAGCCACCCTCCCCTCAGAATGTGCCCCCTTCCTGCCATCCCCCTCTTTCTGAAAAGTTCAGTCCAAAGAAGCTTAATTCCAAGGGCACAGCACTCATAAGGAGTGTTAGTTAAGACTTGCCAATGTGATAGATAAATCCCAAAAGCTCAGTGGCTTCACACAATCGAAATTTATTTTTATATATCCAACAATCCATGCAGGTATATAGCAGGGAACATTTAACACAGTGAGTCAGAGACATTTGTTTGGCCAGCCCCCAAGGACTTGGGGACATTCTTTTCCAGCCACTAGATGAAAAAATAAAAGTGAGTGTAGGAATTCCTGGGAAAGGTTATTATGGGCCAAGTCTGGACATGGTAACCATGCCTTGCACACCTATTTGTTGACAAGAACAAATTGTATGGCCACACCAAACTGCAAGACGGGCTGGGAAATGTAGTTTGCTCAGGAGCAAGAGTGAACAGATTTGGTTAGCACTTGACCATCTCTGCCGAGTAGGATCCACGCTGAGGCTTGAGGGCTGGGATCTTGGCCTGACTCTGAGTTACTATCTCTCTGTGCAATGGCAGCGACAGTTTTCTTTTAAAGGTTTCTGAAGTTGACTTCAGAACCTAACCACAAGACTGTGAGCTACTTGAGGGCTCAGCTTTGGGCACTTAGTAATTATGTTTTCAAGTGGAAAATTTCTATAAGAAAAAAATATGTTTTGAGTTATAAACAACCTATTTATAAACAGACTTTCATAAGAAACCCCATCTGTAAATTTGGACCTAAATATATATGTGTGAGCATAAATGCATGTGTTATATTTTGCAAAATCTTGAGATGGTGTGAATTCATATACTGTATAAGGTAATCGGTGCTGGGTTCCCATCCTCTAAAAAGTTTCAGTTCTTATCAGGGAAGAATGGGTCAGAGACACATTAAGAAATGACTGTCCATGATCACTTGGGATTTTCTCTCTGTAGTCTTTAGTACCTCATAGATTTATTGTAGATCAACTTAACACAGTAAGTTGACTCTTTACTTCTATGGGTTTTGTGACGATACAGACTAATTAAACATATCGCCTTCCATTAACCTCCAATGTAACAGCACAATGTTTTAGGAGAATAAAATTTTGGGACCTCATTTATTGAATTATGGTGAAATTTTATTTTACGTTCTTACACATATGCAAAAATGCCATTTCAAACATACGCTTGGGGAGAATGCAAAAGACTTCTGTCAATCTCATCACTTAGCTCAGGCAAGAAACTTTTCTTTTCTTTTTAAGCTACATCAAAGCTCCCTCCTACTTTTGAAGATGACAAATATTTCTTTATAATCCCCTGACAACATAATGCTGCAGCGCATTGTCCATTTTAGAAGACAGACAATATCATGAGCTTAGAAATTAGAGTCGGGAAATTTTAGGTCTTCTAAGAAATTGAATAACACATTTCTGATTAGAAAAATATGCATAGACTGCCTTCCAGACACACTTTGCATTATAAAATATCTCCATAACACTTATAGACACATGAACATAAACGATATTATGTTTGCAGTGTCTGCATTTATACTCATGGAATCAGACCGGAGGTACCAGAGTGTGGTAGAAAGAGTTCTCACGTGGCAGTCTAGAGACTTGAAATCTTAACTCAGCTCTGCATTTACTAGCTGTGCGACCTTGAATAAGTCACCTAACTTCTCTGATCTTTGGCTCCCACCTTTGTAACACTGACATTTGGATTAAATGACTTGGTTCACATCCAGTATTCTATATGATGTTTTTAACCTTTTGGAGTCTCCATTTCTACAACTAGAAAACTGTTTATATAACTCTCTACCCCTTTTTCATCCTAGGATTATTTTAAGGATCAAAAGAAAAAATATATAAAAAAGAGTTTTGGAAATTGCAAAATGCTATGCAAATGTAAGACGTTTTAAGGGAAAACAATCATATTCATAGTATCTGACACTTTTGCATGAATACTTAGTCTAGACCCAAGGATAGATACACTGAAGTTTAAGACTCAAGTGTGCTAAGCAATCTAAAGTTCATTTAGAAAACTAAGAGTTATTTTCATGTTTTTTATTTCAACATATTAAGGGGGTATAATTGTTTTTATTACATGGATATCTTGTATAATGCTTAAGCTGGGGCTTTTAGTGTTCCTGTCAACAGAACAGTGTTCATTATACCTGATAGGTAAGTTTTTATCCCTCACCCCCCTCCCACACTCCCTCCTTCTTGGTTTCCAATGTCCTTTACATGTCTTTGTGCCCACGTGTACCCATTGCTTAGCTCCCAAGTATTAGTGAGAACATGTGGTGTTTGTTTTCCATTCCTGAGATACTTCACTTAGGATCATGGTCTCCAGTTCCATTCAAGTTGCGGCAAAAGACATTTCGTTCCTTTTTAATGGCTAAGTAGTACTCCACGGGGTGTATATATATGTGTGTGTGTGTGTATACCACATTTTCTTTGTCCACTCATGAATTGATGGACACCTAAGTTGATTACACATCTTTGCAACTGTGAATTGTGCTGTGCTAAACCTTTGAGTGCAGGTGCCTTTTTGATAAAATGACGACTTCTCCTTTGGGTAGATACCCAGTAGTGGGATTGCTGGATCACATGATAAGTCTACATTTATATCTTTGAGAAATCTCCTTACTGTTTTCCACAGAAGTTGAACTAATTGGAAGTCCTACCAACAGCATAAGCATTCTTTTCTCTCTGCATCCATACCTGCATCTATTGTTTGTTGACTTTTTAATAACGGTCATTCTGATAGGGGTATGGTGGTATGTCATTGCGGTTTTAACTTGCATTTCCCTGATGATTAGTGATGTTGAGCATTTTTTTATATGTCTGTTGTCCATTTGTGTATCTTCTTTTGAAAAACTTCTGTTCATGTCTTCTGCCCACTTTTTAGTGGGATTGTTTGGTTTTTTCCTTGCTGATTTGTTTGAATTCTTTGTAGTTTCTGACAAAGCAGACAACATACACTGGGAAAAGGAAGCCTTATTCAATAAGTGGTGCTGGGAAAACTGAATAGCCACATACAGAAGAATGAAACAGGACTCCTGTCTCCTGCCATATACAAAAATTAATTCAAAGTGGATTAAAGATTTATATGTAAAGCATGAAACCATAAAAATTCTAGAAGAAAACGTAGGAAAAACTCTTCTAGACATCAGCCTAGGAAAAGAATTTATGACTAAGACCACAAAGGCAAATACAGCAATAACAAAAACAAACAGATGAGAATTAAATTTCAAAATTTCTACACAGCAAAGGAAAAGATTGACAATATACAGAATGGAATAAAATATTTGCAAGCTATACATCAATAAAGTTATTTCCAGTTTTGACAAGCTATAGAAGATAGCCTAAAGTCCAGAAAAAGAAACATTGTTTAAAATGTTTCTCATCACATCACAATTCATCATAGGTTGTTGCTGTAGCCTGCCTTCTTCACCAACCCAAATCAGAAATGTCCCCTAAAAGCCACACACAAAACATATACATCCAAAGACTAAATCTATAGTAAAATGAGCTCTTTAGGTAAAGGTAAAGCATTACTGCCTTTAAGAAATGCATCATTTACTATGAGACAGCCAGACCTATAAAGTGCAAGGAGTGAAAAGAGCAAAGGAATAGAAAGTCAGTTAAAGGATTGGCAGTATGATGGCTAAATACGTTAGAAGAAATCGTAGGGCGTTGCTCCAATTACTCATTAAAGCCTATCTGTGGAGAAGATCCTAAAAACAGTGCATTCACACCTTCTGCTTCTTGCTTCCCCGTGGTGTAGGCAAGGTCCTGGACCAGATGACTGTGGTAATGGCCACTAGCTGGGCCTCGGGAGCCACTCCTGGTAGGTTTGAATTCTGGTTGTGTCACTAGTCATCTCTGTGAAATTAGGCAAGGTGCCTAAGTTCTTTGAGCCTCAGTTTCCTCTGTATTAAGGAAACTTTTCCTCAATTCTCAATTGTAAAGAGAGAATGATATATAATGGGGTGTTGTAAAAATCAGATAGAAAACAATGTATATACATAAAAGCTTAGCACAGTGCCTGGCACATAGTAAGTGCTTAGTAACTTGTAGCCATTGGCTTATCATAGTTGGTCAGGATCAAAACTCATTGAGAGATGAAGGTTTTCTATCTCATAATCTGACCCCATCCTCTTCTATTTCTCCTTTATTCCCATAAGTAAATAGTTTATAACTGCCAGTTGTGACCATGTGACCCATTATGAGGTCAAGTTGGTCAGATACCACTACCAATTATTTGAATGGAATGGAATGCAAAGGAACAGAACAGAATGGGATAGAGTAGAATAGAGCAGGACATGTAACGTCCAAGGAGACCACATGTAATGAGATTAATACTGTCATGTGCAATTTGAGATGGGATAAAAACTGTATTTCCTAAACTGTATCTCCTAATGTAGGATGCTATCAAAGGAGTTTCAAAGCCATCACCCTAAACCTTTCCATGTACCCTCTAGAATCCATCATCCATTGTGAGCAAAATTTCCTGTAGCCTCAAACTCTTTTCTAAATATTCCCTTTGTCTTCTTACAGTAACTAGTTCCTAAATTTTAGCATGCAGCAGTCTCCTGGAGGGCTTGGTAGTAGGCAGCCTCTAAGATATTCCCTAATGATCTCCCACTTCTAGGATTCATGCCCTGTGTAATGCCTCCCCAGAGTATGAGCTGGAAGTAGCACCTCACTTCTAATGAATAAATGCAGCAGAAGTAACAGTATATAACTTCCAAGATTAAGTTATAAAAAGCGATACTGAGGTTTCTCTCTCTCTCTCTCTCTCTCATCACTCACACTGGGAGAAGGAAGCTGCCATGTGTGAGCTGCCCTATTGTGGTGAGAAACTGAAGGCCTCAGTCCAACAACCTGTGGGCTTGGAAGTGGACCCTTCAGCCCTAGACCATAATCGAGGTGACTGCAGCAGCAGCCAGCAGTTTGCAACCCCATGAGAGACCTTGAGCCAGAGGATCCCCATTACTGTTCCTGGATTCCTGAACCTCAAAAATTATAAGACAATGTTTGTTTTTTTCAGCTGCTGAGTTTTGGCATAATTTGTTACATAGCAATAGACAACTGATACAGGCTTGTTAAAAATAAATTGCTAAGCCCGACCCTGGAGTTTCTAACTCAGTATGTTTGGGGTGGGACCAAGGATTGTGAATTTCTGTGAAGTTCCTGGGAAATGCTGATGATGCTGAACTGGAACTACGCTTTGAGAAAACTGTTCCAACTGAAACCAGGTTCTCACTGAGGACCCCACTTTCACTGCGATCTTCTCAGATGATAGCTGTTTTGTTTTTTTGTTTCTAGTGCACTCTCTCTCTCTCTCTCTCTCTTAGCCCAATACTCACTGGGCATTCTCCTCCAAGTCTCCTCTACCCTCCCTCACCCAGAAAGAGATTCATCTCCTCTCTATCTGGAAGGAAGCTGCCTGGTTATCTTTCAGAGTATCCAATCTACTCTTCAATGATGAAACTCTGATTACTCTGCCAAGCTTATGTCTAGGAAATATTTTGAAATTCAGAAAACTTTTTTCTCTCTCGAGTCCCTGACTCTTGCAAATGAATGCTGGCTTCCAAGGTCATTGTTTGTGAAATGCTATTTTAAAATTCTAACTCAATTTCAATGGGTAGAAGATGTAGAAAAGCAACAATTCTCAACAATGCAAAATAAATCATACCACATTTCAAATGTTACCCCGTGTGGTACACTGATTGCCTTCACAGACCCCGTTTTTCACCTCTCTCTGTATCCATGTCCCTTTGCCAGGTAACTTTGCAGCCCCTCCCGCTCTGAATGGGGCTTCGCCATGTGACTTTTTTTGGCCAATGGAATGCTGGCAAATGCAAATACAAGCATTGGCTTTAAGGGGCCGCACTGTGGGACTTACTCACTCTTGCCCTGAGCCATTGCCATGAGCATACGCCCAAGCTGGCCTGCGGGAGGGGGAAAGACACACGGAGCAGAGTCAAGTCGCCTCAGTCTTCCCAGACAAGCCCTCCTAGATCAGCCCACAGCCAACCAATCCCCAGCCAAGATCAGCAATGCTACCTGGTGGTACCATGGCTGACCACAGACACGTGAGGGAGCCATGCTGAGACTAGCTGGGCCCAGTCAAAGTAGATGAACCCTTCAAACACCTGCGCAAAACAAATATTTATCATTGTAAATTGTCCGTTATATATTGGATAAAATTAGCTAAGAAAGCATTCTCCCTCTATGTGTATATCACTGATGAGATCCTATATATTTACCAGAATTTTATTTGTAAACTTTAGTAGAATTTACTATTTACTAGATTTGCTATTTACTAGAATTATAAAATATGCACATAGCGACCTAATCATTATTTGACCATTGTATACTACACCTTAGAAAATCCTTCATTGTATTAACAGGAAGGGTGGGGGGTGGACAAGGAGGTACTTACTCCAAAGACCCCTGTTGAAAAACAGGAGATTGCTCCTAAATGATCTGATAGATATAAATCTCTGCTCACAGTGTATTCTGGGACTGCTCCCCATTTCTGAATACAATTAGAGGAAAGCACTGACCCGACCCCACCCCAAGTTAAGCCTTGAGCTCTCAGACTCCTGAGGATGGGAGTGTCTTGTCCTCAGAACAGAGGGGAGGGTAGGACAGATGGGTTGATCTCCACTGTATTTCCTCTCGGGCCACTGTACCTCAGTAAATGGTCTCTGTTTAAAAGCACACATGTGAAGAAGGCTTAAACTCACCCTCTTTGGGCAGGACTGGACTGGGATATTGTGAAACTGTAAGCATTAAGATCATGGTGCCCACTGCCATATGTAATTTAAAATTTGCTTTTCAATGACACAAAACTTGATGTATGCTGAGACCTAGCTATTCTGATTAGGAACTTCCTGACATATTACTAAAAAGAAAACTTCTCTATATTTTAGTGGATTTTTGTTTGTTTATCATTTTGGGGTGGAGATTGTTTACTCTGTTTTACATATTTAGCCCTCATGTTGGGTATCTGTCTACATACAGATTAGAAAAGACCCCAGGAAAGCTAGATTTTTTTTCTAACTGGGTCTCTGAGTGACCAACCAGGTGTATCCATTTCAAAATGGAAACAATCTATACCAACAGCACACTTTAATTGATAAATACAAAATAGGTAAAGTTTCATACAATATGCCTTGGAAAATAACTTATTTCTGGATATGATCGCATTATAAGAACAAACTCTAATTGGTAATGTAAGTTCAACCTATAAATATTTATGTTGAACACCATTATTTAATAAACTTCTTAACTACTCTCCCAATTTTATTGAGCCTACTTTTAAATTTTAATTAGATGTAATGATCAGACAATTATAAAATGCTGGCATTTAATAAGAAGTTGACGTACTGTAATTTTCATCCTCATAAATGGGGACTGCCACTCTGTATCCCAAATTTAACCTGTACACACTTTCTTAGGGCTCTTGAGTGTTTATTAGCCACAGACCTGTGAATATAATGCATATGATTACGTATAATGCATATGTTACGTTCATAGGATGGCTATGTAATTTTATCGACCAGATGAGTAAACTTCCAAATGCAAACTGCATACAACCTGTAGTTGTTTTCCTGCACCAGACTTTTAAAGGTAAAATTCTCATTGTTCTTGATTCAGACCTTTTCTTTCTCTTGACTAAGAGGCAATCTCCTCCACTCTTGGTGTTTAATAGGAGGCAGCAACTTTAGAATTCTCTTGCATTTCAAGTGCCCACACAACCGCTGTTGCCATTTACAGAAGTTGTGCATAAGCCTGGATACAAAACGAACCCTATGAGGGAAAAATGGGTCTACAAATTCACCCAAAGTGCAAATTACCTTGGAGATTCAGTTTCCCTTTTTTGTAGAACTAACAAGTGAATCTTACGAGTTGGGACAAAAAAACCCACTGAAATGAGCCTTTGAGAGACATTTGTGCTGATGATGACAGCATTTTCATGGTAATTTGTTAACGTTATTGCAAAGCCTGGGTAATTTACGTCAGTAAAATCTAGTTTAATAGCCTTGTATGTTGAGGCCTTTAACCAGGGGCCACATGCAGGCCTTGGGCTGTTTAGTGCCTGCAGGGCATAGCTACCCAAAGGTCTCAGGCTGGCTTTCCGTTTCTCAGCCCCACCCACCTGTACTATCTCAAAGCCAGTGCCCAGTGTGGGAGGCTCAACTGGGGTTAAAGGGAGCAGGGAGTTTGGTGAAAGGTGGGGCAGAGGGCACAGTGTGAATCAAACTCTGGGAGGCATGAACCTGCCAGCTCTCTTTTTAGGGAGCAGGCTATTTACAACAAGAAAAGAAAATGATGTGTAAAAGACATACATCAATACCATTCATTTTCTTTTCTGATTATAAAAATAATATACATTCCTTATAGAATTTTGAAAAACAGAAAGACTCCCCAAAAAAGGACAAAGTCACCAATAATTCTATCTAGATATCTTGATTCACTTCCTGCCAGTTTTTCTCTGAGGAAATTTTAATTACTTTAAGCAAATTTATTATGTATGAATACTTTTTTTTAGAAAATCTGATTTTTATGGCCACATAATATTATTTGTATGCACTGTAAGTTATAAAATGTTTTTATTATCAGGCAATATAGGCGACTTCTGTTATTGCATAACTATAAATAACATTGCAGTGAACATCCTTATATAGTAATCTTGGTCTCATATTCTAATTATGTTTTTAAGACAGATTCTCAGAAGGAATGAGCAGTATCAATGGATATGAACATTTCAACATATTTGATACATAAAATCAAGTCAAACTGCTTTGCAGAAAAGCTGCAGCAATTAAATAGTATGTTTAGCAGCAGGGTAGGATAGTCCTGTATTAATGCACTTTCACCAACATTGAGTTTTTAATCTGTGTTAATTTGACAGGTAAAATGACAGATTGAAAGTCACATTTTTAGTTTATGAGGACAAAATACATTATGTATAGTTTGGTTTGCTCATAAAATTAACATAGTTAGCCCATTTGTGGAGCCATAAAATGAGTCATTGGAAGCTGAAAGTGACCTCAAAAAGCATATAATATACATGAAGGTGAAGTGGTTTGCCCAGACCACTCTTTAGTGATGAACTCGAGATGAAAACCAATCCAGTGTTCCTAAATAGAGATTGTTTTGCAAAATAAAACTTGATTTAAAATGTGGAAAGAATGGAGGAGACTTTTAGCTGTGGGCAGGTACACTGCTTTCTCCACTAGTTTTTCAAGGTCTTTGCAACAGCATCCCCGGCTGCTGCTCCTGACACCTGGCAGCTCCTCAGCCTCCCCTTTTGGAGGGAAGAAGTCAAGAAATAGGAATTTGTTTCAGAATTAACCAAAGCAAAGTATTATTAGGAAGCTCAGTCTCTTCTGAAGTTATCTCAAGAGACCACCTGAAATCAAATATAAATGACTCCTCACTGCCTCTTTTCTATTGGCTCAAGGTGTCTGTGGTTCATTTATAGTGAGAACCTGGAGGTATAAAAGCCACCACTAAAGACTCCACTATGAAGATTTCTCAAAGAACTAAAAGTAGACCTACCATTTGATCCAGCAATCCCACTACTGGGCATCTCCCCAAAGGAACAGAAGTCATTTTATCAAAAAGACACCTGCAGCCAAGTGTTTACTGCATCACAACCCACAATTGCAAAGATGTGGAATCAACCCAAGTGCCCATCATTTCATGAGCAGATTAACAAAAATGTGGTGTATGTATACCACGGAGTATTACTCAGCCATAAAAAAGGATGAATTAATGTCTTTTACAGCAATTTGGATGGAACTAGAGACCATTATCCTAAGTGAAATATCTCAAGAATGGAAAAACAAACATCACATGTACTCTCTAATAATTTGGAACTAACTGATGGGCACACATGGGCACAGGAAGAAGTAAAAATTGTTGGAAATCAAGAAGTGGGAGGGGAGAGAAAGAGAGGGATAAAAACCTACCTAACAGGTAGAATGAACACTATTTGGGTGATGGCCACACTTTGTCACATAGCTTTGACTCAATCATTATAAAAGCTATCTAAGTAACAAAAATATTTGTACTCCCTTAATATTTTGAAATAAAAAACAAATAAATAAATAATGAAACAAACAAACAAAAAAAAAAAGACTTCACTTGATGTCACCCTTCACATCTAACACCTCCTTCTAATTTTTGTACTCAATTCTCAATTCTTCCCAATGAGGGGAGGGGTCTTTGTCCCCTCCCCTTGAATCTGGGCAGGCTTGTGACTGCTTTGACCAATGAAGTACAGAAGTGATGCCACATGGCTCATGGGGCTAGGTGATTAGAGCAGATCTGAAGGGATTTTAGTTCTTTACCATCCAAATGTCCTTAATTAAAATGGATACCCCAAATCTTCTCACAGTGTGAATCTCAGAGAAAGCCAATGTGAGGCAGACACAGAATTAGACAAGAGACAAAACTTCATAGAGGATATTCCCACACTTTTGCCATTGAAATACTAAAAATCCCAATGACAATGCCTTTTCTTGGAATAATACAGCACTTTATAGTTGACAAAAGAATCAATTACACATAATCATCTATAAAATGGGAATAATAGTAGTACCTGCCTCACATTTTTGTTGTGGAGATGCAATGAGTAAACACATGTAAAATCTTTAGACTGGTGCCTCCCTTACAGTAGATGCTGAATGAATAGGATATGCTCCTACAATAATGCTGTGACATGCTCAGATATTGCCCAGCAGTCTGATAGGTGAAGGAACAGACGCTTGGGGGGAAAGACTCCAGGCCACACCAAAAGTTACACAGCTACTAAGCGGTAACTAAGGTCTTTGGGCTTTGCCTCATGCATCCATTCATGCCAGATATTCCTGGAGTGCCAGGCTCACCCCATATACAGCGAATGTGACAGGTGCAATTTCTGCCCCAATAAAACTTACAGTCGAATGCTCTTTCCCCAAGTCTTATCATGTTTCTATAGTACAGGCATCAACTAGACAATTGTTCTTTGTTTTATGCCTTGCAAATGCAATTAAAGCAAGCTAATAAAAAGCTGCAAGACCAGAAAGATATGCATCTTCTGTGATCTTGAAAAATTTGAATTGGTGCCAGTGTTCTGGGCTCAACCCATCCCTCTCCCCACAGTGCTGGGAACACTGTGTTCTAGTTCTTTGGATAATTATCTTTCCCTATGCCCCTCGACCCAAGACTGTCAGCTCCCTGAGGGCAGAAACTATCCTCAGAGTAGCACAGAGTAGGTGCATAACAAATATCGATTACTTTTAAATAAATGTTGAAAAGATATATTATTAGTATAGATGCCTTGGTTTTTTTTTTAACCATCAGATTGATCTTAGTTTTTAATGTCTGCCGGCCTAGTTGAAGAGGTTTTTATTCCTCAAGTTTTGGAAGGTTGTTTCGGTCATTCATTTGCAGTATACCACCACCACCCCCACCACCACCCCCACCGCTGTGCTGTGGTTTTTCAGTTTTAGATGTGCAAAAAGCTCAAAGAGAGCTGAAGTAGGCAGCCAGAAACTAAAATGGTTTCCATCACCATCACCAACAACACTTCTATGCATTTCCTAAGCCTTGAGCTCTAGGAAGATGGAAACAGAAGAAAAAAGTAAGGAAAAGGGTGAAGAAGAGAGTAAAGGAAATGAGGGTGAGAAAAATATTGGAAAACAGCACCGGCCAGACATGAAAAAGCGGAATTAAAACTACCAAAATGGGAAATTTTACAGTGTCATTCTGTGCTCTAGTCTTTCCCATCAGATCAAGAAGAGTGTCTGGTTTATTTAAAAAATACACACACACACACACACACACACACACACATACATATACACCTAGAGACAGAACAGAGAGAGAGAGATCAAAAATGATTTATCAAAAATCAGTATGGAACCCTTTGGAGACTTTTATTAGAAGTGAATCTTATTCTAAAGAACTATGACAACTTTGTAAATGTAAAATCAGCCATGTTCAAAGAAATCTATCAACCAGAAACATATTCCTGTCTTTTAAATAAAGCCACCATTTTTGATTGATCAAATCTTACCAAAGTAGATTTTTCTTCATTATTAATGTATTTCATTCATATGAATTCAGAGTAGAGCAATTTTCCACCAAAGCCAGGGTTTACAAAGTCAACAGTGCTAATGAGTTCTGCCCTCATGAATGGGGTGTGGGGAGCGGGGAGGGAAAGTAGCTAGATCATTTTGCAACTTCATAAAATTCCAAACATCAAATATTGGGAATTAGCAGTGAATAGGTGGAGGTTTCAGGACCCTCAGAATAAACTTTCGAATATTAGGCTTCTGTCCTGGTGAACCTAAGCCAAAGGATTCTCTGGGGAATACAGTAAATTTGAACTTTTGTGTGGCCTTTTTATTTGTGTGTGTGTGTTTTAGCAAGCACCCTGGAATGGCAAATGCTTCCTCCTCGGTGGAACCATGTAGATTCAGAAAAAGCCATCTTCCATTGAGAAGACAATTGTTTTCTATAGAGACAAGAAACAAATGCCCATGACCCGGGTCACCTCATCCCAGCAGGCTTTTGCTGCGGCTTCCTCTGAGCAAACACAACAAAGTCCAGAGCAGTCAATCCTGCTGCCGCACACTGGGCCCCTGCAGTTGTGCTCTGCTATTTACCCTTCCTATTAATCTGTCAATGTTCTAGTCAAACATGCAAAGCAATATGGTGGGTGCATAGTTTGATTGGTCATTGCTAAGTAACTTGGGCCAAAGATGAAGAAATGGAACTTCCAACCAACAAAATGTGAGGCCCAATTTGAATGTTAGAAAATGTTCAACAATACCAGCACATGACAATTTTTTCAGAGTGGCTGTGATTTAGCCACCCTTGCACCAGAAAAGAGTGGTCCCAATAAATGACATTCAGTTCCGGAATCTAAATTCAGGTCATGTCGCTGTTCCTATCGTTGTAAGATAGAACTGTCTGGGTATTTTGCACAGGGTGTTCGTTCAAAGATGCCATCATCCTGTAGTGAAGAAACTATTGAGTGCTTTGGTTTGGTACACAGGTGAGCCCAAGGCTAACAACCGAAATAGTCTTTGAACTGAAAAACAATAGTCCTTGGTTCAACACTTCCTGCTGAAATGTTTACCTTCATATTTCCAAAATGCAATCCAAGTTATCAAACATTGTGAGCAAATTTAATAGCTCATTCCACTTTCCTTCTTTTCTGCTAGTCCAGATGAATCTTCAGAATCCTCCTTAACACAAAGCTCTAGATAGCCATTTCTAGCCTATTCCAATGGAATTAGCACAAAAGATAGAACCCGTTTGTTATTTCAGCCCTAGAGCCTCAAGTGAACAAATTCATTCAAATACAAGATGTGTTTAATATAAGTTAGCAACAACTGTCTAAGAAACACCTTGCTAGAAACACAGAGCATATATTTCCCTGGTGTGTATCCCACAGACACAGGCAGCTCCAGGCTCTTATCTTTGTAGTTTTTGTCCCAAGAGAAAAAATAGCTCCCTCTTTCCAGATTGAGTCCAAAAATTGAGAGGAAGAACTCTGATTGGCTTGGCTTGAAATATATGTTGACTTCTAGACTTCTGCTGCAAGGATTTTGATTGGTCCAGACTGAGTCACATGTCCATCCCGATAGCCAAGATGCCAAGGGACTGTGCTTGGGCTGTCCCCAGAACCACTTGGTGGGAGTGGGGAGGAGCTGCTTCCTAAAAGAAGTGTTAGGTGGGGGGAATATTTTCCTTGGGTAGACAACACAGTACATGTGTACTCTCTGACCTCACTGGGAAAATCAAATAATATATGTAAAGGACTTAGTAACTGCAAGTATTCCATAAATGGCAGCAAAGATGATGGTCATTACCTTTATCATTATTATTGTCAATTTCTATTTTGAAAAGAATATAACCAATTGTAGGGGTATTCACAGGACACTTGATATATCACTTTGGGTTCATCACGTGCTGATACCAGTTTTAAACCTGGCTACTCAAATAGCACTCTCAGTGAAATATATAACTAAGTGCAATGGCCATACCTTCCATACTTCAATTTGAATTCAATTCATAGTTCAAATTATGGAGATTTCATTACAGTTCAATTTATGGAAAAAATGTGATGCTAATGGATGAAATTAAAAAATTGATTCATTCATGCATTCCTTGAGCTCCTATGTGTCAGGCAGTGGGCTAGACCCTGGGCAACACAGAGAAGCAAAAATGACCAAGCCCTGTCCTCAGTGAGCTTACTTTTCAAAAGAGGAGCCAGAGAAGAGTGAGAAGTGGTATGAAGAAAAAAGAAGCAGGGTAATAGGTTAAAAAGCACAGGGTGGGTTTTAGGTAGAGGGGTCATGGCAGAGCTTCTGGGCAGAGACATGAACAATGTAAGAGAATAAATCCTGAGAATCCCAGGAGACAGCATTCCACTCCAAGGGAAGAGAGAGTGGGTGCTGTGTCTGGAATGTGGCAATGTGGCCAGAGCAGAGTGAGCTGAGGGAGGGGATGGGAAGAGATGTTAGAGAGCCTGTACCCCCACCCATGTCTATGTCCTAACACCTGGAACCTGTGAATATGTTACCTTAAGTGGCAAAAGGAACTCTGCAGATGTGATTAAGTTAAGGACCTTGAGATGAGCCTGGATTATCCAGGTGAGCCCAGTGTAATCACAAGAGCTCTTAAAAATGAAGAGGGAGGCAGACGAGGTTGAAGTGATGTGATGTGACAAAGACTCAACCCACTGTTGCTTGCTTTGAAGATGGAAGAAAAGAGACACAAGCTAAGGAATTAGGACAGCTTCCAGAAGCTGGAAAAGGCAAAAAAGTAGAATCTTGCATAAAGTCTCCAGAAAGGAATGCAACCCTGCTGACACTTAGATTTTAACGCTGTGAGACCCTTGTCACACTTCTAACCTACAAAACTGTAAGATAATAGATTTGTGTTTTTTAAGCCACTAAATTTGTGGTAATTTTTTACAGCAGCATAAAACTAGTAATATAGCATCATTCTTAACATAACCAGGGCATTTGTACTTTCTTTACATATCACTGAAAAGTTTCTTTCTGATTTCTGTTGAAAACTTAGACTTGTGCAACTTCCTGAGAACAGTAGCAGCTGCTTTTGAGTGAGTACACATGCCTAATGGTGTGGGGGCACCTTAGCAGTATGAGAAAGGAAGAATGGCAAAGGAATGGCAAAGCTGTGTCTCCAAGCTTTCCTAGAATAAATGTAATGTGTCCCTATGGTGGCAAAAAAAAAAATTATTTTATGATGGCATGTAAAATTATGCTGCAATATACAATGATGTGGATAAATATGGAATTAAGAAGATATTTCAAACTATAAGACCAGCAACACTGAATCAAGAATCAAAATTAGTTGAAGTGGAGCAAACCTAATGGCCTAAAAAGAATGTAAAAAGACATAGTGTCTTTCATACACTACCTGCATCCTGTTTGCCAAGGTTCTGATTTTTAGACAGCAAGAAAGCTTCTCCTCGCTTTGCTTCATACATGTCACCACAGACATTCATTTGGTGAGTTCCACTCCCTATAAATGAATGGAGAAAGGAGAGCAGATTTACAATGATGCTATGATAGGGAAAATTCACATCTGAATGATTCTATCCATGAACATAGTATTTATTTCCAGTGACTTTCAATAAAATTTTATACTCTTCTACATAAAGTTCTTGACCATCTATGGTAAGATGTAATACTTGGAAGTGTAGGGTTTGTCTAATTGGTTGGTTTGGGGTTTTTTTGCATTGTAAATGATATTTTTTAAATCATTTTGCTAATCATTTCCAGGGTATAGAAATACAATTTAATTTTATACGTTATTTTAAAACAGCAAGCTAGCTAAACTCTCATATTAATTCTAAAAAACATGTCTGTAGATTATCTGGTTTGAATGTGAACAATTATATTACTTGCTAATAGAGACAGCTTTGTTTCTGCCTTTCAAATTTTTTGGCTTATTGCGCTAGTTTGCATCTCTAAAATAGTGTGGAACAGCTGTGGTGGTAGGGGGGCATCTGTATTTTTTCCAAAAACAGATTTATTATGAAGCAAATATAGCCTTAGTCCCTGTGAAGTAAATAAAGCTCACTTGCATGGACCCCTGTGAGTTGTGGGAGTCATTAGGATTTGCAGAGTATTCTAGGTAGAGGGGGGAAATTAGGAACGATTTCTGATAAACGGCTTTAAAAGCTCTCAAGAATGAAATGACTTAAATCTCTAAGTCTCCAATATTTTTTGTGTGTTTTCTTCCGTTATTTATTTTGACACATAATTTTGTATTTGTAGTTCTGAGGCTTGAGTTTTGAGATATTAATATTTCAGTCAAATGGAAGTTAAGACAGGGAATTGGTTACAGAGGTGCAAAAGGGTTGGGGAAAAAAAACAAAAGAAGAGGTGTGGAGTTGCAAACCATAAGAAGTGATATCAACAAATCAGTAAGCGCTAACACTCATGGGATGGAGCCCCCAAAATAGTGTCAGTTTCAATCATCACAAAAGTTGCATATGTTTGGTCATTTCTGATGTTAACAGGAATTTATACATTTCCCCGTCAAGTATGATGTTTGCCGTGTTTTTATTTTTTTTATTTTTTACAGATGACTTTATCAAGTTAAACAATTTCCCTTCTATTCCTAGTTTGCAAAGGTTTTCATTTTTGTTTTAAAATTAGGAACAGATAATGAATTCTATCAAATATCTTCTCTGTATCTATTAATATGATCATATTTTTCCATTCAATCTATTAAAATGATGTTACACTAATCAAATTTCCAATATTAAACTAACCAGGCATTCATGAGATAAAAACAGCTTGATCATAATGTATTTTTTCAGTATAGTGCTAGATTTCATTTGTTAATATTTTGTTTAGATTTAGGGTTTTTTTTTTCCTTCAATGATCATGAGTGAAATTGGCTTTTCCTCCCTTATAATGTCCTTACCTTATTTTGGTATCAAAGTTATGCTAGCCTCCTAAAAGGACTTGGGGAATATTTTCTTTTTCTAATCACTGGTGGAGTTTAAGTGGGATTGAAATTACTTGTCCCTTAAATATTTGAATAACCATATTGGTAAAACCTCCTTATTCTGATGCTTTCTTCGTGGGCAAATTTTAAACTACTGATTCAATTTATTTAATGGTTATAGAGCTATTTGTGTTTTCTATTTCATTTTGAGTCAGTTTTGGTAAACTGCATTTTTCAAGGATATTATTCTTTTATTTTCTAGAGTTCCAAATTTATTGACATTAAAATGTATAAAATACCCACTTATATTTTAATCTATTCAGTACAATAAGTTCTATTTTATTGTGTTCCTGTTTTAATTCTTACTTAATATTATTTATATTGGATTCCTGTTCTTTTCTTGACAAATCTTGCCAGAGGTCATCAATTTTATTAGTTCTTTCAAAGAACCAACTTTTACCTTTGTTGATTCTTTTTGTATGTTTATTTTATAATTCATTAGTTTTTCTTGTGTGTTTTGTTAAAATTATTCTTTCTTATACATTTCAGAGGGGTTATTCTGGTGTTCTTGTATTCTTAACTTACTGAGGTTTAATCTTTTCTAATGTATTTAAATAATTGTATTTTCTTCTAATACCAGTTTGCCTGCCTTTCACATATTTTGAAATGTAGTGCTTTTATTATCCCTATTTCTAATGCCTTCGAATTAGTATTACGATTTCTTAACACAAACGTTTAGATGTATAGTGTTTCCCAATTATCTTTTTGCTAGTAATTTCTAAATTAGCTGCATTTTGTTCCTAAAATAAGATCTGTTTAATATCAATTCTCTGAAATTTGAGGATAGTTTTGTAGTCTTCATATAGTCAATTTTTGTAAATATTTCATATGTGCTTAGACTCACTATTTCCCAATTATTGGATTTAATCTATAACTGTTCATTAAACCCAGCCTATTAAGTGTGTTGTCCAAATCATCTATATCCCTGATTTTTTATCTGCTTTATCCATTAACTACTGAGAGAGAAACATTAAAATCTCCCTCTAATGTAGTGGGTCTTTCTTTTTTTCCTGTAATTTGGTCAATTTTTGTTTTGTTAATTCTGAGGGTTTATAATTAGCAGCACAAAAGTTCAGAGTTATTATATCTTCTTAACAAATTATTTTTTATTACATAGCTCCCTTCTTTATCTCTACCAATGTTCTTTCCCCCTTAGAGAGTGTTTAGTCTGAAATTAATATAGTTACACCAGCTCTGCTTGTTAGTATTGCTAGTACAGTAAAACTCATGCCATAATGTGATAAGTGATGCTCAAAAATACTGATCATGTAAAACATAGGATTATGTAAATATGTGGTTAAAAAAAAAATTTTTAGTTAGTCCTTTTTGTTTATCGTTTTGTTCTTGTCTCTTGTCTTTCTAGCCTCTGGATAATTTCTTTACATTTACATTCCAACTCATTAAATTCCTCTTCAATTTTATCTAATCTACTATTTAAATTACCTATTGAATTTTTAATTTAAATTACATTTCTGTAAGTCTGTTTTTCCAACAGGTCTGATTGTATACTTTATTGCATCTGTTCTTTGCTCAAATATTCAAGCTTATTGTTCCTCTAAACACAGTAAATATACTTAATTTCTGTTGATATCAAAAGTCTATGTGGGTCTAATATCATTGTCTGTTATTTCTATTGTTTCTCAGTTAGACCACCTCTTTTCTTGTGAGTATTGTAATTTTGGATGGTGAGTTTTTTGTTTTACTTTGAACTTTATATGTGAAAATTTCTTGAAGACCTCAGTTTTCCAGAATGGATCCAGCCTAAGGCCATTTTTAATTAAATTCTCCACTTGAGATTTTTTTTAGGCCCCAAATACATGGCACGAATTAGGACTCAAACATTTATGAGGGCTTGCTTGTAGTTATGAGAATTGTGGGTATAATTTTTCTTCACTCCACCCACAGTGGAAGTTTAACCAAGCAGCTTTTCTTGCCGACCCTTCCTCTATGTCAGGTGTATTTATTGTTCATTCTTATACTGAAAGCGTAGTCTTTTGAGATCCCAGCTTTGTACTTTCACTAAGCTCCCCACTTTATCTCCAATTGCCATTTTCTGTGTTGCCATCAAAATTTAAATCTTAGTCTCCACCATTTAACAGAAGTCCTCCAAGTTCTGACACTTAATTATTTTCCAGAATTTCTACCTTCATGCCAGCTCAGAAGTGTATTCTCCAATGTTTTAAAAACATTTTCTCCAACATGTTAATCAATTTAGAAAGTCATACAAGATAACTGGTCTGCAATTATCTTAGAAATAGAAAATCCCCCATTGTGTTTTCTATCTGATCTTTATTAATTTTTTAATTATTGAATTTTGTATTTATTTGATATCCAATTAGTTTATTCAACATGATTATCCATTGACTTTTTTATTTTATCAGTGAATTTTATTTCTTATAATAATTTCTATCATGTAAAAGCTTCTGTTTCTTTAAAACATTAAAGAACTCATTTGTAAACTATTTGGGCTCCGAGCCTTTTTGGAGTTTATTGTTTTCATATTTTCATTTTTCATCTTTGTCATTTTTTTTTTTTTGAGACAGAGTCTCACTCTGTTGCCCAGACTAGAGAGCCGTGGCATCAGCCTAGCTCACAGCAACCTCAAACTCCTGGGCTCAAGCGATCCTCCTGCCTCAGCCTCCCGAGTAGCTGGGACTACAGGCATGTGCCACCATGCCCGGCTAATTTTTATATATATATATTTTTAGTTGTCCAGCTCATTTCTTTCTATTTTTTTAGTAGAGAAGGGGTCTCGCTCTTGCTCAGGCTGGTCTCAAACTCCTGAGCTCAAACAATCTGCCTGCCTCAGCCTCCCAGAGCGCTAGGATTACAGGCGTGAGCCACCGCGCCTGGCCTTCATCTTTGTCATTTTGTTATTCTAATCATGTCTTCCATCTCTCCTTGAGTTCATTTTTATTATTTTTGTCCATTAATATAATAATTTTGTTGAGGCTTTTAACAATATAACTTATCGCAGACTTCTACACAGTAGTTTCTTATATTCAAAATCTCTGTATGTACTATTGCAAGTACTATAGCAAGACGAAACTCTGGTTCATCCATTCCATTTCCTCGGAATTGTATATATAGTATCTTCTGCTCTACCCACCCCAGAAAAAAACCATAGAAACAAACACTCCTTCCCTCGAGAGAGAATAGGTGAGATTGAAGAAAGCCTTATATCTATTGGGCCAAATTTACCAGGAGTTACACTATTGAAAAAGTAATAAGGGTCTGTCCATCTCTCACTTTCTATTATTACCTTGCTTCCTTTTCTGCCTTCCTGTGGCCAGACACAGACAACCTTGAGTTCCTGGTTTCTACATATCAAGCAGACCTTGTAGACCTTGGCAAATAGGCCTGCCAGTCACTCTTCTATCTACCCAAGAGTCTCCAATGTGACTGGGGAGTTATCGTCCGTCAATTCAGATTGGAGAGAGTGAGAAACTCATTCTGTCTTAAAAGGTGAGTCTCACTTCCCAATTTATCTTTACCAGGGAGCCCTTTACTCAGGGTTGAGCTGGGCTAGTAAGATTTCCTACTTCCTGAATCTGAACAGGAAATACTGAGACAAACCTAGCAGTCCACATCAGAGGAGAAGCTGAACATCATGAGCTGGAGAAAGACACATTAAGGATCATGATCCAATGGATGACATGAATAAGTAGAAGCTCGTCCCTTCATGCCATGCTACATCCCAGATCCCAAGAAACCCAGGGAATGACTAGGGCCTACGGCCCGTCAAGTGTCTGATGGCCTAGGTCGACCATCTCCATTTGGCTTCCTCAATAGCAGCTCAAACTTAACATTTTGAAACACAATTCTTGATTCACATTTCCCATCTTGGTTCTCTTCTCCATCTTGGCAATATGCACCAACATCTGCCAAGTTATTCAGCCCTATGTGTGTTACTTGATTCCGCCCTTTTTCTCCTTACCCAAGTCGAGTCATGCATGCCACCCTTCAAGTCTCATCAGTTCCTTCTCTAAAACAAATCCTAAATCTACCCATTCTCTTCATTTCCACTAATACCAGCTTAATCCACTATACCATTGTTTCTTGTCTAGATGACCACACCAGTGTTTTAACAGCTTCTAACTAGTCATTGCTCTCTCCTTGTTTCCACTATTCAATCCATACTCTATGCAGCAGCACTAATAATCGTAAAATACGAATGCAATCATGTAGATCCCTCATTCAGAATCCTTTAGTAGCTCCTTATTTCTTTTAGAATAAAAACCAATCTTATCCCATGTCTGGTACAGCTTTCCATGATCTGATTCTGGCTAATCTCTCCAACCTCATCTTGAGGCATTTTCCCCACACTCACAGTGTTTCAGCCTCACCAGCCCTGCCTCAGTGACTCAGAACCCTTGAGGCTCTTTTCTGCCTCAGGGCCTTTGCACACATCTCCGCTTGCTTGGTCTTCCCCCTGCTACCTCACCTGCTTTGGGTCCCCGCTGAAAAGTGATCTCCTCAGAGAAGACAGGGCCACCCTAACCAAAAGGAATCTCCCCCAATTTGTAATTCTTTATTTCCTTATGTTTTCATATTTTTGTCCATCTCCCTAAATTATTAGGAAAAAAACCTACAAAGAACAGAGAAAAAGCAAAAGCCAAAAAGGGAAAGAAAAAAAAAACTTTAAAAGATAAGAAAAAGAAGAAAAAGGCAAGAACTTGAAATAGGCACAAAATCATTAGCATTCCTGGAGAAAAAAATAAATTCATAAAATTTTTAAATAAATGCAATTATTAAATACTCCTAAAGTGAACATCCTACCTACTTATTTCTAAGTCTTAGATAATGATTTCTAACTTCTCTGCTTTCAAGATAAGTCTAACTTCCCTTGAATTCCAGTGACTACAATATTCACTAGTTTAAGAACTTATCAAAATGAAGGCTCAAAATGAGTTAGAAGCATTTGAAAAAGTCATTATGGGCCCCTAGAAAAGTCTAATGCTTCTTTTCTCATTGTAAGTTTGCATAGCAAGGATCTAAGACAAGTTTTAAAATAAAACAAGCCTCTCTGAGAGCCATGGGTACATGAGGCATCATTTCCCCACAATAGCCTGGCCCTCTCGTCTCTCTTTGTCCTCTGCAATGCCTCTTTGTAAATCACAGGTGTTTGTGGGCATAAAGCCCATCAGAAGAGAGTTTATTGTGAAGAGTTCTTTCTTCGCCCCTTGTTCTAAACCTGTTCAGAGAGTGCTCCATGCCTTAGACCAAATCTCCATAAAAATCAAGAAACAAGAAGTTTTCTGTATGCCTGCCCAACAGCCACACTATGACATTAGTTTCGACAGCTCTGTGACCCGGTATTGTCCCAACTTTATTCACTAGTCTCTTTTTCCCTTTCTCTCTCCATTCCTTTTTTAAAGCTTTTATTGACATTTTTTATCTACTGTAAAATAAAAAGCAGGAGGATGGTTTCTTTTTTTTTTAAGCACTCTATGTGGCAGCTAGAAAAAGCTATCTGCAGTTACTGTAGTAATGGTTTCAAAAAACACCTGCAAATCAAAGAAAGACACCATGGCAGTGTCTTCAGATTTTTTTTTTCTTCCCCTAAAGTTCCTTTTTGGCCATTATAGGGTAAGCCCGGCAATGAATTTATGTGACAGCTATGAAGTTAGTATTAAAATTGTGAATAGTGCCTAGC
>CM052440.1:14198905-14225976 GCA_028533085.1 Varecia variegata | reverse complement strand
GAGGCCAGAGGACAGGGTGGACCATTCTGACTCTCAAGAGGCACGCAGGGGAAGCGGCAACTTTTTAAAACCTTCGGAAAAGAAAAGGAAAAGGTGGGAACACTTTGAAGAAAAGAAAAGAATTTTATTCACCCAAGATGCTAGTCTCTCCAAACTTACCAAGTTATATACATCAAATACATACAGCTTTTGGTATGTACCTATGCCTCGACAAAGTGATTTTTAAATATGCTAGTCTCACTGTGTTAGTAAATTGGTTCCCAGTGGTATTTGGAAAGCCCTACTTAGTAAAAGAGAAGCAAAACAAATTTCCTATCTATTTTATATATTTAATAAAACTACATTTACATTTTATGTAACTTATAACTATAGTATATATTTATGTCATTTATAATATAAATATATCATAAAATATGTAATATATAATAATACATGTGTATATGTAACATGTGTGTATATTCATGTGAAACTGATGTATAACAAGGGTTGTCACACTATAAAGACACTCTTTACCCTTCAATTGAGGGTGTATGTTATTCCAAAGTGGCCTACTCCATTGCTCAACACCCCTTTTCCCTTCTTCCTCCTAACTCCACTCTCACACTCTCTAGAAGCATAGATAGATAAATGCATCCAATTACTCAAAAGAGCCACTGACTTGTTAGCACATCTTGAAAAGTTAATACAAGTAGGAGCAGGTAGAGACATGTTCCTTGGCCTCTGAGTTAGCCAATAATAGGACATCCCTGCTAAGGTAATGATTTGATGCCTCTTCAAACTGCTGTTCTTTAAATATTTTAAATGTTCACACTCTAATTTACATGTACATGAAATATTTAAACATATAAGTGTAATTTTTAAGCTGACTTTTCTTTTGGAGAGGCTATGTATGGTATGGAAAGAACCCAGGAAGTCAGCCCTAGCATCACTCCTAAGTATTGGAAAGTTGAGCTCTTGATTCAAATGCGTTTTAATTGATTCTTAAAAGCAGAAGTTCTGAAAGTAACCTGACCACTCTCCTTAATAGCAGCTGGGGAAATAAGAAAGTTAATATTTGAGGCGACTTCTTGGGAATCTTGGTCCTTTCCTCAGTAGATTAGCCAGTTCCTGTGACTCCAAGGGGCCTTGTGTTCTAGAACTGAAACAGTAACTAGACAGACCTGTGACCCAAGTCAGGCCAAGGAGAGTCAGGAGGTTGCATGAACCTTAAGGAAAAGGAACTCTCTTTCCATAGGGTTTGCTGAGCTGGTAGATGGGAAAGTTGTAGCTCTATTTAGCCATTTTTTGCCACTATATTGAAAGAGAATGGAGCCACAGAAAGAGAAGTAGAGCTAGGAAAGAAAGAGAAAGATTTCTAAGGTCATGACTTTATAGCTGGTCTAGCCATGTCTAAATCCAGATATGTCCCTGGACTTTAGTTACATGAAAAGAATACTCCCCTCTTTGCTTGAGCTTGTTGGAGTTGGGTTTTGTGCCCCTTGCAACTGAAAAGCTCCTGATTAATGAGGCCAGGCTCTATGCTAAGCCTTCCTCTCAACCAAAAAAGGGAAAAAAAAAAAAAAAAGCTTTCACCCTTAGATTAGGAAATGGTATCTTTTTCTGAGGATGGATTATAGTCTACCTCTGGACCTGGAGGGCTCTAATTTGGGAAGAAATTTAAGAGTGAGAATCAAAACCCATTTAAACTAAATTTATTAACAGAAAGAGTATTCAATCAATCCTTCAGCAAGTATTTATTGAGTAACACACGCATGCTAGAAAAGTCAATGTGCCAGGCACTGGGTCATAGCCCTGAAAAAGAGATGGCATCTGCCTCATCACACTTGCATTCTAGCAGAGGAAAACAAAAATAAACAACTATGTCCTACATGACATGATAATGAGTGTTTTGGAGCAAAATAAAGCAGAATAACGGGAATAGGGAGTGAAGGATGGGTACTCTCTGAAACGGTAGCATTCGAGCAGGAAGCAGAGAGACTGCAAGCTGCAGCCATGTGGCTCTCTGAGGGAAAGGTGATCGTGGCAAAGGGAAGGGCCAATGCAAAAGCTCTGAGGTAGGAGGACACAGGGCAGGGTGCAGCAACAGCAAGAGGACTAGTGTGACTGAGGCCCCATGAGGAAGGCGTCCTAGGAGACAAAGTCAGAGTTAGGAGGGAGGCCAGATGCTACAGGCCCTTGTCAGCATAGAAAGGACTTTGATTTTTACTCTGAGTGAGGTGGGCACTATTAGAGGTTTCTAAACAGAGGAAAGACATGATCTGAGTTTATTTAAAGGATCACTGTGGCTGTTGCATAGAAGACAGTTTGCTGGATGTTGTGGGGTGGGGGGCAAGGACAGAAGCTGAAAGATGTTATCCCTAGGCAATTCTACATGAGCTTTTTGATGGAAATGGTATAAAAACTTCTACATCCAAATAGTTTATTGTAAGTCTACCATATGCTTTAAAATGAAGAACTGAGCATTCAAAAACAACTCCCAAATATACCTGTAGAGAAGTTCAAAAGCATAGCGCACAAATAATTATTATTTTATTTTAGTCTCTCGTGGTTCTAGACCAGTGATTCTCAATCAGGGACTTCTCCCCACAATCCCCCCTCCCCAGAAATAATTTGCAATGTCTGAGTAACTTTTTGGTTGTCACATCTGGTGGGAGGTGGGAAGTGGGGAGAGTTCCACCAGCCTCTAATGCTGCTAATCATCCTGTGATATACAAGACAGCCCCACAACAAAGAATTATCCAGCCCCATATAGCAATGTATTGGGGTTGAAAACCCTAGTCCCTATTAGTGCAAAGATTCATTATTCCCAGACTTTGTGTTAGTGACTCTTGAACTTGCAATAAATATGAAATCAGAGAAACACAGATTGAGTTTCATTATCTTTCTTTTTGGCTAATCATTTAAAAGGCAAAAACTATAGCTGATGGTTTGTATTTAAGAAGAACTTACTGGGGAAAACATGAATTGTGGCCAATGCTCTCAAATCAAAGCAGGCAATCATTAGGTAAAAAGGTGTGATAAGAATGTTCCTGAGTTTGAAACAGGAAGATTTCAAGAAAAGCTTTTTTTAATATAAAAATGTCAGGGAAACAAAAGTACCTGGCACAGATTTTGCTTTGGGGAGGAAAAATCCTTTGAAAACCCAACTAGTTGTATAATTAAGTGATAATGAATGCAGAGCTGTACTTTGTATTCCATTCCAGCACATTGGAGTTGAATCTGAGCTTGAAAAGCTAAATCCCTCAGTGCTCTGGCCTCTCATCAGTGAAGTGCAAATCAAGGCGTTTAACAGCTATAGAAGGGGTGGCTCCAAAAAAAACATGAACTACAAATACTATGTTTTCAAACTGCCGGCTTTCTAATGGTATGCTAAGTTGTATATGCAAACTGCATCTAATAAAAAGAAATGTTTCATTGCAACAAGAAAGCAAGCTATCATATCATTGTGCATAAACTATCACATGTTTTATGGAATAATAATCTATTTTTTAAAAGACAGAAGGGCTATTAATCTTCATTTTGTATGGAAAATAGGAATGCTTTCTACATTTTTAATCTCTGGTGATTTCACTTAGAAAAAGACTAAATAATATTTTATATTTGTACTCCAACTAAGGTCATGTATAAGAAAATTGTGTGAGAGTGTATGTATGTGCTACATTGAATATTTTGCTTGGTTTTAGAGATACAGTGTAGTAACAGAAAGCACTTAGAAGCTTGGTTTAACAAAAGTAGGCAAAACTTTTTAAAACTTACTGCAACAAAACAGTAATAGGGGACCTGCAAACATGAGACATTAATAACATGATGTGCAACTTTATATTTTATCATCATAACTAAAGGACACAATATAATCAACCTGTGGATAGCGGATCATTCAAAGAAGTCACTATCATTTGATGTTTTTATCTCAATGTTTAAAAACAAACCAACAGAAAGTTAGAAGAGACAGAAATTCGCTTTTGTTTCTATACAAATTATCATTTTCTCAAAAAGATACTAAAACAAAAATTCCATATACAAAGAACTTAGGAGGAAAACCTGATGGGAAGCCAAATAGCCAATATGATACATGTTCGAGTTCAAATATTAATAGTATTTTATAAAAATGCTTAAATGTCTGAAGAAAAACAGGGCTCTACAATAGGAAGGTAAACAAATGACAAAAGCAGCAAGAAAACATACTTATCAGTTTCACACCAGCTGGTATCTACCAGATAGAATAGAGAACACAGGTTCATGCATAGCTTTGACCACAGGTACATGCCATAGTATAACAAAATCTAGAAGAAAACCACCTGGCTCAGGGCTATTAAGGGAACATCAAGGAAGACCAGGACATGAGTTAAACGAGTTAAACCATAATTTGTGCATTCAAACTATGCCCTGCACTGTGATGATGTGTTAACAGAAGAAAGAAGAACTTTGGGGAAACTAGGTTGGTGACACGTTTAGACAGACCCAAGGGAGCATCTGGATAGGATAAAACACAGAGACACAGGTTTTTTTTCTTTTGTAAATACGTATGCATCTAAGACTGTTTACTTGAGAATTTATTCAGTGAAGCAGGTAAGTAGCTTCTTCTGCTGACTCTGGTCAAACCAGTATAGGAATTAATCATGGAGTTACAGATCCACATTGTCCCACCCTCTCCGTGAGTCAACATGCCTACAGGGACCAAACCACAGATTGAGAAGTTTGCAACTTCAGTGTGTATGGCTCACCCAAGAGATTCGGCAGAAGAAGTAGTCAAGGCCATAGAACCAAGAGCAGGGTGGTAGGGAGGCCTTTGGGATGCATTGGTGATGCCAAACATAGAACGTAGTCAGTCCATTTAGAGTTCAGAGAGTGGCAAGATGTTCCAAGGTGGCAGGCATCCACAAATGACAAAAATGCACTATGAATTCCAATCTACCTTTTTTTCATCTATATTTCTTTTACTCAAATCCTCCATTCCAGGCAGCCTGATCTCTTTATTATTCCCTTTACATTCCACTTCCCATCTTTACAATAGGAAACTTTTTTAAATAATTTACTTAAGATCACACAGCTACTAAGAAATAAAAATCTGTTCTTCTTGCATCTCAATCATATGTTGAGAATAAAGTCTATACTTTTTACTGTGTCCCAAAGCACCAAGTTCATTGTACTAGATACTTAGTACCATGTACTGAGCAGATAGTAATTTAATTCATCTCAACAGATACGTTTTTTAATGCCTGGAATGGAATCTGAGTTTAGCCACTTAGAAATTATGTAATGTTGGGCAAATTACTTAACCCTCAAAGTCTGTTTCCTCATTCACTGAGTAGGAATGATGTGTTTCTCATGGGGTTGGTGACATTTTTGGAAATGGGAGCACAAGTCAGGATGACAGTAGACACACAATAAATACCAGGTCCACACATACAGAAACACAAGAACAGGGCTGCCTATCTGTGTGATTTCCATGGTCCTAGGAAGCTGCCCCCCCCACAACTCCCCCCCACCTACTTTCACACATACACATGCATCCCACACACATTTGCCCACTGATGACTGGAGTTCGGCAATGCCAAAATCCAGCCATAAGGAATGAAGCCGAAGAGATCATGGATTTGAAAGACCCATATTCAGATGGAAGTGCTGGGTTGTAAGATCAATCCTAAGAGCAGTTTTACAGAAAGAGGAGGGCAGAAGGCAGAGGACATTGGACTGTCAAGTAGTGGTGGGAGATGAGCATTACAGAGGGCTGAATGGAAGCAAAAAGGGATGTGGCAGCTGCTGGAGTGTCCCAGGTATTCCTCAAAGCGACAAACAAGTTCTGCTTGACCAATGTGGAAGGTGAGCCACGAATATATATGACCTGCAAGACTCAGGACAGTGGGTCACAGAAGATGGAAGCCATGATGTCTGGTGTGCTTTTAGCTCCTTATAAGGAAAAAAACTACCTACAACTCCCGGGCACAGATAGTCCCAGGAGTGGGGATTAGTGGGGGAGGCAACAGAGGAGATTTTACTCTATGGGGACCCGAGGGGCAGAGTGTCGAGTTCATCATCACTGGCCTATGGAAGACCTCCTTTGTGTGCCTCCTGTTTTCTTAAATGAAAACTGAGACACCCCTCCCAGCATCTCTATTACTTATGATCAAAAATAAAACTAACAGGCCGGGCGCGGTGGCTCATGCCTGTAATCCTAGCACTCTGGGAGGCCGAGGCGGGTGGATCGCTCGAGGTCAGGAGTTTGAGACCAGCCTGAGCAAGAGCGAGACCCCGTCTCTACTAAAAATAGAAAGAAATTTGCTGGACAACTAATATATATATATATATATATATATATATATAGAAAAAATTAGCCGGGCATGGTGGCGCATGCCTGCAGTCTCAGCTACTCGGGAGGCTGAGGCAGGAGGATCGCTTAAGCCCAGGAGTTTGAGGTTGCTGTGAGCTAGGCTGATGCCACGGCACTCACTCTAGCCCGGGCAACAAAGAGAGACTCTGTTTCCAAAAATAAATAAAAATAAATAAATAAATAAATAAAACTAACAAAAAATATAACTGAAATAGTGACTTGAGCCAGGAACTACTAAGGGAAAGAATGTAATTGTGAAGACTTCATGGGTGTGCTCAGACCAGACATGCTCTTTCATTTCTTTCTCTCTCTCATGTGAATGCCTTTCCTCCCTGTCACTACCTGATAAACTCCTATTCATCCTTCAAGACCCAGCTTAATTACTTATTGTGAAGCCTTCCCCCAAAACTCTAAAGGAATTAGACACTCCCTTCCAAGTTGTGGGGGGCTTTTATGCTGACATCCACTACAATGCTTGCCTGTCTCCCCACTAGACAATAAACTCCTTCCTTATTTCGCCATGTTATAGTTCTCCGTGTACCATAGGTTGTTGGCTGTGGCATGCACTATGCTCCAGCAGTTAACACAATGTATAGGACTGTTAAAATAATTAACTTAGAGACCATCAGGCTGAGATGGCTCTAGCACGTTGGGTTCCTACATAAGCAAACCGAAACCCAACTCAGAGTGGAATAGTCATAGCTTAGGAAAATGAAATGTAAGCTTAACCAATCAGAAACCACCCCCGCTAACCTCTAACTAGGGACTTTCCACTTTAATCAATCAATGTTTTCTTTGTCTTGCTTCCACTAACACCTTAAAAAAGTTTTCCTGTCTCACTCTCTTGGTGGAGCCCAAAGCGATTGCAGTTTGGCACTGCCTGATTTACGAATTGCTATCTGCTTAAATAAACTCTAAAATTTTAATGTGCCTAAGTCTATTTTTTAACAGCACAGAGTTGTGCTTAAAGACACTGATGGAGTGACCAGCCCTGATCCTCGGTTCTATCTCCTCTTGGTTGTGCGTTGTCCCCCTGGCTGGGCACCTCTTGCATGCTACCTCTCATCTGCTTGGCTCTCCTTTTGACATAGCCCCCGCTGCAGCACCAGCTGTGCCCAGGACATATCTGACAACCTTGCACCTCCGCTGCACCCACGTCTGTCCCAGTTCTCCCACACAGCCCCAGCCAGCCACTTGACATATACGCAAACCTGGAAGATAAAGGGAGTTCACATTCCATGGGGCACCTTTTGATCACTGGGAGGTGGGAAGGGAAGAAAAACACTCCCCTTTTCCATGCAGGAAGACAATTTTGAGATGCCTTCTACACAGCTCTTCAGAGGGTCCCAAACGGGATTGTGTTCCCGATGTCCTTGGTAGTAATCAGCTAATTATAACACATCCTTGGGACTAGCTTTTGCTCCCCCCATGTTAAAAATTACTTCCTAAAATATACTACCTGCAAGCAAGTCCTCATCTCTGGCTTTACTGAGATACAAGCTCACAATGGTCATGATGGTAGAGGAAAGCACACAGAAGACTAAACTCCCACAGTCAAAGGCAGCTCTTCCAGACTGGAAACAAGTGCCATCGTCACAGGATTATGGAAGGAGACGGTATCTAGCATGCTCTTATGGCTAGATAAGCACCAACTTATTAGTCCCAGAGAAGAAAAAATTCCCAAGATTGTAAGATGTTAGTCTGAAGGGCCATCTTTGTGTAGCGAGGCCGTATCCTACATCTAACTTAGCTTAGTATCAGTAGCTAAGATAATTGAGTCCTCTCTTTTAAAGATGCACACCTATAGTTAGAGTTCAGTCATTTCAGACTAGAGGCTCCTAGTCAGCTGGTGATCTATGGGGCTATTTGCAGGAGCCAGTAATAATTTAGACAAGCCCTGTGCCTTGTCTGCAAAGGGAATAAATGTCTCATCATTGTTATCGGATTGCCTATGTGTATAGATGCTGCTGTAATCAATCAAATAGAAACTCGTTCTGAAATGTTACTGATTTTTTTTTTAGCTTTTAGCCATTATGTATCTTTTCTAGAAATAATATGCATCCTAGCTTGAGGGGTATCTGCAAATTATGCTAACATTATAAAGGGATGCTCGTATTCTAAAAGCTTGACAACAACTGTTTTAAGTGGTATTAAACTAAAACAATATTGTTATCTAAACATCCAGTGCCTACATATATTCTCTTAAACCTCTCAACAACCCTGTAAAAGAAAGTATTATCAGTCCCATTTTAAAGATAAGAAAACCAATTCAGAATGTGTAGGAGACTTGCCCAAAGACACGGAGATCGTAAGTGCTGGAGCTAAAATCAGGCTCAAGGATCGAGGCCTGTGAGCCCTTCCTGTCACTGTCATTCATCATTCGACAGATGTGTTTGGGGACATGCCATGTGTGGTATACTTTGGGTAAAGTACAGTCATTATGTAACCCTTGCTCCTTGAAAAATTTTCCTTTGGTCAATTTAATTCAATTATTCTGTTTTTCTGCTCAGCTTAAGCGGGTTTAAGGTGTAACAGAATCTGACCTTATCCTTTAGTTTCTTTTTGCAGCCCCTAAGATGAATTCTGCCTCTCCTTTTTCAAGGATTTCTTGCTCTTTTATTATCTGTTTGTTCTCTGGCCTCCAGCTCACCTACAAAGAAAGATGAAAGGGGAGACAGGCTCAGTTATTTGAGTCTCTCCAGATGCCCCCATTTCTTCCTTCTGCCAGGGAAGAGGGCTTGGGCCTCCTGAAAGGAATCACAAAGTCGGCAAGAACAGAGGCCCATGGTTTCCAGCCACGCTGCCTTGAGGCACAGAGAGGCGGCAAGAAAGAAATGCCTGGTCATGGATTCTGAGTGTGCCCTTTGTGTTCCAGAACCGAGGAGACCTGCTTCCCAAGCCTCCACGCGCCCTCTTCTACCAAGCACGGCTAACCCTGGGCAAGTCCTCCCTTTAAAATGCCACCAGGGAATAAACTCAGCCACCTTGTCACTTATCAGAATGACGGTCGGCCTAGTGACAGTAAGGCTGAACCAAATCAACTTCCAGTTATTTGGAACATGTGATTCCTTAAGTACATTTATCTGTCACAATGCCCTGAGCCATACCCTGACAGGGTAGCCCACGATGAATGGCTGTTAAGTGGCAGAATGAACAGAGGTAATGTTCCTAGATCCATCGACAGATAGGACTAAATGTAAGTGCCAAGGCAATTACAGGACATCTCCGGGAAACATTTTCAGGCATGTCTGATGTCACAGTGACAAGGAAAGTTCAACATCATAGTATCTGCAGCTGGTTATGACCAGGGTTGCCGTCTCCTGACCCAAAGGGATGCAAAGTCACAAAATACACCTGGCCCAGCAGCTAAATTAACTCATTTATTGGATAAAGTTCCTGAGTCTTGGAGAAGTAGAGTGGCAAATGCCCTGTGACCCAGCAATTTAGCACCTTAAGAATTCATCTTAATGCATGCAAAGACTAGGCTACAGGCTGTTCCACACAGTGGAACATCACAGTGGGACGCATTATAGATGATGTGATGATGATGATGATGATGATGATGGTGATGATAGATCAAACTTGACACTAGTCTATGTACTTTATGTATATTAACTCAGTTTGTCTTCGTAGCAACCCCATGAGGTAAAATATTATTATTATAATAATTAATAGTAGCAACCCTATGGGGTAAAACATAATTATCAATATTATAATTAAACTATTATTATTACCACTTTACAAATGAGCAGCAGTCAAATAACTTTGTCAGTATGACACAGGCAGTAAGAGGTGGTCTGCCTTCAGACACTGCTTTCTTAACCAGCTGTGCTAGTTGCAAGAAACTGATCACCTTGGTGTCTTCTATCTTTCAACCATACAGAGCTTTCCATTTTACACCCTTTAGCCCTCAGCAAAGAATGATAGAAAATCTATAGTAATATTCTTGTAACAAAATTACCATGCTACCTTTGGGAAGAAATAATATAATATTCAGGCAGAGTAAAGCATGGTTTCCTTTTTCTGTGCATATTTAAGCTACTCTGGTTGTCAGAAACCAGAATCCAATTCTTAAAATCAATATGCACTATAGAGTGCCTTGTGGTTTTTGAAAGTTTCTAGCTTTGATTGCATGAGTTTTCTGATTTTAGCTGATGGAATGAGAACGAAGTGTAAAATAAGGTAACTCAGACTTTGGGTAAGTTTGATCACACGTGATTTCACTGCATTTCCGTGAGAACGCTTGGAGGTGTATATGATCAGTCCCATTTGCAGAGGTAGGAAAGAAAGATTTAGGGAGAGTGAGTAATTTCCCCAATGCTATGGACTGAATTGTGTCCCCCCAAAATTTATATGTTGAATTCCTAACCTCCATTGTGACTATATTTGGAGTTAGGAAATCGTTAAGATACCAGAATCCTTGTACTCTCTCTCTCTTTCCACGCCCACGGAAAAAAGATGGCGTGAGGACCCAGGAGAAGGTGGCCATTTACAAGCCAGGAAAAGCCTTCACCAAGAACCCACTCAACTGGCACCACAATCTGTTGTTTAAGCAGCCCCAGCCCAGTCTAGAGTATTTTGTTATGGCAGCCTGAGTGGCCTAATACTCCCAAGGTCACACAGCTATCAAACAGTTGGGCAGAACCCAAAGCCATACTTTCTTCACCCCATCAGGCTGTCTGTATTTGACATCATTGGTTCCCACTTGATAGTAACCACTTTCTTTCTTTCTTACTCAGAGAATCTCAGTTGAGTTCCAACAGCCTGCGTGATGGTCCTGTTCTTCTTATCAGTTGATTGGTTAAATCTGGTATATGTTATAATCTGGGAAAAGAGATGGGAGGGCAAGTCCACTAAAAGGCTTCAGAGAAAAAATTTCTTACAAAGAAACATACAGGAAGAAATAGTCTCTCTGCTGACACTGGATGTGAGCATGTCTGCACTTGAGAGCTGGAACCATGGCTGCCCTCTTGTGAGTATGAGGGGGTTACCCTGAAGGAGGATGCTAAAGACCACAGAGGGAAAAGATGGAGGGAACTGGGTCCTTGTGGGCATAATAGAGCTTCTATATAAGCCAATTTAGAGTTTCCCTCTTTCTGACATCTTACTAATGAGCTAATAAATCCTCTTATTGTTCACGCTATTGTGAGTAGGATTTTCTGTTTTTTCTGTTCTTTGCTGACTGATAAAATCACTATTCCAAGTCCGTGAACACACAGCCATGCAGATCTCAGAAGGACTGTTAATTCCCAGCTAGTCTTGCAGCTTCCCCACATGTCTCCAAAGGGGCCAGAACCTGAAAACCACTCGTGACTACGATTTCACCCCTTCTCAAAATAGACCATGTGCCTTCTCAGTGTTAGAACTTGTTTCTGCTGATCTAAAATCCAGTTTCCCGTGTTTGTTATCAACTGGTCCTACTTCCACCCACTAAGCAAATATCATCTTTGTTCTCTAACTTTTTAATTAATTCAATGAAAGTGTGTCTGGACCGAGATCTGGGTTAGACAGTGGGATGAGTAAGATGTGATCCCTGCCCCAGCAGTTAATCGTAATTTTCACAATAGCCATTCAGACTTTGAAGATGGCTTTCTTACTTTCTATTCCCAAGTTGTCAGCTCCCCAAGAACACAGATGTTATATATACTTCTTTGCAACACTGGCTTTTTATAGCCACATAACAGATTTCACTGAATGAATGGATCAATGAATGAATGGTAGAAGAGATGGAACATTTCACAAGTGCCAAACACAGCACCACGTATGTATACTGATCATGCAGAAAGCCAGGAAGAGAAGACATAGATGTAAGAAAGAAAAAAAAAATGAAGAAAACAAAAGACAAATGAAATTAGTGCCAAAAAGTGTCATATTGCTTATAAGTGTTAGTTGAGCTATGAATTGGCAGTAAAGAGACTATCTTCAGTCAAGGGGAAACTAAATTCATTTGCCTAATGTTATAGTTTGGAAGTATGGCCTCTTCAAATCTCATGCTGAAATTTGATCCCCAGTGTTGGAGGTGGGACCTAATTGGACGGGTTTGGGTCATGGAGGTGGGTCCCTCGTGAATAGATTAAAGCCCTCTGGGGGTGGTGGTGGGTGAGTTCTCATTCTATGAGTTCTCATGAGAGCTGGTTGATAAAAAGAACCTAGTACTTCTCCCTCCGCTCTCTTGCTTCCTCTCTCACCATATGATCTCGCTACAGGCCAGATCCCCTTTGCTTTCCACCATCATCCCAATCTTGAATTTTTACAGACATCAGAATCATAAGCCAAATAAACCTTTTTTTCTTTATAAATTACCCAGTCTCAGGTATTCCTTTATAGCAGCACAAAACAGACTAAGACACCTACTTTGTCCTGAATACTACACTGGATGTTTTTACAGACATTCTTATATTTGATCCTCTAATAACTGTTTGGGACAAGTATTGTCAGCCCATTTCTGAAGCATGAGAAAACCAACGCTCAGGGAAGTTCAGAAACATGTTCAGAATCACACAGTCACTGAGTGGTAGAGCAGAGATTCAAACTTCCTAGTCCCTAAACCCACATTCCTTCTACCATTGAGTGTTTCCAAAAGAGTATGAGTTTGTACCTTAAAAAAAAATGCAAACCAAATTTTGATATTTTATTCCATGGTCTTATGAAAACCAATAAATGCCTGTCCTCCTTGTGCCTGAGCACAACCTAAAAATTGAGATCAGTCTTTTCCACTTACATGCCTCTGATCTCAAATTACCCCAATGAGAAGTGGCACAAGATCTCAACCTTTGTGTTCATTTATTTCACTCTTGTCTTTACCACTATTAACAGCCACAGATACTAAGTTCTAGTGGAGCTCCTATGATTTCTTTTAACAAACAAGGATAAAACTCAAAGGTGGATTTCCTCAGAATGTAATGCCTGAAATGGTAGATTTTGTTTATCTGTTCCTATAGATGCTGTAGTGGCTCAGCGCTGGAGCCTCCCACAGCTAACAGCTTTTGCAGTTAATGAACTATTTCAACTGTGCCTCAGCTCATCTCCCGTTCTCAGGATACTCTTTGCCACGTAAACACGCCATGCAGAACACCACCACCCTATAAACAGCTGGTGCTAAATTAGCACCATAATCTACATGTCTGAGCTGGTGGCAAGAGATAGTCAGGGATGGGGGATTTGAGAGTTTGAGCTCTACAGATTGTTCAGGTTGCTCTGGAGTGCAGTAGAGGGTATGAGTTCTGCTCTTCGGAACCCTGGCAGCTGTACTAAATGCATTTCCATGATCATTTCAACCTGCAATTTGCAGAAATCTGAACCCTTTTATGTTGTTTGGCTATTTCAGAAGTGAGACAAAACCAACTTCTCGCTTGCGAATTGAATTCTCATCATTTTTAAACTTCTGCTCCCCCTAACCCCAAAAAGATATTTCCAAAATTTCGCTTTTAGTTGCCTTTCTTCCTCATACTTCCTTAAACACCGCTCCCCCTCTGACAAAATTCTCCCCAGACACCCACACAATGGGACTTCACAATGTATTTCTTACAATCTCCCTGTCTTCGTTTTGCTTCAATCAATATGCTTAAGGCACAAGTTATTAAAATGTATGCTACCGACTTGACTTTAGGCTTCGAAAGTACAAAGAAGTCTTCTCTTTACCCAGCTAGTGAAGATGCTGAAAATAATCAAGCCTGGGACGGGAATATTTTAATATCATCCTTTTTCAAAGATTCCTCTGAAAAGAGAAGGTAAGTCATGGCAGAAAATAAAAGTTAGCAGGAAGTATTTGCAGAGTGTTCCCGGAGGCAGCTCTCCTCTGGAATCTGAACTGTCACCAGCACATGGGGCCTGGCTGACTTATGAAGAGTGTGATGTGGGATTGTTTGGCATTCTGCAAAGGCGGTGGCGTGTGTTGGGGGCCAAGGCGTGCTGGAGACTTTGGGGTCTGCCAGGCTTTCCCTTTCTCCAGATCACCCCTGCCTCCCAGCAGGAGCTGCCCCAGGCTTAGAAAAGGTTAACTAGCACAAACAGCCATCATTTGTGACGAGTGGGAAAACCCCATGTGTTACTCCAGCTTCTCAATGTGAGGCTTGAGGGGTGGGTTTTCTCTGTTGTTTAGACGGTTGGCATAGCGTAAATACCCAGCATGCTTCTGCTTTAGGAACTGGAAGAGCCTGTCTCCAGGACAGTGTTCGGGGGGCAGAAAACCGAGCCATCGGAAACCCTCCTATTGCTAAAGTGGGGGAGGTGAGGGGTGAAGGAGGTAGGGAGAGAAGATGGGTACAGCGTGTGCTGAATAAATGCGTTCACCTAGACCTAATCGGTTCAAATGCCCTATTTTCAGACCCCATCTGCTTATCTCAAGGGAAGTTTGGGGAACAGCTCCCGTCCCATTGTGAGCCCATCATCTTGCAAATCTATTCCCGTCAGACCTCTCATTATAACAGATGTCAGCAGAGGAATCTGAGCTGTCAGGGGACCGTCGACCATGAAAAGGAGGGGCAGAGGCTCAAACGACACAAACAAAACAGTCACCCCCACGACACACGTGAACAGGAATATTTGTCACAATATTTTCCCACATTGCACAACAATTGCAGGGCATATATTTTGAAAAGAAATGGGGAAAATATCACCATAAGAATAAAGAGGCAGAATCCATCAAGTTCATTTCCTCCAAGTTGAAGGATCTGTAACCTAGTCCTAAAATCATCTTTCTCTGCAACTAAAATTGATAGATGTTTATTCCCCACAACAGAGTTTCTTGATAATATTAAAAATGAAGAGCTGGCTAACTTTTAGGCTGGGCAGTAATGTAAAGGGTTTAAGACTTCAGTTTTGTTTTGCTTTTTCTTTTTTAAAATCCTGCCACATCCTGGGTTGTGATCAGCAAGAGTCCTAAAATGCTGCATAGTGTAGGAAGCAGAGCTCGATTTCCTGCCAGCCTTACTCTCTGATCAGAATGTTAGGGTAATCCATGAAGCCTGTCCATAGCAGGGTAACACAGTCCAGGGATGTTTTCCTTGAGAACAGTTTGTCTAATCTGAGTTTTCTGTTGTCCAAAGAAAGCAAAGGGTTGGGTTTTGAAACTGGAGATATTGAGATCACTGGCTTTTCTTCCAGCTCAGGATTTCAATGGTTTGAGTAGCAAGCCCTTTTCACTACATTTTAGGTAAAAGAGTATTAATCTGGGAGCTCTTAAAAATTAGCATTCATCAAAACATATTAATTTCTGGAATCCGAAAGATTTCCCTAAATTTCCACTCAATATCAAAGCCCATCGGCCGGGTGCGGTGGCTCACGCCTGTAATCCTAGCACTCTGGGAGGCCGAGGCGGGTGGATCGCTCAAGGTCAGGAGTTCGAGACCAGCCTGAGCAAGAGTGAGACCCTGTCTCTACTAAAAATAGAAAGAAATTATCTGGCCAACTAAAATATATATAGAAAAAATTAGCCGGGCATGGTGGCGCATGCCTGTAGTCCCAGCTACTCGGGAGGCTGAGGCAGTAGGATCGCTTAGGCCCAGGAGTTTGAGGTTGCTGTGAGCTAGGCTGACGCCACAGCACTCACTCTAGCCCGGGCAACAGAGCGAGACTCTGTCTCAAAAAAAAAAAAAAAAAAAAAAAAAGCCCATCAGTGATTTTGTTCGAAGACCAAAGCCTTTGCCATATCTGCAAATCGGAGCTTCAGTTCAACACGTTCTTTGTTGGAAAGAAGACAAATCCCTAAAAGGGTAGGCTGGTTAGGTTATTTTAACCTAAACTTTAAAAGCTGCATTATGAAGCATCGTGAGATTACAGTTTATACATAGCTTGGATTGTGATGTTTGTTGGAATTTTTGTTTGTTTGTTTTTAAGACCAAATGATTAAGGCAGACTCCAGTGCTGTGGCAATCTGTGAAGCATTAACATGTCATATAAATACCCCTTTAAACAAAAATCCTTGGCTATTGTATCCTGCTCTATGCTTCACAGAAACTTGCTTAACTTTCATGACAACACTCCAAGGCAGCCAGGCAAATGTTAATATCCCCATTTTCTAGTTGAAGAAATTGAGGCTTTCCAAGAACTAAAGTTTAAAGCTATGTCTTCCAACCCTAGCTCCCGATTCACAGCCATCTGCACGATGGATACCATGCAGTCATGAAAAATCAGGGAAGAAAAGAATATTTATTTAATATGGGAAAACATTTATAAGGCAAGTGGGAAAAATCCAGATACCACAAGTGTATATAGTATGATCTCAATTTGTTTTATAAATGGGTTTATTTATATACCTTGATAAGAAATATGCACAAAAATATTAATTGTGGTTGTCACTGAATGGTGAGCATTTACTTTCTGTTTTATACTTTTGTATTGAAAACATTTTATACAAGAAACTTGTAAACCAATATTGTGTCACCAGAAAAAAATAGTGGGTTGGATTGACAGTATGTATCACAAGGAATGTTCTAAATTAAAGAAAATTTAATCAGAAAGGAAAATGGCTCTATTTTATTGTGTTTAATTCTCAATTTCTGACACGATTACATAGAACATTTTTGGCTCTCACATCAATGACCTCCATGGCAAAGTGAGACATTGTCATCTGCCGTTTGAATGATATGCTTATTAAATTATCATTAGTATGTGTGACCCACTAACTGTATGACAGAACACAGAAAAATGAGGACGACTGCTGCAGCCGTTACAGAAGTGTCGGGCTTGCCAGCCTCCTCAAACAACAGGGGTAGGCACAGAGTCTTCAAAGAGGTCACATCAAAACGCTCTTGCCCCACAGGCAAGGTGAAGCCCAGATCACACAGACAACGGGGAATTGTGTTTCTGCTGGCACGGCTGGAACCAATGCCAATCACACCAGAGTTCACCCCACGGCTCAGTCCTGGACAGAATGCAATTCCTTTCAGACCAGTTCCGCCAACAGAGTGAGTTCCTCAACATTTTCTGGCTGCATTTCATGGTCCTCATGATGTAAATGAATATTTAGTGGAGAATATTCACTTTTCGCAACAATGGCGGTTGTGTCCTCTAACTCAATAATTGCTATACTTACTGAATACTATGGGAATTTGTCAGTGCTGAAGACAGCAAATTAGTTTGGGGGAACTTGAATTTTCTTCAATTGTCCCTTTCCAGTCGGGAATTCATTCTGACAGTAGAAAGGTTAATATCAATAGTACCCCAGAAGACCTTTCGGCTAATCTGATTCTCACTAATTCAGTGTCTTCAGCAGCTACTGTGGTCTTTATTATTACTCTTGTCCATTGTGCTTTTGGTCCTGGTGGACCTCAGTTCAGAAACATTCTCTGGTCCCCATTTTCCACAAAAACACCCTCTGCATGACCCCTGCGTCTATGTAAACAGTAAAACCACCATGCCAGGCATGGTCTGGGGAACCAAAGCACACACTGTACTCAGGACATTTGCTGTTGCTGAAGCTACTTTTTGAGAGCAACATTTTCTGAGATGATGTTTTATGGTACATATTATACATTGAAATATATGAAATTGACATGTTTGTAGGTCAAAAACTTTCAAATATCCGCAATTTGATTTTGGACAATCACACATTACCTCTCAAGCTACAAATTTTCAAATCACAGAATCAGATAATGATCAACTGAAAATGCATAGCACAGGTTAATGTTCTAATCTCCTTCTCCATAAATGATAACCTTTCAACCCTGGCACTTTCATGGGCACAGAAATCCTTTGTGTGGAGTCACTGCCTAGGTTTGAACACTAGTGCAGCATTTGCCATCAGCCTGGTCTTGGACAAGTCTTAATTTCTCTCTAAGCCTCAGTTTCCTCATCTTCAAAATGAGCACAATATAGTACCTGCTTCATACGGCCATTGTACAAATTAAATGAAGTATACTAAGCTGCATGCTTAGGCATATAATGAGTGACTAACACATTTAATTTTTTAATTCAATCAACAAAAATGTAGTAAGGACCTATTATCTCTAAAAACATTTATCCTCATGGAACTTACATTCTAGTGGGTGTTGTTGTCTTATCAAAATTCTTTGATGGCTATTTAAAATTTTTCTTAGGCCAAAATATCTGCTAGTCATCAGCCTAGAGATAGAGTTAGATTCAAATAAGTATCACAGAAACTATTCTGAGGCTTACATGCTTACGTGTTCTGTAAGAAGGGACAAGGAGGAGAATGTTGGGATACCTTATAGTGGCCACTCCTACTCCTGTTAATTGTGCTCCCAAATACCTGCCAAGCAGGACCCAAAGAATCCATGAGCCATTGGGGGGAATCCCCAGTACTGTTTCCCGGGTGCTGCTCTAGCCTCGGATATGAAGAGCAATCCCAACCTTATGTCACAAGTAAAATGAGGGAGTTCATTCATTCATTCATTCATTCCACAAATATTCACTTCGCATTTACTATGCACTAGTCACTTTCCTACACACATAGCAATGAATGAGACTGTCTTCTGCCCTCAAGAAACTTACACTACAATTGGAAAAGATGTAAAATGAATAAGCAATCACAGTAACCTGTAATAAGAGGTGTAACACAATTCTCTATGGGCCTCTCAAATTTCTGCATGACTTGTGAGCAGAAACACTAACTTCTCTCTTGCTCAGACTATCTTTTCAAGAATGTTTGTATAGCAAACAGCCTTGGAAGACAGAAATAGTATTTCCCTCCAGAAGAAAGGGTAAGCTTGTTTATTGTTCAGTAGAATAAAAATAACATCTCTCCCTGGGATAAATGTTGGGCATATTTGGTTGCAACCTGTTGTAAACGATGTAGGTTGTCTAAGCTCTGGATTTTTCTTTTCTGTAATATAACGCACTACATGTGTGAGGGTCACCTGGCCCTAATCACCTCACCCTGTGGAAAATGAGCTCAGGGAACTAGGGCAAGGAAATAATGATACTATGGTGACTGCTATTTCTGTGAGTAGTAAGCCTTCCTTTGTCTCTGAGCCAGGAGTCTTATGCCCTCTGCTAGAATTTTGGAGACTGGCAGGCTCAATATTTTAGAGTAATATTCCCAGAAGGAGGGATTGAGAAGCTAAATCCTGAAGGCTTGGTAGAGTTCACATATCAACGGGGAAGGAAAGTTGCCTCAGATGGAAAGAATGGTATGAGTAATAGTCTGGTGACAAGACTGGGCATGGTAGGCCCATTCAGGGAACTGGGAATCATTCAAGACTAAGTATAATATATAAAGAAGGAAAGAGCACAAGAACGAGGCTAGGGAGGTCAGCAAATCATGGGAGCCTTGTGTGCCAGTCTAAGGGGCTTAGATGTTATTCTAAGGACAAGAGAGAATCATCAAAGTGTTTTAAGTAGGGAGGTAACATGTCAGATTTATTCTTCAGAACAATTAAAACAGCTACCTCTTGGAGAATGGATTGGAGAGAGACAAGGATGGAGGATGAGATACTACAGGAAGTCACAGCAAGAACCCAGGCATGAGATGTTGAAGGCCTGAACTCTGCAAATAGCAGTGGGAATGGAGAGAAGTAGATCTAAGAGATATTAAGATAATAATTTTAGGAACCAACAGGACTCAGTGGTTGGTTGGATTGGAGGTGGGAGTGAGGGCTGGTCAGAGGTCAAGGATCAGAGTGAGTGATGACCCTCAGCTTTCTGATCTGAGCAGCTGAGTGGGTGATGGGACCATTCTCTGAGGGAGGAACACAGAATCAGGGTGGTTGAGGGGAGTGAGTTCAGATCTGCCCATCTGGAGTTGGAGGTGTCTCTGGCTCTCTAAGTGGTAACGTCTGAGATACGGGGAAGGCTATGGGTGTCAATCTCAGGGAACACACCTGGGCTGGGATTTAGATTTAGGAATCTTTGACATATAAATGTCAATTGAGGCAATGGCCATAAATAAAACCAGTCAGGGGAAATATACAGAATGAAAAGAGAATAGTGCAGAGGATAAAACTTCAGAGAGCAGCCCTTAAAAAATGAACCTGAGAAGGAGTAAGGAATTGCCAAGAAGGATGAGACCATCCCTCTCCCAGCTCCACGTGTCCAATAGCTGGGGTAAAAGAGAGGGGTTCTACAAGCTCATGGCAAGAAACCCACAGTAACATTCACAGGCTGACAACCACCACTGTCTTTGAGGCATAAGGACCAACCTCATCGTGTCCTTTCTCCTTTTCTCCCTTTGTTCACATCACTCTCCATGAGAAGCCCAGGATGCCCAGGTGACTCCTCATCCTTTAAATTCCCATCCCAGTAAGTGCCACCTCATCAGCAAGGCCTTCCCTTATCACCCTTAAAATTCCACTTTCTTCCACATGTCCCTATTACCATTTCTTATTTTATCATTCTGCATAGTGTTTATCACTGTCTAACATGCTATGTCTTTTACTTTTTAATTCATTGATTGTCTCTACCTGCTAGGACGAAAACTCCATGAGAGCAGAGGGTTTTATCTATTTTATTCACTACTGTCTCCCCAATGTTTAGTGCCTGGCCCATAGCACATGCTCAATTAATATTTGTTGAATGAATGAATGAACAAATGAATCTAAAGAATATGGTATCTCGCTTCATTAGAAATAAAACTTGGTGTCTTTGATTTATGCTCTCTTTAGCAAAGGCAGCTTCCAACTCTAACACAGAAGAGGAAGAAATAGGATTTTTCAGGAAATCTCTAAAGGTAGCCTCCTTCACAGGGGTTGATGGAGTGGTTCCATTGTCTGGGGAAATTATTGCAAATCAGATAGTCGGAGTCTTCAAAGTTTATGAGAAAAACCTAGCAATCCCTAGTGGATCCCTTAGAAGGAAGAGAGAATGGTGGTTGGATTTCCATGGGGCTAAAAGATACCAGAACCAACCTAATCCAGCGTTTCTAGAGCTGACTGACGCCAAGTGGTGACTTGAAGGACTTTGACCAACTCCAAACTGTGGGTTATGTTTTACAAATGCAGTTATAATTCTTTGGCTATTCCTAAGTCTCTCCTATGTAGAATTGCTGAGAGGTATTTGTAGAACTACCACTTTGGAAGCCAAAGCCTGTAGAACCCTTAGCATCTTTTAGCACTTAGTTTTGATGGACTGACCTCATTCTCCCTGGAAGAACCAAAGCAAATTCTTTACAGCACCAGTCTCTAACAAAGATGACATTGGGGCTGCTAGAAACAGTGTCAGTAACAGATTGAGCAGACACCAGATCTCCCCAACTTAGGTTTTGTAAGCTCTCAAAATAGCTGGATAATTTAAAGTTGGATTTAGAAAAAGATAATGGATTTCCTATTAATTAGGCACAAGAGGGTCTTATTTAGAAAAGGGAAATTTGTGGCTGTATTTCTACTACGTGAGTTTGTAGAATAATTTATACCAGTTTCATACAGACACTAAAGAAAGAAACAATTTCGTGAAGAAGAGAGTAATCATTAGTATCAAATGCTCAGAGAAAAAAAGGCTGAGTTAAAGTCTTAAAAGCATTTAATAGATTAAACAACAAGAGATCATTTATAACCTTGTTCTACATTCACAGGGAGATTGTGCAGACACAAGCCAGATTGAAATGAATTGAAGAAAAATTGAGAGATGAGAAAGTGGAGGCAGGATGTGCAGACATCCTTTCCAAAAGACTTCTAGTAAAGGAGAAGAAAGATAGCTAAGCTGGTAGCTTGAAGGCAAAATGGAACCCAGAAAGGTTTCCTGAAAAAGTAAAAGTTTTCAGTATGTTTGAATACCAATGGGAAAACTATGGTAGAAAGGAAAGGTGGACCAGATATTTTTTATGTTTTATTTTGTTTACTCACAAGCAGCATTCATCTCCACCCCTTCAATGTTTTCCTCTATCTCAAGCCTGGGAACTACATCTCCCAGAGTCCCTTAGAAGGGGGTCCATTTAACATTCACCAATGAGGGGCACTGGCACAAAATTGAAAAGGCAGAAGAGAAACCATGGCAACAAAGGACGGGCATGAAGTTCGTCAGACCTCCAGGCATCTTCCTGTGAATCATCCACTCTGGTGATTCAACAACTGAGATCGTTGGTGGCAGTACCCTGTGATTTCTGGATATTCTGTTTTCTGGAAAGCTAGTAATGGCTTTTCTGACCATTACCCATCCCCACACCCAGCCCTTCCAACAGTTTTGTGAGCCTTCAATTCCCTGCATTGTAACTCCTTGAAAGACCTAGAGTGGTTTCTGTCTTCCTGGCCAAATGTTTATTGACATAAGGAGTTTGGAGAAGCAAGAGAGAACAGGGCATTTTATGGAATGAGGATTCTGAGATAATGGAAGGGGATGAGATTCTGAGTTTGAGTGAAGGGTAGGCCTTAAAGCGGTAAACAATATTTCTTTAATTACCTCAGAAGTGAAGGAGGCAAACATGAGTATGAATAAGTCAAAGTAAAACAGAAGAGCAGGACATCCAAGAGTTCTGTTCTCTCTCAGAGGTAATAATGATCATTGCTAACATTTATTGATCCCCCAATACATATCAAATAGTGATCTAAGGTCTTTAAATGTATTAGCTCATGTAATCCTCACTGCAATGTAATAAGTACAATTATTATCACCTCCATATTACAAAGGCAGGAACTAAGGTACAGAGAGATTGAGTGTAGAGCCAGAATTTGAATTTAGGTGGTCCATCACTAGACACATGTGTATGCATACACATATATACATACATGTATATGTATACATACATATATATGAAATCAATTGCACACAATTGGATTAATATTATCCTTGGTTCTTATTTATCTATTTATTTATTATATTTTAATGAGGAAAAAACACCTTTCAACCCACCGTCCAATACAGGAACTTGCATATTGACAAGTTACATCTACCTGTGTGCTTCCCCAGGTCAGAACCCATGCCTCTCTCCATCTGAAATAATCACTATACTGAATCTTGTCTTCATCATAACTTTACTTTTTAAAATATAGTCTTATGACACATATGTATATTCCTAAAAATGATATGCTTAATTTTAATTTTTCTTAACTGTAATAAAAAGATGCCATGCTAAATGTAATCTTCTGAGACTTAATTTTTTACTTCATACTTTATGAAACTATGAGGTCATGTTTATTATTTGAACTTTTCCATTCTTCCATATTATTACTGATACTTTTATCTACCTGATCTATCAATTACTAAAAAAGAAATAGTAAAATCTCCCTAGGATAATGGTAGATTTGTCAATTTCTTCTTGTAGGTAAATTTTGGTTTTGTGCATTTTAAGGGTATGTTGCTAGGCAAATACACCTTGAGAATTTTTATATTTTTCTCATGAATTGAATCTTTTCTTGTTATGTAGTAAGTTCCATTATTTCTCATAGCCTTTTTTAACCTTAGCCTTAAAATCTAAAGTTATTATAACAATATTGCTATGCCAGCTTTCTTATGACTGGTATTTGCCTGCTACATCATTTTTTCTCCAATTCATTTGTTACTTTTATTTATTTCCCATTCATTATTGTCAACTACGTAAGCATAGCGCTTTATACATTTTGCATGATTCACTTTGTTCATTAGAAACATTCAATTATTGAACAATTTATCTCATATTTACATGTAGAATTTGTCATTTTCTCACATCATTTTTTTTTCCTTTTCATTCTTTCTGTATCCTGTTGTTTCAAATTTGACTGTTTTAAATAGCATATGGCTATATTCTCCCTTAACCCAGCCTTCCAGTCTTTTTATATTTTAACCGGAACATTTACCATTTAATTCTCTGCAATGACAGATACATTTGGGTTTTCTCCTACTGACTTTCTATTTTTCCCACCTTTTGTATTTAATTTTTCCCCTTTCTTGCCTTCCTCTGGATGGAATGAATTTTTTTCTTTATTCCCCTTCCCCTTCTACTGATTGAGAAGTTATAGCTACTATTTCTATTATTTTAAAGATTTCCATATAAATTACAGCATTCATATTTAAGTGTCACAGTTTAAAATTAATCATACATAGTCATGCTCCCCATAACAACACTTCAGACAAGGACTGAATGCATATACAACAATGGTCCCATAAGATTGTAATGGAACTGAAAAAGTCCTATGGCCTAGTGACATTATAGCACAATGTACTAGTCACACGTTTGTGGTGACACTGATGTAAACAAACCTACTGTGCTGCCACTTGAATAAAGGTATACCACATATAATTATGTACATATACAATACTTGCTCATTATGATAAACAACTACATTGCCGGTTTATGTATTTACTATACTACACATTTTACTGTTATTTTAGAATATACTCTTTCTACTTACAAAAAAATGTTTGCTGTAAAACAGTATGCCATGTTATGCAGCAGCAGCCTCATACATCTCATATTTACCACGTCTCTTGATTGCATTATTTTGATTGCATTATATACTCCTGAGCTTGATTTAATCTCATGTCGTTTGTTCATGATGGCCCCTAATTGTACAAAATTCACATGGCTAATGTTGCCAGTAAGAAGCCACATCAAGTGATTGACCTGGAAACAAAATTAAAAGAGATTAAGAACTATAAAGGTGGAAAAGGGGTGATGATTATGGCTCACTAGTCAGGCATGCCCTGTTCCACCATAGCTATGGTCTTGAAGAACAAGAACAAAATGATGGAAGCTGTTAAAGTATCTGCTTCACTGAAGGCAACAAGACTAATAAAAATTCAAGAAGGGTGTATATCAAATATAGAGAAACATCTAATGACCTGAAATGAAGACCAGACACAGAAGTGTATCCCTCTCAGCACCATGAGATTACACTCAAAGAAAAAATTGTTTGCCATGTTGAAAGAAAAGGCTGAACATAACTGCAATGTTGAATTTAGTAGTAGCTCTGGGTGGTTTAAACAATTTAATAATCATTCATTACATAATGTGAAAGTGAGTGGTGAGTCTGTGAGTGCTGATGTGAAGGCAGTTGAAGAATTGCTGGAAACTCTAGATAAGCTGATTGTGGAGGTAAATTATTTGCCAGAGCAAATCTTCAATACGGATGAAAGCTCCCTATTCTGGAAACAGATGCCTGAAAGGACTTCCACCCACAAGGAGGCCAAGTCAAAGCCAGGTTTCAAGGCTTTTAAGGACAAAATAACAGTCTTACTTGGGGACAATGTTACAGGCTACAAACTGAAACCCTTAGAGATCTGGCACAATGAGAAGCCCAGGACCTTAGGGCATATGAATAAACACACAGTGCCAATGGACCACAGGAGCTATAAGCAGTCATGGATAACCCAGCTCCTCTTCCAAGATGCCCTCCTGAATTGCTATGGCAGCAAATGGAGAAATACTGTTTGGAGAATAACACACCTTTCAAGATTTTGCTTGTTGTTGATGATTCCCTTGCACATTCTGCTTTTGTTAGTGACCTTCATCCTAATATCAAAGTTTCTCCCTCCCAACACCATATGTTTGATCTAGCCAATGGATCAAGGAGGTATAGCAGCTTTCAAGGCCTACTACCTGAGGAGGACCTTTGGCCAGGCTATTGCCACAGTGGAGGAAGACACTGATGCAATTCTGGAAGGGTTGCAATGTCTATGACTGCATCAGGAGCCTTGCTTGGGCTTTGGGTGATGTCACCAAGGAGTACATGAATGGCATCCAAAGGAAGACACCCAAAGGTTCATCCATGACTTCAGAGGATTTGCCAAGGATGAGGAAGTTGCAAAAATCAATAGGGCTGTGGCTGAGATGTCAAATGATTTTAACCTTGATCTGGATGAGAATGACATTGAGGGGCTCTCAGAGGTGGTTCCTGAGGAATTGACTGAAGAGGAGTTATTGGAACAGGAATACACAGCTAGAGAATGGGCAAGGAAAAGGAACCTGCAGAAAACAAAGAAGAATCCCTAAGAAAATTCATAGTGAGAGGTTTAGCAGAAGCTTTTTCAGACCTCAGCAAGTTCCTTACAAAGTTTTCAAACTTGACCCCAACATTGTAAGGTTTTCATTAATAGAGGAACATTCATAGTGCATTATCTGCTTACAAGCAGAAAATATAATGAAAAAAAGAAACAAACCAAGCAAACCACCATGGACACTTTTCTGAAGAGAGTGACACCTCCTCAAGAAGAGCCTCAGGCAGGTCCTCCAAGAGGCATTCCAGAGGAAGGCATTGTTATCATAGGAGATGACAGTTCCATGCATGTTATTGTCCCTGAGACCTTACAGTGGGACAAGATGTAAAGGTAGAAGACAGTGATATTGATGATCCTGACCCTGTTAAACCTAGGATAATGTGAAGATGTTGGATATACATAATGTATAAAAGTTGCAAATAAATGCATGTAGTATAATCCATTTTTTGTAAAAAAAAATATTAAAAATATTTAAATGTATATTTGTACATGTAGATGGGCATAGAGAAAGATGTAAAAGGATGCATATACAACTATTTGATTACTTTAGAACAGCTAAGAAAGACAAAATAGAGGGTGGGAGAAAATAAGGGGAAAGGGCTGTATAAAGAGGGGATATATACAAGTTAATAAAATGTACAGTAATATTCTTCCAAGTATGTAAAATTTTAATTAGTCGATGGCCAAAGTCTAAAAGTATCAAGACAAATGTGTTGATACTTGAGCTGTTACCTTGTCTGACAAAAAAAGGATCGACCTGATGATCTTGCACTTGTCTTTTATTTATTTATTTATTTATTTTTATTTTTTTTTAATTTTTTTTTATTTCAGCTTATTATGGGGGTACAAAAGTTCTGCATAGATATATTGCCCATGTCCCTCCCAATCCCCCGAGTCCGAGCCTCAAGCGTGTCCATTCCCCAGACAGTGCACATCG
>CM052440.1:14140663-14198405 GCA_028533085.1 Varecia variegata | reverse complement strand
AATAAAAAAAAAAAAAAAACAAATTATCTGGCCAACTAAAAATATATATAGAAAAAATTAGCCGGGCATGGTGGCGCATGCCTGTAGTCCCAGCTATTTGGGAGGCTGAGGCAGAAGGATTGCTTGAGCCCAGGAGTGTGAGGTTGCTGTGAGCTAGGCTGACTCCATGGCACTCACTCTAGCCCGGGCAACAGAGTGAGACTCTGTCTCAAAAAAAAAAAAAAAATAGAAAATAACAAGTATTGTCAAGGATGTGGAGACACTGGAGCCCTTATACACTGTTGGTGGGGATGTGAAATGGTAGCTACTATGGAAAACAGTACAATGGCTCCTCAAAAAATTAAACATAGAACTACCATATGATCCAGCAATTCCATTCCTGAGTATATACCCAAAATAATTGAAAGCAGGGACTGAGAGAGCTATCTGTACACCAATGTTCATAGCAGCATTATTCACAAAAGTTAAAAGGTAGAAACAACTCCAGTGTTCATCAGCGGATGAATATGTAAACACAGTATGGTATATATGTACAATGGAATATTATTCAGCCTTAAAAAGGAAGGAGATGATGACACACGTCATACCATGGGTGAACCTTGAAGACGTTCTACTAAGTGAAATAAGCCAGACACAAAAGGCTTATTGCATAATTCCGTTTATATGCACATCCTAAAGTAGTCAAATTCATAGAGACAAAAAGTAGAATGGCAGTTGCCAGAGGCTGGGGGAAGAGAGTGGGGAATTTTTGTGTAATGGATATAGAATTTCAGTTTGGGAAGATAAAAAACATTCTGGAGATGAACTGTGGTGATGGTTGCACAACAATGTGAATGTACTTAATGCCACTGAATTGTACACATACAAACAGTTAAACTGGTAAATTTTGTGTTGTGCATATTTTGCCACAATAAAAATAGAAAGAAAAGAAAATGAATTGCCTTTTGACTTATGCACCCTTAAATTATATTTTTCTTAGGTTAATGGCCCTTAGTTGGAGAGAAAAGCAAAAAGAAAATGAAAAAAGGAAAGAAAATTCCTCCACAAAGAGGTAAATCAACCATGCAAATAGCAGCGGGAAGAGCATTCCAGGAACAGGGAACGGCTAGTGAAAATGCTGAAGATGGGGATTCACTTGAGGGGTTGGGGACACGGAACAAAGGAAGAGTGGCTCCAGCAGAGTAAAGCTAGAGAGAAGACCAGAGCTCAGGTCAGGTAGGATCCAAAGCCACAGCAAGGGGCTAGTGCTTGGTTGCAAGCCACTGAAGAGTTTTAAGCTGGGAACACTTGGTCTTACTTATTATACCTTGAGAAGACAACTCTGACCACTGTTTGCAGGATGGATTTTAGGAGGCAAAGTGGAAAAAGGGAGGTCAAGCAGGATGCTACCACGACAGTGTAAGCAGGAGGTGACGGGGCTTAAACCAAGGAGGGCACCGTGGGGTTGTAGAGAGGTGGTTGGATACACGATTCTACCTATTGAAGGTGGAATCAGTAGCAGTTGCTGGTACCAGTGGTGAGGAAAAGAGAAGAAACAAACATCACTCTTGAGCAATTGGGCAGATAAATGTTCACTATGACTATGTAAATACCAAATAATTCATCTCAGTCCACTACGAAGTAACATCCTAACCAGAAAGGTGCCCTGGGCATAGTGAGCCCCTAGTGAATGCTGATGGGTTGAACGGCTGAGTGGATGGGGGCGGGAGGATGCTGAAAGGGAAGTGGTGGGAGGTGCTGGAGAGGAACTTTGCCTACTTCACAATTTTGCTTAGAGCAGGACCTGCTGACTGGTCTCCACAAAAAGGAAAAACAATAATCGCCAAAAAAGAAAGTTTGCTGCATGGAAAGATTTAATCTAACAAAGGAAAAGGAAAGGGCCATGAGGGGAGGGTTACACATGTTTGGACACATCCCCTGCTTGGAGAGCTGACTCCTCACAGGGCCGGGATCTGATGAGTGTGCAGGAAACCCCACTGCCCCATCAGTTCCTAATAACAACCGAGTGCATTTATTTATCCTCTTGAAGCACGAGGCAGAGGAACCAGAGAGGGTGCCAGGGCCAGGTGAAGGCATGGACATTTATTCATTGGCTCATTCAGCCCTCGCTGCAGGATGGGAAGCATTGCAGAGAGGCGGCAGCTTGGCCCTGATGTACATCCTACCTAGAGACATGAACATTTCAATCAGAACTGACGGTCGCTTGAGCCCTGGTATCTGATTCTCACAATAATAACCCTCCTAAAAAATTCAGTCCCTGAGAAATGGCAATGGACTAAAAGAGTGCCTCTCTATGAAGATTAAAAGTTTAGGGCCAGGTATGGTGGCTCACACCTCTAATCCCAGCACTTTGGGAGGCCAAGGTGGGAGGATAACTTGAGGCCAGGAGTTCGAGACCACCCTGAGCAACATAGCAAGACACCCATCTCTGCAAAAAATAATAATTAAAAAAATTAGCTAGGCATGGTGGCAGGCACCTGTAACCCCAACTACTTGGGAGACTGAGGCAGGAGGATCACTTGAGCTCAGGAGTTTGCAGTTGCGGTGAGCTATGACCATGCCATTGCACTCTAGCCAAGACACCAGAGTGAGACACTGTCTCCAAAAAAAAAAAAACCTTGGAATATTTTCTAATCATAGATAGTGCTAAACAGATGTATATTTGAGTAAACCATATGAAGTTGCCATTATTAGTCCTTCCTTGCCCTAAAAGAGTAACTATTTCATATGGCTCAACTTGATATCTGCCTATGCAGCTTAATGAAACAGTTTGGGCAAAATACCACCAAGGCAATAAATCTTAGCTTAAATATATCCCTATTACCGTTTCTGTCTCAAAACCCTAAAATATTTCTATGTGTTCTTTAAGAAAGTAAGTTTGAGGAATTGAAGCAAGTTCTGATTACTTAGGAGAGAAAATTACAGATATATTCCTCAAGGTTGTACCCAGCATTCAAACCAAGCACAAAAATGCTCAAGGCTCAAAGAAATTTGGAGGAGGAGAAATCCCCTTAGCATGAAAAAGGACAAAAAGAATAGTTTACAATCCTGTAAATGTGGAAGTGCAGAATGAACATTATACCATCCAACCCCCTTATTTTAGAATTGAGGTCAAGGGCTTTGCTTACGGTCAGGCTCGGTGGTTCGGGGCAGAACTGAGACAGACCCGTCCTGGAGATGGAGAATAATGAACCAACACACACCATGTATGGTAAGGCAAGAGGGACTTTGTGGATGAATGTAATTTCATGTGTAAGAAATAGAAAAGTGTTGAATACAAGTTACAAGAGTTTGATTTCCCAGATATCAAAATAATAATCCAATAGACTAAGATGTGAAAAAAAATTCACCAAGAAACAAGGATATTTTAGAATGCTGCCTTTAGAGAAGGATACTGTCACAAAGCCGAGTGGCATCATGAGCAGAAAGAACTGATTTTGTAAATGGCTCGGGTAACTGAAAGAAAAAAGAAGCATATGTTTTAATAAATGCTTTTTGAGCTTGGTAGTGCTAATATTTTATCTGAATTGTCTATTCTGTTTATCTGCGCAGCTGGGAAATTTTCACTTCCATGAGTGAGTTATTCGTTGCAATGATTTGTAGTGAGTGCCTGCTATGTCTCAAGCAGGTATCTGAGACAGATCAGTTAACTAAACAGTTGAAGATCCCTGCCCTCAATGAGCACAGGTTCTAATTAGGGAGACAGACAACAATAAACATAGTAAACAAGCTACTTGTACGGTGACTTAGAAAGTGACACGTGCCCAGGGGAATAAGAAAGATCAGGACATGGGAAGTTGGAGCCTTGCGGGTGGAGGGAGGCAGGGGTGCACGTTGGGGTCTTCAGGTAGAGCAGTCCGGACAGGTCTCACTGAGCGGGTGAACTTGAACAAGGGCTTGAAGGACACAAAGGCTACTCAGGGGAGAGCATTCCAGACCGTGGCAAGTCACAAGTAGAGGCGAGCCTGGCAGGTGTGCGCTTTCCTGCGTGCTCTGCAGAGCTGTGTCAGACCAGCCTCGAGAGCACAGCTAAGTCCTTTCACATAGAACAGGAAGCCTCGAGTGGTCCAATTTGTCCATGTTACTCTGTGCCAGGGATGACAAGTCCAGTAGTCCACATAATGGACCGCTGAGAATTGGTGGCCCAACACTTTCCGTCCTGGTCCAAGTGTGCCTGTGGTTTTGTGACTCAACTGTAGTCTCTGTATTCACTCTTCAGAACTTCCGTGGCCATGGCCACATTTTAGTGTGACAACAAGGAGCACTCAGTTCAGGGAAGCCTTTTAATGACTGAATTCAACGCACCACAGGGAATCCATGTGTTAGTGTCGGCACCAGGTATTAGAAAGGTGGTCCGCCACGACGGGCTCAGCACGAGACTAGGGTAGGGTCACCTGGCATCTATTACTAGTTCAACCGCATACTAACTTACTGACCCTGAATAAACCACTCAGTTCCTTTATGCCTCGGTCTTTACAGCTGCTAAATCAAGACAAAATACTCCTTGTCCAGACTATTTCACAAAGTTGTAATAATATTTAAGTGACATCATATGTACAAAAGTATGCTGGAAGCTAAAATGCACAAGGAAATATGGCTTATCTACCGCTAGTCCTCAGAGCCCAGCATAATGTCTGGCATTCCATAAATGTTTGTTGAGTGAATAAGTAGATAAGTAAAATTTACAGTGTGATAACAACCAAGAAAAAAAAAATCATCCTGTTTGACATGACCTATATCTACACAAAGTAAAGGTGTACATGGAACATAGCTACCTACATAAATCAGGCCAAATGAAATCTTAGATTTTCACTTGAAGACTTTTAAACAAGTGCTATTTCAAGACATCATTAAAAAGAAACTATAGATTTCTCTCTGTTTAGCTTAAGTCCTTTGGTCTAAAAAAAATACACGATATTATTACCCAAACCAGAGAAAGGAGAAAGGCAAAGAAAAGAAGAAATGCGATATTGCTCATAAAATCAGTACAAAAAAGATATTTTAAAAGAAGAAGAAGAATGTGAATTCCTTTTTAACAATCTCTGTATTTGGAATATAAATAGCCATTGGATTATCTCAATATCACAATAAGATGTAAAGGAGAGAAGAAAAATATTCTGTACATTGGCCAAGATGTTTCAGGTGCCAAGAATCCTGCCCAATGAGTAGACAAAAAGAATGTCTGGCTGAATTTAACACCAAGCTATTTGTATAATAAAATTGGATTCCACTGAAAGTGCCTACTCAGGGAGAACTCCACAAGCCAAGGCAGAAAAATCTCTCCTCATGGAAGACTATTTTTTAAACTACTTGACATCATGAACTGAGATTTTGAAAGCTTGTTTCGTTGGTTCTGTTTGCTCCACCTTGGCCAGAATCTAAATTTTATCAAGGACCACATTAGTCCTGCAGGAGTCCACGGAGGAAAATCCAAATAGCTCCCACTGATTTCTCCCACTGAATGTTTTCAGGGACTGACTCTTGTTACCTTTTGTGTTATAAAATTGTCACTTCCCAAAGCACCACTTTCTTTTGGAAAAATTCTAGGAGCTATTGGATCTGTTGAAACTATGTAAAGCAACTTTTTCAATTTTCTAGCTAGATGTTCAAGAAAGATCAATACCTTGCTGCTACTCTGAGATCTTTTTCTTCTTCAGTTTAGCAAAAGCTCCTGAAAGAACAAAAATAAATGCATTTTAACCAGAAAATTAACCTCAGATTCCCAATTTCTGGGCTTTCTTTTCCCCTTGCAAAGCAAAAGATAACAATCCCCATGTGGACAGTTAAGGCTTATTCTCCTTCATAAGAATAAACTCTAACCCTCTTGGCCATCTCACAAGGTCCAAGAAGACCTTGTTCAAGATTCATGGAGGACCAGAGCAAGTCAAGTGGCTGCCTCAGTGAATCCACACTGCCTGGATCCAAATCCCTGCCCATCACTTACCAGCTTCGTGATCTCAGACAAGTGACTCATCTTCTTTCTGCTTCAGTCTTCTCATCTGCAAAATGGGAATGATGGCAATACTTATACATTAGGCTTATGGTGAAGATTCAACAAGTTAAATTCGATAATTTAAATTTAAATAAATATTTAACTTTATTAAGTCAATAAGAAGATTCAATTAGGCTTACTTAAAATATTAAATGAATTAAAGATTAGAAGAGTGCCTGGCACATGATGAAAGCCATATGTGAGTTTACTATGATGATGATGATGATGATGATAAAGGTGATGAGTGCCCTTTCTTGAGTCCTACTCAAAGCACACACAAAATGTTTTATTACTTAAAGTGACCAAGGACTAAAAATTCAGTAACAAGCCTGGCATAGAGAAAGGAACAGTTCAACACTGACAGCCAGAATCCTACAGCCACAGAGGATGCTCCACAGTGCTCCCCAAGAGGTTTCCAACCTTCCCCCTACTTTTTGTTTTCCTTTTCCAATGTGGGAAAAGTCTCTTCAAACTACAATCAAGAATTCCTTTTCCCACCCAAGAGGAAACTATAAGCTCTCGCACTGCCACCACTGAGGACAGATTGCAGGGGAAAGGAGGTGAGTATTGATCCAGGAAGACTCAAGAAGCAAGCAGTGAGAGCAAACGGCAGCCCTGGAAAGAGGAAAGCCATCCCCAGCTTGAGTGACTGTCCACAGCACAGAGGGGATATGGGGGTGGGGGCGGGGGGGGAACTGCCTGTGAAATATTACACCACTGTGAACGAGTAGAGACAGGGATTGCAACAATCTGCAAAAAGGAATATGGACCACAGTAAAGAAAGTGACATTTTGCCCAGTAAGGGACACACGGATTTGCAGAACTGGGACAATCTAGGACAGGGGAAATCCACAGGCACCTCGGAGCTACAACTGGCTAAGGGTAGAGATTTGTGTAGCTGTTGCATGCATTTGCATATTTTAACTGCATAGTTATGGTCAAGGGTGACTGAGCACCCACTATGTGCTAGGCATCATTCTCAGCTCTTGTCAATTACAGGGTGGTAGGGATTTGAAATAACTTGAAGAATCTCTGTTCATAGCAATCAAAAGAGCCTAACAGAAACAAAATTAATTAATACAACTATTCAGACAGTTTCTGAACAATGCCATGTGAGTTATAGGTTTTTTTGGTTTATTTTTTTTAATGAAACTAATTGATAAACCCTATGCACAGGTCCACTAGCGCACAGACTGTGCTTCTACTTTCTGGCAATTTAAAAATAAAATAGTCTACCTGCTAAAGTCTAAGGCAGTATTTCCCTAAGAGAGACGAATTGAACACAAGATCTGGAGGTTGTCAATATGAATTTGCAAAAAGAGAAAGCATCCCTTGGTCTCAAAAGTTTGGGAAATACTGCCTTAAGCAAAGTTAAAGTGTTTGGGTTTTATTTTGTTATGTTGTTTTCCTGCAGGACTTCTCAGAACCTTTAATGGGCTAATGAGCATGATCAATCCATGAGAAAGGGACAGGGTTTCTCAAATTGTCTGATGAGAGAATTCTTCCCTAATACTCCTACAGCATCTCCCAGAACTAAACAGTGTTTGCTGAAACACTATTTGGGAAGTGCTAGTGGGGGTTCATTTTGTTATTTCACCTGGAATCTAGCCCATTCCAAGCACCAGATACTTGTCTGTTTGTCAGAAAGAAAAGAATCAGAAAGAAGCGTCCATCTTATTTCCCTGGTGCATTATTCAAGGTAACACAGCTACTGTAACAGACAAACTTCAAAATCTCATCAGCTTCACACAGTAATTATTTTCTCCTCAAACGGCAGTCGGATGCAAGTAAAATCACCCAGGAATCTTTGAAAAATACTCCTGCACCCCACTCCCAGGAGTTCTGATTTGATTGTTCTGGAGTAGGGCCAAGCATTAGGCATTTTTTTTTAAAGCTCCTGCAGGATTCTAATGCGGAGCCAAGGGATTATAAGGACTTCCTTATCTGCCCATTTAGGTCGCTGAGCTGGCCTCGGAGGGGCCTGTCTGTGTTGGAAAAGCTTCCTAGATTACCAGTTAATATAATGTTGTTTCAAAGGTTCAATGAGCGGGGCGGGGGCGAGAGATTCTTTGTAGAGCAAAAAGGATTATTTAACCAAAACTAGCATCTGTACTGCATGAATCTCCCAGTCAATTCAGTGTCATGAGATCTGCCCTGTCGGGTTGATATACTCAGACTTTATCCTTCCTGGTGCTGGATCTGAAACCCTCTCATCACGATTTCCAATTGTACCGGAACACCACCTACTATTTATTCATTCACTAAATATTTATTGTTTTGGGCAGTAGAGGGTAGTGGTTGGCAGCACTGGTTCTGGAGCCACACGGTTTGAATACTGGATTCACCATCCACTAGCTGTGGGACCTTGGGTAAGTTGCTTAACCTCTCTGCCTCAGTTTCCCCATCTGTAAAATGAAGAGAATAATCCTGTTTTACCAAGTGCTGTGAGAATGAAACAAGTAAATCCATGGAGAGGTCTAGAATAGTGACTGGCATGTATTAAGTTTTCAAAACGTGTTGGCTAATAATATTAATTATTTTTATTATTTTCAAGTACAGGTCTCTGCGCTAGGCTTCAAGGGGCACAGAAAAGATGAAGGTTATGCCCCTGCCTTCAAGGAATTCACAATTGGGCATGGGAGACAGGTGTGAGACAGGTGAGACTGGGCTTTCACGGCATTGTGTGCAAAATTCTCAGAGGGTCTGCAGGGACGTGTGCAAGGGCAGGACAGGAGGGCTTCCTTGAACAGGTGGCAGACCTTAAAGGTAAGATTAGACCTAAGGTCTCAGTCACTTGCTACCGAAGTGACATGGAAGAAAAGAAAGAGTGAGTCGAAAACACAACTGTTGACGTCTGCAAGGAGACATTTCTTTGCAGTCGAGTTTGGCAACTGCCCAGGGTAAAGCTACCCCCTCCTCCAAGGCCGGGACCCAGGCCTGCAGCATCCCCTCCATGCCCAGGCTTGCACTCACTTATGGGCACTCCCACAAACACGCCGAGCAGCAAGCTTGGGCCTTTGCACCGGGACAGAGAGGCCTGCGGTGTTCCACGGTGTGGTTGCGGAAGTGTGGGTAGGTCGCCGCACCAAAGGCGGGGGCACAGCAGACGGGAGGCAGGAACCGTTTCGGGACTTTCTCAGGCACAGAAATTCCAGGCCAGGCCTCCGCCTGAGCCCCTCAGGATATCCTGTCATTCGGCCAGGATATATATATACCATTTAGCGTGGCCTATTGCACCAAGACCCCTGGATTTGACTTTTTTTCCTATCTAGAGGCAGGTTTCACCTTTCTCCTGGTTCAGTCCAAGAAAAGGAAAGGATTTCAAAGTAAACACTGAAATGAGAAAGAATTCACTGGGAGTCGAGTTCACCTAACTAAGTTAAAATACCTAAATCATCCTGACAGGTGCCTGGCCCAGAGAAGGAGCAAATATTTCCTCATCATGCTACAACGTTCCATGATTGTTTTTCTCGGATTGGTTGTACAAAATTCCTTCTCCCCCGCTGAAACCACAGGGCAGGTAAGATGAGACTTTCCTATTTTTAATTGGTTAATTTTCATGATGTGTTCAAAAGCCTTTTGTTTGCCTATATCGTCATGGGTAAAAAGTACTCTCTGGACTTTATAAAATAAAGAGAAAACTTGTGGAGATCCTAACAGTGATGAAGCATCTTTCAGAAGGGGTGCTGGCCCAGTTCTTTCATTCCTGTGCTAACACAGCAGTTGGGATCTCTAATTTTAGTGCTGACATTCCTCTTTCCATTACAAATTTTGGTATCCTGATTTTTGTTTGTTTTAATAGTCTCATTATTGCGAATATCTATCATCCCATCTTTCTGACTGGAGAAAACAACTATGGTTGTGGAAAGATGCGTGTAGGGAGTTCCAGGGTGGATGATTTATCACTGAAAAATACAAGTATCAGAAATGTTTACAAAACCCATCCCCTCTGCCTTCCACAGAGCTGTGGTGAGAGTACCAGGGCAGTCTTATCAGTAGCCTTTGTGAAGTATGTCAGCACCTTGAACTCCCAAGCAAATGCACACAAGTTACCGTCACAGAGTGAGACCAACTACCAGCGAGCCCTAATCTGGGGTGATTTATTTAAAATGTATTTCACAATATATGATTTCTGATCTCTTAAGAGTAAATCTTAAACATGATTCTGCACCTGGGCCAGGAAAGTTTTTACCAACACCAATTTGACTCCAGTTGGCTGTACTCTGATAATGCTTTCTCGAAAACACAGGAAGATGGCCTTGTGTTTAAACATTCCAGCTCTGAAGTTAGGTAGGGGTGAATTCAAAACGTGGCTTTCATTTGTCTGTTTAACACATATTTCTGAGGATCAGTCATGGTGCTCCACTAGCTTACTAGCTGTTTGACTCTGAGCAAATTATTTAATCTCTCTCCAAGCTTTGGTTTCTCCCCTCTGACAGTGCTCCACAAATGGTAGTAATTATCATCACCATCACCATCATCATCATCATCATCACCGGGTGCTTACATTAGTGCAGAAATCAGGTCTTGAGCAGTGCTTAAGTTGAATTTCCTTTTCAGAGGGGATAAGTTTATAAATACTGTAAAAGAGGTAGAATGAGTCTTTCCATTTAAAAAGGGCGATTTGAAGGTAAAGGGATTTCTTAAGAAGAGAGTTTTAAATCTGGCCCAGTAAGAAAGAAAAGACAAGGTAATGTAAACCCCACACACTTATCCAAATGAGACTCTTTAATGTAAAGAAAAGCCTGCTTTAAAAAAAAATGTAGAGGTGACATGACAATTAAAGGGGGTTAATTCAAACTGTATCTAAGTGTAGGTTTTGTTATTAGACCACAAAGAACATTCCAGTGCTATTTTGGTTCATAATGCTCACCAAATGAAAACTACCAGTGAAAACAGAGATTTCATTTTTCTGTTTGCCACTCAGGTGCATAGAAGATAAAGGGCTAATCAAGGAATAACAAGGCCAGTAACTTACAGGGAGACCCTGGACAAGTCACTGCAACATCCTTCACCTCTGTTTTCTTCCCAAAATGAGGAGGATGATACCTGTCCTAGTTATCTTTAGAGTGGTGAAGATCAAATAAGAGAATGACTTTGGAAGTATGCATAACCACAAATCGTTTTATAATTGTAAAGTTTCTTCCTATGCAAACTTTACATATTTCAGTAAAGTTAGAAGTAGTGATGACATTTCCACATACATAACCTAGCACTGGGCCCATGGGACGAGCTGTAGGATCACACAGAAGCGTGAGACATGATCTTCCCTATCAAGGGGTTTCTAAATGGATAGCAAAGACCAACAAAATATGCTCCACTGAGTCAGCCACAGAAGTTGAGAAGTAGAAGTTGAGAAAAGGACAAGAGATGAGTGTGGTTTTGTGGAACAGGTGGACTTAAACAGGGCCCTGAAGGATGTGGTTTAGGAGGCCCAGGGTAGGGGAGAGAATATGCCAGTCAGGAGAGGCAACAGGCAAAGCAGAGAGGGGGGCTGGGTAAGAGGTACAGGAACTAGCATTTACCACCTATGACAGTCCAGACATTGTGCCTGGAAATTTGCACCTGTTATGTCATTTAAAGGTGTCAATAACCTCGAGAGTAGTTATGAATATCTTCCCTTTACAGGGTAAGCAATTCACTCAAGATTATACACTTAGCAAGATACAAAGCTTGACCCCAAATTTAGGTCTTTTGACCCCCAAGTTCAGTCTCTCTTCACTATACAGGGTTGCTTCATCTCAAGTTCGATGGGGAGATTAAGGAAACTTGAGAAAAGGTCAGCCTCACACATGGATTTCCTAAAGACAGGGACAAATTTGGTCTGGATCATTCATTTTAGCAGTTAATTCTCTGCCACCTTGTGTTGCTAAATAACTGTATCTAGTGTGTCTGTCTGATTTCCTCAATTCATTCATTAATCAGCAACTATTCACTGAGCACTACTATGTGTCAGACACTATTCTAGGGGCTTAGGGTTCAGCACTGGACAAAACAGAAAAAGATCACTGCTCTCCTGGAGCCTACCTTCTAGCTGGATTGTAATCTAGAGATTGCAAAAACCTTTGGTACAGGAACTGTATCCCCACAGCATTTGGCACCATGCTGGCTCCAGAGCAGATACTCTTGTGTAATCAATGATGGAAGAATATGCTTGAGACCTATTGATCTATGACCAGTTGACCTTGAATAACCTGCTTTATCAATTTTCCATTTGAATGTGTACTGTGCAAGATACTTCAGGTTTCCCATTTGGATATATGTGTGCAATGACATTACCTTACCTTGCTGGACTCCAGACTCCAGATCAGGCAAATGTGTAGTACAAACAATGCCCCTTCCCCAACCCACAGCCATGCAGACATTGCTTGCTGATCCCAACACTCTGTCCAGATAAGACTGAATGCAGCAAGCCAGTCATGACTAATCAACCTCATTGCCATCCCAGACATTCCACTGAATTAAAGCCCATGGAGAAGACTGGCCAAGCTAGATATTTTGTAAGGCTCTGACAGTGGGAATTGATATTCTTTTTTATGTTTGCACAGGCAAAAAGATGCGATAAGAAGTCTCTTCTAACAATTAGGACCCAGTGCCGATCCTGCTCGCTCAACTTTGAAGTCAAGTGCCCGGACGGTTACACCAAGATTACCAATGGCTCTGTAGGGGTTCGAGATTGCAGGTACTCGTTATGAGAAAATAAGTGTGCTCCAATCTTGAAACTCAAGGAATTGTGAATCCAAACTGAAACTCCCTATCTCAAAAACTGCAAAGCATTTCCATGGTTTTTCTCTTGCTCCAAGACAACAATGGGCCCAAACTTACGTAACTCACAATTTATGAACTTGAGTCTAAATCATATATTATTATCGATTCACATTTTAATACAAAATAGACTACATTGCATTGCACATAAACATTCTTCCTTTATGTTTCCCATCTTTACTTTGAAAATCTGGGTTTTGTTTCATTTGGAAAATGTTGTAGTCTTGAACATGTTAAGTCTTGGGTCTGGTAGTCATCTTACTAACTAGCTATCGATCCTGATAGTAATTAGAACCCAAAGAAGGAGGACAAACGAATTACAGCATGATTGCATTTTATGTAACTTTGCATTCTTAAAGACCTCTTAGGATTCAAAACTCTTGTAATTCAAGGCTAATCCTGGCAAAAGATGACAAACAGTTCTGCTCACCAGTTAATGGAAGCAGCCATCAAGTTCAACTGCAAATGCAATTTTGTATTTAGTCGGTCTACTAATTTAGAATTAGGCAGTACTCAATGAGTTTGTTTTTAATTCAGGGCTGAAGGATTAGTATTATTTTTTAATTTGAAATTAAATGAAACCTTAACAGTGTTACATCACAATATTTTAAATTCACATTTGCTTAATGTGACCACACTATATTCTATTATAAAACCCAAATCATCATTTTTAGTAAAATTTTTCCAGCATTAACTGCCCTAAAATTAGTAAACATATGCAGCAGTTAATACTCAATGACCAAAGTAGGCACACACTGGCAACCCATTTCAATTTATATCAGAATAATATCATAAAGATTTAGGGTTAAAAGTTAAAATTATATGGCTACTTCACTGGGAACTTTTTGTGCTGGCTACTTTTTTGTTCAAGGCCAAGATAGGCACTTGGTTATATCCCATCCATCCCCAACACACACACACTCACACAAACACACAATAGAATTTTTGCATTCATGCTCTATTTTAGAATTGAAGACTTTGATCTGTCATTCATCTCTGCTAGAACAAACTTCAAATTAGTTCTTCAGTTTTGTTTTATGTTTTGGGTTTTTTTTTAAACCACTTTATTGCGGTATTATGACATGCAAAAAGCTGTATATATTTAATGTATGCAACTTGATGAGTTTGGAGATAAGTATATACCCATGAAACCATCATCACAATCTATTATCTCCAAAAGTTTCCTTTTTCCCTCTTTTCTGTGTGTGATAAGACCACTTGGCTGGGCACAGTGGCTCATGCCTATAATCCCAACAATTTGGGAAGCCGAGGTAGAAGGATTGCTTGAGGCCAAGAGTTCAAGACCAACCTGGGCAACATAGCAAGACCCTGTCTCTACAAAATAATAATAATAATTTAAAAATTATCCAGGCATGGTTATGTGCACCTGTAGTCCCAGCTACTTAGGAGACTGAAGTAGGATGATCACTTTGAGCCCAGGAGTTCAAGGCTGCAGTGAGCTATGATCATGCCACTGCACTCCAATCTGGGTAACAGAGCAAGATTGTGTTTCTAAAAAGAATAGTTTTCTCTTAAGGAAACAACACTTAATATAAGATCCAGCCTCCTAGAAAATTTTTAAGCATGTATGACATTATTCTTTGCTATAGGCACTATGCTATACAGTAAATCTCTAGGACATTTTCATCTTACATAAAACATACACTTTGTACCTTTAACCAATACTTTGCCATTTCCCATCCTTCCAACCCTTGGCAACCACTATTCCACTCTCTGCTGCCATGAGTTTGAGTATTTAGATTCCTTATGTAAGTGAGATCATATAGTGTTTGTCCTTTTGTGTCTAGCTTATTTCTCTTCATATAATGTCCTCCAGGTTCATCCATGTTGTCACAAATTGCAATATTTCCTTCTTTGCAAAGGCAATGAATAATATTTCATTGTATGCACATACCACATTTTCTTTAGCCATTTATCCATTGGCAGATGTTTCGGTTGCTTCCATGTCTTGGCTATTATGAACAATGCTGCAATGAACATGAGAGTGCAGATGTCTCTTTGAGATTCTGATTTCAATTTTTTTGGATATATATCCAAAAGTATGATTGATGGATCATATGGTACTTTTATTTTTAATTTTGTGAAGAACCTTCATACTGTTTTCCATAGTGGCTACACCAATTTACATTCCCATCAATGGTGCACAAGGATTTCCTTTTCTCTACATCCTCACCAGAAGTGGTCTTTTGTTTGTTTGTTTTTTATGATAGTCATCCTAATAAGTATGAGGTGATATGTCATTCTGGTTTTGATTTGCCTTCCCCTGATAACTAGTGATGTTGAGCACATTTTTATACACCTGTTGGCCACTTGTATGTGCTCCAAAATTAGTTCCTGAGGGGATGTTTGGTTCTCCCTTGGGCTCTCCCTCTGCCCACCTTTGTGAAAAGATAGATGTCAATGCCAGTATTCTCAACATTTAAAAAAAAAAAAAAAAAACCTCAGCTCTATTCCCACCTTGACTGTCCATAAAGCATGTGGCTCTGCTGTTAATCAGCTATGTACATTTCAGGGACTGGTTTGGGAGGACAACCTTGAACTCACCATCACACTATTCTTAACAGCCCATTTGAGCAAAACAATATTCATGGAGGATTGCCTCTAGATGCACCAAAGCCTAATCCTGGAATAAGCCATGGCCACAGAGATCCCTATACATAGACAATGGCGTTTAGCCTTCATAGACTTGCTATTCCAGAACTGTACCTCAGCCAGTACTAGAAACTGTTATAAGGAAGTCATCATTGTATCTCCTAGTAGGATATGGTGGTGAATATTGCTTGCTACATTACACCACCTCCACCACAGAAATTTCTACATCTACAGTATCTGCAGTAAATATGCTAATCCTGAGTAATAGGTTTATTTTAAATCCACAGATCCTGTGCACCATGTAACTCATGGCCTTTCCCTTCTTGCATTGACCCTTAGGACACTCACTGACAAGTTTGAGGCCCACCTGTAGCACGACCCCAGGGCCTAATATCATTTATTTCATCTACTAACTTCACTTCTGATATCACTTTTGATAATTCCCCCCTATTTTCATTGTTTCCTGATTTTTTTCATCCATTTCTTATAATTAAATATAATTCATAATTAAGTTTTATTCTACCTAGAAAGGCAAATGTGTTCAATCTAAATTTTTTAATGATATAAAGACCTAAAAAAAATCTAGGACAACTTACCACTTAGAGTTAACTGCATTGCTCTTATCATGTGTTAATGTCCTCTCTTTACCTTCCAAGGTACACCTTTGAGATCCGGACATACTCCGTGTCTCTTCCCGGATGCCGCCATATTTGTAGGAAGGAATATCTTCAACCTCAATGTTGCCCAGGCCACTGGGGTCCAGACTGTATGGGTAAGTGGTACGACACTTAGACTTTGAGACTTGCTTTTCAATGTCACATTTCACAGAAAACAGAGATGAAGGAAGCCTAATAAAAGGAAAATATAAGCATCATTTTCTAGAAATTTCTGTTCCAGTCTATATGTAGAAAATCTTTCTTGCTCTGTCAGCTTTTATGAAGAAATATACTTTACTGCAGTTACAAATCTCGTTTTAAGAATTCCTTTATAAGTCAGAAAAAGGGCCAATTGAAAGAATATCCATTTTTATTTAGAAAAAAAAAAAAGGCAACTGGCCAAAAAGAGTAAGTAAAAGGCTGGGCTATTATAACCCCAAATACAATTTTTTTTAAGAAGAAAGTGTATTACATCTCAAAGACTATAGTTATTGTCTGACAACCAAAATAATTATTAAAAATTCTAAAATTTTAAGTCTTAGGATGGAATATCACAATCTATAATGGTGGACTTAAGACACATCATTATAAAGAAACTGTAAAGTTAACTGTGTAAAGTTATATGCAAATACATATATACATAAAAATTAATTCTGATTGGATTTTACTGTAATAAAAACTGCTAGCAAAGTCTGAATCAATGGCATCATTAGACTTCTGTGATCAAGCATAGCATTTGACACCTGTAATTGAACTTTTATCCTGATTTTAGAGGTTAACACTCAAATACTTGAGTTCTTGCTACCATATGTAAATTATGTAAAATCTCTCTCTCTTTTTTTTTTTGGTAGTCAAAAACCAGGCATTTTAATTCATAAGTTTACCATTTGTTCCCCATCTTCTAAAATGTAATGAAAACATCTCCTTAGGATCCACATAAGGAGAGAGATTAGTTCTCTTTTGCTTTGTTTTTATTCTTATTAAGGTAACATAAGCAAATTTTACACAGCTTGTAAAGTTTAGAAAAAAAAGAAAAAGTGTCAACTTATATCACACATAGAAAACCTTAAATATTTTGGCATATTTCAATCTTGGTGTTTTTTTCCATATAGCTTCTAAATAGTTGAGCCCATATTGTGTGTATGTCTCCTGTTTGTTTAATGACTAAATCAATAACAGCTTCCATTTGCTCAATGTTGCTGACATTAGGTACCAGAGAGATACTCAGCCTGTATTATCTGATATAATTCTGACTTAGACATTTTTATACCCATTTTGCCTATAAAGAATCAGAATTTAAAAATTATCTCTTGCCAGTTTCCTTTGGATTGGTAAGTGATAAAGCAAGTTCAAGTTCAAGGCTGCCTGGCACCAAAGCCTGCTTTCTTTCTACTCTGTCCAACTGCCCGAAGCAAACTTTATCCAAAAGGTGAGCCTCAAGATATGTTTCTAATGTCTCTTTTGGTTGGTAGTCCTTTCAGCCTTCCCAGTAAAAGCCTAGATTACACTCCTTGCCATGGAAAGAGCAAGGTTTGGGGTTTAAGATATCCTGGCCCTTGTGTCTGTTAACTGCTCTGTGTTCAGTTTTATCCCAGCATGTTGGCGCAGCATATTTCTAAGAGCTTAGCAAATCTAAATAAAATACCCAGATGCTGGGTCTTTAAAAGTGATTAACCCAGATTTTCAGATTTCAAGGAATTTTTTTAGGGCCAAATACGGTCATGATCATGTCCAGTTCTTATAGACATTCTGATACAATAGAAGGAACTTTTAGATTTGCTTTCCTCTTCCTAACTCATGGAAACTAATCTGATGCTAAGTTATTAATCAGACACACTGTAGACAAGAAGAGGCTTTGTCCAAGATGGAGTACAAAAGTCAGCATGTCCAATACAGTGAGTAACAGACCACAGCCAGGAGGGCCAAAGAACACAGGGCCTGGGACCAGAAGTTTTAGGTGTGAACTTAGTTCCATCACTTACTGGTTTGTGCAAATGACTTCCTGCTTACTCCTTAGACTCCCCATTTAAATAAGGGTAAAAAGTCCTTCTTTATAAAACTGTAGTAGAGATTTTAAAATGTTAATCTAGGTGAAAGGACTTGGCAAAGGGAATGACACAAAAAAGGCACTTCATAAATGTTTAATGAATAAATGAGTGAGTGGATCACAGCCACACTAGACCTCTGATAATGAAAGGCAAATAAAATGACACTTTCTCTGAGCCCTATTTAACAGTGGGTAACTCTTAAAAGGTCAGCAGGCAAAGAGAGTCCAAAATCTTTAGCGGGTTTCATGCCATCACGCTGTGCTATGTGCACACAAAGGTGGCAAGGTTCAAATCTATGATCAAGAGTCAGAAAGAATTATTTGACTGCTCAAGCATTTCTTTCAAAGAGGTCTCAAAGCCAGAGAAGCAAAACATGTAAAAATGGAGACCTAGGTATTATTCCTGCTATCCTTTCACTGGGGCAAAAGGGTACTTCCCTTTACCTTCATCTTCCAAACATACTAAATGTCTTGAAAGGCTTCCTTCCTTTGGCTCAGGAAAAAGATAAATACTCCACTTAGCTGTGTGTTTCACCTCTCACATTTTGTGGTGATGACAAGCAAGACCTTGACTACCACGTTACATTTCCGCAAGGATAAGGCCATTGCAGAGCTGCTGACATGTGTCCATCCTTCTTTTGGAGGAAACACATTCCCAAGCTCCTGAATGGCCTTGTTTCCAAAGCAAATGAAACATCCACTTCCTTTGTAATGCATTGAAAAATACATTCACACCCAATACCTCTGGGTTATGTTGAAAATTACTTTAATAGTATCTTACTCAAATTAGGAAATAACTCTATGATCATAGTGAAAACTTAGAAAATGCAGAAAAGCACAATGAAAAAAAAAAACCCATCATCTTCTAAAATTAGGAGTAAGACATGAGTTCTCACTTGGAGGAAAAAAATATCATCCTGACATTAGGAAGGTGTTTCTACCCAAATGTAACCTGCTTCTCCCTAATTAAAATTTGAACTGCTTTATCAAATGTGCATACGGAGGTCTTTTCTCATTAGCACAAAAACATATTTTTAACTTTGCAACTTAATCCCATTTGAACAGCTAATATTCTATTTGAGATGAAAGAGATTTTTTTATTTGAACAACCCTGTTCTTTTTACTCTTCCATGAACATTAAAGGATTTGTGCAACAACTCAAGGTAATCGAAAAACAAATGTGTGCAAAGGGGTTACACCTAAACTCAATTGTGGCCAAAACAATCTGGTTATTTCAAAGAGAAATGGTCTTGATTTTTCTTTTTCAGGTCAATGTCATCAGATTATCCACATTTTTTTTGGAATCATGTTATTTGCATTTTCCAGACCCCTTTTCCTTTCTCACTGCATATTCCTTGCCATTCACTGCCCAAGTTGCAAATAATGGACTATATGCATTTGAAACCATTCTTTTAGGCGTGTTGCTTTGAGTGACAAATGATGCTGAGTTCACATAAATAAGAATATATTTCACTTCAGTTTCCCAGGCAGACAATTCCAACCAGAGCTATAAATGGAATACAGGACATATTTTCTGCCTAGCACTGTGTACCAAGTTCTTAAACAAAGGTGATGACGTGGAATAGGCACCTCTAGAGTTTCTTGGCAGATAAAGTTACAGGGAAGTCCTTGGCCTCTTGCTGGACAGGAAGTTTATTATCTTCCTTTAAAGAAACAGACCAGCTAATGATTTGCTGACAGCTTATAATGGTTAAACCTCCTGCGTGAGGAAAGTCAGGGCACAAGAGACCACCAGAGTAGTAGTGACCCAAGGGAAATGTGATAATGACCTAAAATAGTCTTATCAGCTGCTTGAGCCTCATGATCCATCAGAAATGTGCCTTTGTAGCAAATTCTATATTTCTTTTAAGCATGGTTGCCGAGAATGTCAATTTTATCATCTTTTTCCTTAATGGGGACCTGAGCTGATAGAAAATGATTTGAGAAGCAGGAAAGAAATTGATACTTTTGCTTTTAAAATTTTATTTAAAAACCAAACAAGTGGGGCAATATACATAACCTAAACTTTTGTACCCCCATAATAAGCTGAAATTAAAAAAAAAGAAAAAAAAAACCAAACAAGTAGTTTTCATAAATTGTTAAAAGTCTATTTAGGCCATAAAATGAGGATTCCCCACACCCCCATACTCCTGCTATTCTTTTTCCAAAGTTCCCTCCAGGGTTGGCCAACTCATAAAAGTCAAGCATTCATTGAGTGCCTACTATATGCTGCCTTTAATCACATACATAATAGGCGCTGCTCCTAATCACATATACGACAGGTCCCTACCCCCAAGGTGCTCACGCACTACTGAGGGAGATGGACACAAAAGCAGGTGAGGAATAATAATTGTACCTGTGATCCCAAGTAAGGATACTGGGGCTTTGAGGATTTTTTGCAGCTTGCCCAAAGAGAACCAGCTAGTAAGTGCAGAGCCAGACTAGGAAACTAGGGCTATTACACTGCAAAGCCCTGGCTCTAAGTCATTACTCTCTCCTGCTTCCCAAAATATCTAGTCTCTCTATTTCATTTTGTATATTTCTATTGCCTGTCTTTAAGTTCACTAATCTTTTCTATACATCATAATAAAATTCTTTACAATCAGTGATAAAGAGAAAATCTTAGGAGCAGCCAAAAGGAAAAGACACCATGTCGAGAGGAACAAAGATAACAATGACGACAGATTGCTTATTAGAAACAATGTAAGTTAGAAGACAATGAAACAACATCTTTCTCAGTGTTTAAACTAATGAAGCTCTCTCCTTCCTCTTCATCCTCACCTCCTGTTGCTCTTTAAACAAAGACCAAAATCTTTAACAAGGCCCTTCTTTAATGATTTGGCTGTTGTCAACTGTTGAGACCAGATCTAAACCAACGGGGCCATTCAGCATTAGGTTGCTTTGGGTAAATATTGGGAACACCCAGTAGGCAGAGTGATGAGAGCTCTAGGTCTCTTCCCGTGACAACCATTATCCCAGTTTGTAAACCAGTATTACCTGGTTGGTTGTCTGTTGAATCCATGACTCTCCCCTCACTAGACTGGTAGATCCATGGAAGTAGGAACCGGGTCTGTGTGTTCACCCATATATACCCAGGATCTTACATGGTGTCTGGTCCAAACAGGTGCCCAGTAAGTTATTTTCTGAGTTTCATTAACTGTTATAGCACCAATCTGAAAGCATAAAAACCAGAGAAGAAGAAGATCTGCTCTGAATAATAGCAACTACCATTTATTGAGCACCTAATATTTCCAGTCCCTACAAAAACCTGCCTAGAAGACAGCACTGTTGCAGCACACACTTGAATTGAATCTCGGAGCCAGGCATGGACCTTCCCAAAGGAAAAGCAAAGGGTTGAGCTGAGATTCAAACTCAGGACATTCTGATTGCCTGTCCCAGCTCCTCCCCTGACACTATAAGCATCTCACATAACCACTGGCTGAGTTGGTGAGAGCAGCCCTAATCAACATCTTGTTTTTCAAAATGACTTATAAATATTAGCTATGCATCAGCATGTTTTCTCCCTCCCTTGCCTCTCAAACATGTCTGTGCTGTGGTCCTGGGCTGCAGAGCTGCCTGATGAGGTTGGATCGCAGCGAATGGTATCAGGGACTTGGGAGCCCCTGCCTGGGTTAGAAGCCTGGCTCTGCCACTGCTGTGGAAAGAAAGAGACCGTAGACTCAAAGTAGGCAATTTAGACCATGTAGTTTGCTAATATTCAGTATGCAAGGGAAAAATGGAAGGAGCCAGAGAGAAAACTGTCTACGGGTGGACAACATGACTCTCTCACCTCTACAGCACCTGCAAGTTACAAATGTTCTTCTAAAGAGCTAGCCTAGTAGCTCAAGTGAGCTACCAGGGCCTCTTTCAGAGATCTGTCTCCTCTGTGTTTAGATCTCTTTTTCCAACAGCTGCTGTGATGGTCTGAATGTTTGCGTTCCCTTCCCCCAAAATTCATATGTTGAAACCTTATCCCCACTGTGATGATATTAGGAGATGGGGCCTTTGAGGGTAATTAGGTCATGAAAGTGGAGCCCTTATGAACGGATTAGTTCCCTTAGAAAAGAGGCCCCAGAGAGCTACCTCGCCCCTTCTACCACGTTTGTTCCTTTGTGCTTGTTTCCTCATCTAGAAAGTGGGGCTAAGAATAAGACTTAAATTCTGAGGATTGCTGAGCAGCAAATACATGCCTCCTTTGGCAATTTTGTGGCAGGCACTTGCCTTGCTAACTTAAATTTGCAATAACATTTGGTCCTGCTGCCTTTACCTACACACATTTCATGGTCACTACATGATTTCTGCTTGATGCTTGCAGATCGCTTATTTCAACAGTCAGATTTCACCCAGTTTGCATTAAACCTATGTCGACTCAGCCCTCAAAGTGTAGAACAATCCCAGGTATAAAAAGAAACAGATTATTTTTCATCCTCATCACAGTAGTACCTTAAACTTCTTTCATTTACCATTATTTGTTTGTTTCTTTCTTTCCAGGACAGCCAATGGTACATTTACCATTATTTTAAATTCTCTATTTGATTTTGAGCATTGCAACATCTGGCTTTTTAGCTAAACATCCCTCTGCCCCAACATGAAATATAATGCTTGGCACATAGTAGGTATTCTCTGGATGTTTAGTGGATGACTGTGAAATCCTCTAATAAATGTCTATAAAAGCTCCAATTCGGGTCTAGCGCAGCCCAGAAATGCAAAACCCAGGCTTGTTTGGAATCAGCTTCCGAGTGAAATCTAGATTCCTTTTCTTACTTTGCCAAGCACTTCATTAATTGGCCCCAACCATGCTATTGTACCTCATTACCCACCCCCTACTCTTACACCCCAGCTCCCAAGTCCCAACCCCACCAAACTCTATCATTCCCAGAACAGGCCAGGCCCTTTTATAACTCTTAGGCTTGTACTTGCTATTCCCTCTTCCTGAAAAGCCCTTCCCTTTTAAGCATGGCCAACTCCTACTCTGCCTTCAAAACCCCAGCTTAGATGATTCCTCCTCTGATGTCTCTCAGATTCCCTAAAGCAGCATCAGTAGCTCCCTTCTTTGGCCTCCCTCAATATGCTATCTGGCACACTGATTAGGACGCATGGCTTTAGAGTCATGCCAAGGGCTGAGCTAAATTCCCAGCTTTGCAACTTAGAAACTGTGAGACCCTGAGTGAGTTATGTGACCTCTCTAAACTTCATCTGCTAATGAGCACCAACAGCAACTACCGTGAGGAATGGGAATGATTCGATTAGATCATTGTAAAGTGTATAGAAAATGCTCAAGAAATGGCAGACATTGTGATGCCCCCTATTACAGCATGTGACCACACTGAGATTCCCCTGTTTACACGTCTCCCTCCCTATAAAACCCTAAATGATACCAACAGGCTGTGCAATTACTTCTTATCCCTGGCAACTAGCACACTAACTGGCTCATAGTAGGTGCTTAAATGCATCCTTGCAGAATGGTTATGTGCAGTCATGAGTGAATGAATCTGAGCTGTTTGATTCCCTAGAGTGCCCAGGAGGAGCAGGGTCCCCCTGCAATGGCCGGGGCAGTTGTGCTGAAGGCATGGAAGGAAATGGGACTTGCTCCTGCCAAGTAAGTTCAGATACGTATTCTCTCTGCCCCCGATTCTGCTCCCCTTCTTCTTACCTGTTGATCCTCCTTAAATACACACACACTAGGTGGAGTCTCTAAGAGATAGAGGTGTTAATAAAAAGATTATGCAGGCCGCAGTGGCTCACACTTGTAATCCCAGCACTTTGGGAGGCCAAGGCAGGAGAATCACTTGAGCCTAGAAGTTTGAGACCAGTCTAAACAACATAATGAGACCTCATCTCTACAAAAAATTTAAAAATTAGCCAGGCATGGTGGCATGTGCCTGTAGTCCCTGCTACTTAGGAAGCTGAGGCAGGAGGATTGATCACTTGAGCCCAGGAGTTGGAGGCTGCAGTGAGCTACAATTATGCCACTGCACTCCAGCCTGTGGCATAGAGAGAGACCTGTCTCTAAAAATAAAAATAATAAAAGTAATTTTTAAAGTATGCAATTTGCAGCAAAATGATCTCTCAGAGTCTAGGGACCTTTAGGAGAGTCAATTAACTGCTCAGCCTTAAGCATATCCACCTGCAAAGTGGGTTTGAAACAGTGTCTATGTAATAACATTTGTTGAAAAAGTAAAATGAGATCATATATGTGAAAATCCTTTGTGAAACTATACAGAGCTATAGAAATTGTTGTCAGTGTTGCTATTAATAATCATCACTGTTATCAGACTACCCTTTGGTGCTATCCTCAGCAACCTTTGTGAACCACTGGGTCTGCCAATTGAAGATTTTCTTTGTCATCCTATGAAAGTGACTTTTTGCAAGTTTCAAGCCTTAGGAGAATTAAAGAAATCCTTCTGAAAGGGATTGGGCTCAACTGTCTTCAGAAATGCAAAACTGAAAGTTTTCCTTTCACCCCTGGGTGACAAAGCAGCTTTGTTCTCCAAATCATCAGACCCTTAGTAAAAAGTGATACAGGGAATAATGTATGCATTATAACATACAAAATGGCAAAGAATAAAGGAAAAACAGAAACAAGGAGCTTTAGGAAAGGCACACAGGGAAGACGTATTTCAGAAACAAACACTGATCACACCTTCCGTTGGAAATCTAAGTGCTTCCTGGGTCACGTGGGTCACCTTGGGTCTAATGTTTTGCAGGACGGGTTTGGTGGAACAGCCTGTGAAACCTGTGCTGATGACAACCTATTCGGATCCAGCTGTTCCTCAGGTACGTCTGATTTTTGTGTAATCAGAGCATTTGTAAAGGTTGAAAGTCCCCAGAGAGATTATTGCTTGAGGGGAAAACACCAAATGGTTCTATATAACCGTGTCTATACAGCAAAAACAAAAAGCTGACAACAAATCTGATGAAATGCCCTCATTGAAAAGAGAGACAGTGTTCCCCGTGGTTCTCAGCACTTGCAGTCAGCCACTCAGCAGTGATGCTTTCTAGCATCCTTACAGTTCCCTCTCCCCAGAATCCAGGATCCAACAGGCGCCTATTCCTTGCCCACCCAGCTTTCCTCTGGGGTCTTCCTGGATCCTGGTCTCAGCATACAGCCTAAATCTACCATAAGTCCCACCTAATTCTTATTTTTCCCTTCCTTTTGGGAAGGGAAATAATTGCGTGAGGTGGTCAGAGATTGGTCTGAGATTGGTGGTCCGAACTGAACAAATAAACCTGAGAATGGCTTGTCCACTCTCTTATTTTTGGTTGCCCCCAGAAGTTGACCCTGAGACAGGCATTTGAGTTCAGTGGTTTATTTGGATGGTGATCCCAGGAAACACTAGTGTGGGGAAGCGGCAAGGGGGAAACAAAGGGTGTGTTATCCAGCCAGGTACCACGGCGGACACCCTGGGGAGCTCTGTAGAACGTACATCTCAGAGTCATCTCACCCAAGGGGCCAGGCAGCCACATATGGTGCAGCATAATGGCTCCCCAAAGATGTCCACATCCAAATCCCTGGGACCTAGGAGTATGTTACCTTACATGGCCAAGGGGAATTAAGGTAGCAGATAGAATTAAGGATGCTAATTAGCTGACCTTAAAATAAGAGATTATCCTGGAATATCTGGGTGGACCCAATGTAACCACAGGGTCCTTAAATGTGGAGGAGGTAAGTAGAGACTGAGTGATGACATTTGGGAAAGACTCCACCAGCCACTGCTGGTTTTGAAGAAGGAAGAGGCCATGAACCAAGGCATGTGGGCAGCCCCTAGAGGCTGCAAAAGGCAAGGAAGGACACAGATTCTTCCGCAGAGCCTCCAAAAAGGAACCCAACCCTGCCAACACCTTGATTTTAGCACAGTGATTTTGGATTTTTAACCTCTGGAAATGTAAGACAATGAATTTGTGTTGTTTTATGACACTAAGCTTGTGGCCATGTGTTCCAGCAGTGATAGGAAACGAATACATGAAGTCCGGGAGGAGAGTTGTTCCTTCCCTGGCACTTCCAGTGCCCGGTGAGCGCTCCGGCAGAGCAGGCTCCTAAGGCTCACACCAAAGCCTCATGCAAAGAGCTGTGGATGTGGGCACTCAGCTGGAATGTTTGCAATCCTCGAGGCCCAAAGAATGTGGTTGTGATAGGGACCATGTTGGCCACATCCACATCTCCCAAAAAAGGAATATACCCAGTGGCCTTTCTCCAACACCACTTTGGTTCTGGCTTTTATGGAAAAATTAAATTTGGTAGACACTTCTTTGATTCAAGTGTTTTTTGCAAGAAAACCAGTGCACACACACATACACAACACGCCCCCATAAGTCTGCATACTCTGTAATAGATTTCATCTGCAATAGCAGGGGAATTGCCTTGTTCTAATCCACAGGGTCTTTGAAGGCTGGAGCTGTTGTATCTTTCTCTCCAGTACCTTCTACACACTACCTGCATGGTAGACACTCACTACACTTTTGTTGGATGAATAAACGAGTGAGTGAGTGTATAAGTGGATGAATCAATGATCTAATTCGCTCAGGCAATGTTGTCCTGACCCAGAAGCATGGTTTTAGAACCCAGGCTTTAGACTCAGACTAGGTTTTAGCTCCAGGGCTACTAATTGTGGGAACCTAGGTAAGTTAACGAAGTGTACTCTCTGTTTTTCAAATCAAAAATAATATTGCCTCCTTTATGGAAGATTTAAGGAAATAATCATTGTACAATAAATGTTAGCAATTATTACTATCACCTATCATTTCCTTAGTGTCCCCTAATCATAGGTGTTTCTTCAAGGGCAGGGTATTTAACCTCCCTAAGCCTTCCTCATCTATAAAACAGGAAAAATAATACCTGCCTCACGGGGTTGACAACAGCACAAAGCTCTGAGCAGTATGTCACAAGCACTCAAGCAATGAAAGTAAGCACTAAGCGAGGACAAAATGCAACAGTAAGCAAGTCACTGATAAGTGAATGAATGAATGAATGAATGACTCAGAGATAGTCATGTCCCATTGACAAGGACGAGAGGAACTTGCAAACATTTTCAACCAGGCGTCCACTGGGTGCCAGTGTTGTTTCATCCAATGAGGTGTTGTCCAGGGAGGTGACAATTCTGCCTGTAAGTGGGACAGCTCTATTAGGTGCAGTTTATTTTTAACGCTGGCTGGAACCTGCTGCCGCAGCACCCTCCTACCAGACTGCTTATTGGTTTAGAGATGATGTCGAGCTGCACCAGCCAAAGGTTTTCATCTCGGCTGCCAATGCCCTAGCCTGTTGAGTGCCTCACTCCCATCTAGGGCAATTGCAAATCAATCCCACACCATGCATCGTTAATAAGGGTAGCTAGCATTTGCTGAGTGCCTCCTGTGTGCCAGAAAGTGTAAGAAGAGGCTTCTTTGGATCCTCACACAACTCTTCGAGAGGGAGGGTTCTCACTTTACAGATGAAGCAGCAGGGAGGTCACTCAAGGCCACACAACTATTATGGGGGCATAGGCAGAATCTGACCACAGGTGTCTGACTGCAGAGCCAGGGCCCCCAAGAACTGCTCCCTTCTGCCCCTGGTGAGCATCCACCAGGCATTATACCCCAGACAGGGGATGGGGATCCTAAGAGAGATCAGATTGGGTTCCCAGCCCCAAGAACCCGGAGATGTGGAAGGCAACTGTGATACAGTGTGCACAGCCCACACAGGATGATGGAAACGCGGGCGGGGGCGCAGCTCGCTCTGCCACGGGGCACGTCCCAGGGGGCTGCGTGCACTGTCCCTCTGACCAGAATGGCCATGGCTTTGACTACGTTAAAGTCACACTGCCCACGTTTCACATGTCTCTAAAGCTTTGCTGAAGCTGATTCACAAAGCACCAAGAGTTCTTTTTATGACCATCTGGGAAACCCTCTGCCACTCCTCCTTCCCAAGGACATGTTCTTGGCAGCGGCTGGCAGCCCAGCAATGCAATGTCACCGGCTTCCAAAAGCTGCCCGTGCCAGGTCATTTAATCCAGTACAGAGGAAGACAGGACGCAGGGAGAGGCTCACGCCAGAAGGTGGGAATCTTACAGATAAGGACAACACTTGCAGTTAGTAAATGCATCAGGAGCAGAGACTGAGTTTCCCTTTGCCTCCTCCACTGGCTGCATGACAGCACTTAGGACAAGAATAGTCACTGTACCTCTTAGAACCTGGCTTCCCACTGCGCTGTGAGCTCCTTGAATTGAGATATTGCCAATTACTCGCATCCGTATACCTAGTGCCTAGTACAGTGCCCGCTACTAGGTAGGAGCTGAGTAAATATTTTTTATCTAAGTTGGATTGAATCTTCTCCTTTAAGCCCATAGGACATCCCTCTCCTTACCCTGGTTATCTCCATGACTAACTTGACTTCTCTCCAGGACTTGTCTGTCCCCAAAAGCTGCAGCCATAGGTGAACATCAAAGAGCTTTGCTCAAGTAGAAACAATGGCAATTGAATTTTTGAAGACGGGATGACACTTGCAAAGCCAATGTAATTCTTCAGTTATTTGAGTGAGTACCTGAGTCAGTCACCATCTATCACATTTTTCGTATATGATACAGAAATAATAATGATACCTGCCTCAAAGGGTGTGGTGAGCATTAAATTAGGTCATGCATACAAAGCACTTGGCAAAATGCCTGATAGATAGTAAGCACTCACTAAAGGCAAGTGTAGGATCTCACGTGCAAAATTTAAGGAGGCGTCAGTAATCAAGAAAAATAACTGTATTAGTGCTCTAGGGCTGCTGTGACAGAGCACTACAAAGTGGGAGACTGAAAACAACAGGAACTTATTGCCTCAGTTCTGGAAGCTGGAAGTCAAGAATCAAGGTGTTGGCAGGGCCACGCTCCTTTCAAAGCTTCTACAAGAGGATCTTTCCTTGCCTCTTCCAGTTGTGGTAGCTCCAGATGTTCCCTAGCTGTGGCATCATCACTCTAATCTCTGCCTCCATCTTCACATGGATTCTTCCCCTTGTATGTCTGCATCTTCTCCCCTCATATTGGGACACTAGTCATGCTGGATTAAGGGGTTAGCCTATTCCAGTATGACCTCATCTTAACTAATTACCTCTGCAGTGGCTCTATTTCCAAATAGGGACACCCTGAAGTACTGGGGATTGGGACTCCAACACATTCTCTTTTTTATTTTATTTTATTTTATTTTATTTATTTATTTTTTGAGACAAGGTCTCTCTCTGTCACCCAGGCTAAAGTGTAGTGGCATCATCATAGCTCACTGTAACCTCTGACTCTTGGGCTGAAGTGATCCTCCTGCCTCAGCCTCCCAAGTAGCTGGGACTACAGGCACGTGCCACCATGCCTGACTAATTTTTTTCTCTTTTTAGTAGAAACAGGGTCTCGCTCTTGCTCAGGCTGGTCTTGAACTCCTGAGCTCAAGCAATCCTCCCACCTTGGCCTCTCAGAGTGCTAGGATTACAGGCGTGAGCCACCACACACAGCCAGGACTACAACTTATTCTTTTGGAGAACAAAACTCAACCTGTAACAATAATACCTTTAAAATATGGAACAAAACATAAAAATAAACACAGAATTCAGTTCTGCACTTGCACTCCCCTGCTTACTCTCCTCACCCTAATCTCAGCCCTGCCGGATGCTGTCTTTTTCTAAAAGTTAGTGGTGTGGTTGCTGATCTTGCTATGGGACGCTGTAAAAGGTGGTGTGGGGAATACAAGGTGGGAGGAAGGCCTTCCAAGGGGTTCCAATCTAACAGTGGAGAAAAATGCGCAGATTGAGAAAGAAAAAAGCAGCCCTGACATTTGTCAGCTGGTCGCTGGCCTAGTTGCTGCCAGCAGGCTCTGGTGTCCCCTGCTGAGCGTAAAGAATTTCACAGAATACCACCATCAGACAAAAACTGGCTATAGCCATGGTGGAACACAACAAAAACCAGGCCATTGCATAATTATGTCTGAACAGAGAATAAACAACAGTGGACAACCACAAAAATAGCCCAACAGCTGCCTCTCCAGGCTGACATGAGTGCCTCTTCTTCTGTGACGGCTCACCCTTGCTGCTGACTTTGTGCCCACTGGTGTGTTCCTGGTGGTCGCTGGCTGTCAGCCATCGACAAAATTGATAGTTGCAGTGGGAAGCGACAGTGGGCAAGGTGTAAAGAAAGTGCCGCTGGAGCCCAGAGGAGCGCAGATTCTGCTTGGGGACCACTGGGGTGGTACCACAGAAGTGGGGCCTTCAGCTGGCCTTGAAGGATGAGGAAGATTTCAAGTGGCACCTGAAAGGGAGCACAGAAGAGGCAAAAGCATGGAAGTGGGAAAGTACAAGATGCCTCTCCTGCGACTTCCACCTGGCACGGTCTTCCTAGGCCAGCCCCAACCCATCTCTTCCTGGTCCACTCCCATTGGTCCGTCCTGTCGTAGCGTTTATCCCACTGCACTTCTCCTGCCATTAGACTGTGAGCTCTTGGAGGGCGGGGACTTTGTCCTGTTTCTCTTTGGGCCGATTAGTCTCTAGCACAGTGCCCTGAAGATGGTAGGTGCTCAATAAGTGGTTTGAAGGAAGGAAAGGAAATAGTAAACTAGAGTTATTCCACATGCTGGGAAACTAGGATGTATAAAATAAAGTGGTGAAAGATGAAAATGAAAAATTATCAAGGCTGCAGTCAGATTAGAGAGATCCTTGTTTGCCAAGCTGAGAAATTTAGATTTCATTTGGTTGGCAATCCAGAGTTGTTGGGATATTTGGGAGCAGGTCACCCTGATGCCATTGCTAATACAATGAAATGAATAGAACAGAAGGTGAGAAATTGGAGCTATTAATAGCTAGGCCAGGGAAAATGCTACTGCAATAATCCAGGTAAAACATGATAAGAACCTGAACAACGATGGTACCAGTGGAGGCAAAGAACAGAAGATCAAGGTGGGAGGCATAGAGAATACAAAGGACTTGATTGATTATCCAATGCTTGGAATACTTGAAACTTGACTAATCCTTGCTTTTCTAGTATTTTTGGTTAAATTTTTAAGTGGGTGTGTTTTTTTAATTATGTTTCACTGTAGCTAATATTAAATTGGCTTACATGCATTGACCAAATGTGTGGTAGGAAGAACAATGGCTGCCAAAGAAGTCCATGTCCTAGTCCCTGGAACCTGTGAATTTGTTAGGTTCCATGGCAAAGGGGAATTAAGGTTGCAGATGGTATTAAGGTTGCTAATTAGTTGATTTAAGATAGGGAGATTGTCCTGGATTATCCAGGAGGGCCCACTGCAGTTACAATGGTTGTTATAAGTGGAAGAGGAAGGCAAAATAGAGAGCCAATAGAGATGGTAGCATGAAAAGAACTTGGCCTGGTATTGCTAGCTTTGAAGACAGAGAAAGTGGTTATGAGCCCAGGAATACAGAGGGAGTCTAGAAGCTGGAAAAGACAACAGAAAAGATTCTCCCCTGGAGTCTCCAGAAGAAATGCATCACTGTTGAAACCTTGATTTTTTTTAGCTCAATGAGACACATTTCAGACTTCTGACCTCTAACACTACAAGACAAATTCGTGTCGTGGTAAGCCACTAAGTTTGTGGTACTTTGTTACAGCAGCGATAGAAAACTCATACAACGTGCTTCACAGAGGATGCACATGGCATGCTAGTGGCCCAGCCTGACAGTAAATTTTGCTACAAATGAGACACAAACTGGGTGCTAAAGAGTTGACCATTTATTTCAAATGCCCTACATTTTTTGTCCCTGAAATTATTTGTCATGGGGCTGAAAATTCATCTATTTCAAGCTAGAAAACATGGCATAATTATTCCAGGCCCTTCTAAATTTCTTTTTTATCCTTACATTGCCCTATCATTCAGGAAGTAGAATTTATTTGCATAAATGCCTGCTATCAACAGTGATTGAGTTAGTGGTAGCTTTTCTTTCTTAAATGTAACAGGTGTATATGGAACACTAAGTTAATTCTCTTGTTGAGGTATCCAGAGAAGAAATAAATAGTTTGAAAGTAGGGGAAAAAACCTCCAACGCCTGTGATATGCCTTTTATGCTTTATATACATTATCTCATGTAACTGTATGGAAATCCTTGCAGTTAGGCATCATTATCCATATTATACACATCTTTTTAAAAAAATGATGCTAATAAAAGGAAGATGAAGCCAGATTCACAGTGGGGTCTCTAGGACTTCAAATCCTTGGTTTTCTCCACCTCATCATGCAGATTCCCAGTGAAGACTATCTGACAATATTGCCCTTCTAGAATCTTTAGATGCGATCTATATCAAGTAATGAAAATCCCCCACTTTCTGTCTGCAGTGTGCAACTGTGTGCATGGGGTGTGCAACAGTGGAGTGGATGGCGATGGAACCTGTGAGTGCTACTCTGCGTACACTGGCCCCAGCTGTGACAAGCGTGAGTACCACTAGTTTCCTTAACAGCACACCAAATCAAGTAGGCACAGATGTATGCATTTCAATTTTACTCTACGGGGTGAGGTACCATCAAACATTGGCTGGAAGGAAACCCCAAGTTAAAAGGGTAAAAGAAAAACAGGAGGGAAAGGAAAGGAAGGGGAAGGGGGGAGGGAGAGAAAGAACAGAAGCAGTGTGGTAACAAGGCTATAGCTGTGTTTTAGGGACATCGAGCTGGAGGCAGTGTGTAGGGTGGAATGGAGAAGGAGACACTGGCTCTGGGGAGCCAGTAGAGGCCATTGCCACAAGTTGGTCACCTAGTGAAGGGCATGAGGTATATACTCCATACAAGTCTCAAAGGCAGAACACGTGAAGGGGGAGGAGGAAACAGAGGCTCACCAAGCCTACCTAAGTGACTCAGCAAAGGTCACACAATTAGTGAATGAGAGAACTGGGACTCAAATCATTTGAATCCATTAAACAATCTATTACGCTGGGTCCAATCAAGAGATGGAAATCACAGGGTAATTTAAGCAAGGGAAGTTTAATAGGAAGAATGAGTAAGCTGTAAGAGAAGGGTAGCTACAAAAATGCAAAGGGAACTCTGGGGATGACGGAGCATAACAAAGGAAGGACAAACTTGGAAGGGGGTGGGAATCCCCAAGACTGGGTGGGTTCAAACCTTGATGGAGAGGGTATGGAGGCAGCCCACTGGGTGACCGACAAGTTTGCTGTTTTGCCCAAGCCAGCACTGGATCATAGTCACCTGGCAGGCACGGGACAACCCTCCAGTGCACTGGGGTGCTGGGGCCAGTGGGTGAAGGCACAGAGGAAACTGGGGCCTGGCGTGTGGGGAAACCTGTGTGGTTACAGAGTGTATGTGTGCGGAGGGTGGCAGGAATGTGGTTGGGTCCAGGTCAAGGATGCAACATCACCAAGGGACTCTAGGTACACAGCAGGGGCAGAGCATCCCTGAACAGACCATGCAGCAGCAGCAAACACACACACACAGCAGAAGCACAACGCTACACCCTGGATCCAGAAAGAGGAGCCCCTGCCTCCTGCCACGCCCCTGCAGCAGCCTCTACTGGCAAAGCTTAACATTGCTCTGAAAAGGAGAGATGCTCACAGGGTCCAGCCATTACCGCAGAGCAGGTTCTGAAGGGTGAATTTAGAGCTGAGATGTTAAGAAATTGGTCATTCTGCCTGTGACTTAGCCTCACTTAACTTTTCCTCTGGACTTCAGTCTCCTGTAAAATGAAGGGGTGGGGCAAGATCAAAAAGCAACAAATGTAAACTCATTTTGTTGAAAGCCACTGAGGTGCTATGAGCAGTGGTAGTGACAGGGTGAATAAGACACAGCCTCTGCCTTCTTCCTGTGGAGGAGACAGCCATGCAGACCACCAGTTCAAATCCAAGGGCAGGTGGGTGGGATGAGCCCTCTGTGGGTGTGGCTGCTCCTGTCATTGTCTGAAGGACTCATGGGCAGGAGACCCAGGCCAGAAGCCGGCCTTACGGAGAACTCTGCCAGGTATGCTTCCAAATGAAAAAATAATTTTGTCAAGTCAAAAGATAAACAAGAGATTGGGACAAAGATATTTGAAATTCACATGGCAGGTAAATTTTTGTATAATGTAAAGTCCATGAACCCAATTTTTAAAATGGACCTAGGAACAGCTAATTTTCAGCATAAAAAATGAAACCCTTTCCAGCGACCCAGATCTCAGCCAGGAGGAAGGAAGGTTCTACCTTGGATACTTATCTCAGCCCTAGTGTAGCAGTCGTTTTTTATATTTCTGCTCTTCCTTTATTCGTTAGAATTATTTTTTTAACTCTCACTAGCTAATTTCCCATGACTTCAATTCTCTGTTCATAATTATCTATATTAAAACTTTCCCTGTTCAAATAATTATGTGGTTTCTGTCTCCTGCCTGGCCCCAAATACTGTATTGCTCACTATTGGGGAAAAGAAAAACAAAAAAATTTTAAAAACCCTCAGGTTCCCAAAGATCAGGGCTCCTCTCCCGTAATAAAACTCACTGCATGTATAGGTCTAAGTTTCATCCTCTTTCAATTGTCCCATGGGAATTGGGGCTTGGAAAAACTAGCCAAAATGCTGATACCCTGGCTATTGCTGTAGATGTGAGTAATAAATTGTCCTTCATCTCTCACCCAGGAGTTTTGTATCTTCTACCAGCATCCATGAAACTGTATCAGCTCAACTTGTTAGCTTTGCAATGGGCAAATACGTCAGACTTTTCATAGTTTTTGACAGCCTCTATGTCATATCTATATTATGAAATACTATGCAGTTATTAGAGATGAAGGCAGATCCTTAAAGGCTTCTATAATATATTTTAAATGAAAAATAGCATGCTAAATATTTTAACAAGATTCCATTTTGTTAAAAATATCTTACAAATAAATGTCGAAATTAATGTATTATATTGGTTGTTGACATTGGTAACTTTGGGAGTGGGATTGGAGTAAGAATAAGAGACCATTTTTACTTTATGTATTCTGTGTTTTTTGAATTATTACAATGAGTCTGTATTACTTTTTTGATAAAAGGGGATACTATAGTTTTGGGGGGTTTAGGACTGTTTATTCTACTAATGCAAGTATGTCAACAATCTTCCTTTGCAGCTGTTCCTGAATGTGCAGCCTTGCTCTGCCCAGAAAATTCCAGATGTTCACCCTCCAGTGAAGATGAAACCAAACTAGAATGCAAATGCTTTCCCAATTACCAAGGCGATGGCAAATACTGTGAACGTGAGTAGAATTTAGATCCCGCTAGTTTGTTTATTCATTGAGATATTTAGGTTATTTAACGGGAAAAAAATCCTCACAAACTTTTTAATAGGAGCACAAATGACAGTTTTTATTTCTGTCTATGTAGTTGATTGAAATATATAAAAAGTGCCAAGCAAAATGCTCATCATGTGGTAGTCCTCAATAAATGGCAATTTCTCCTTTTATTATCAAAGCACATATATATGAATAGATTTTACATGTTTTTATATCACCTTAATCAATGTTGGTATAAAATTTAATGCTTCTTTTTTTTTCCTGTCATGCTTATTCACTTTATAAGAGGCTGTATTGTGTATCAGTTCATAACATGGAGCCAGACTGCCTGGGTTCAATCCCAGATCTGCCTTTTACTAACTATATGACCTTTAATCTGCCTGTGCCTCAGCTTTTCTCTCTGTCAGATGGGGATAATAATGGTTTCAGCCTTAGGGGATTGTGGTAAGAAGTAAATGAGTTAATATATAGCAAATTTTTAGAGCAGGGCCCAGTACATATTATAAATTCTATAAGCATTAGTTTTTTTCTTTCATGCTATTTGATAGTTAACTACACACATAGAATGGCATAGTAATATATGAACACAATAGCTGTAGTTACAATTTCTGATGGCCATACATAAATCTGTTTGATGGAGGAAGAGTGATCAGATGGGTTGAGATGAAATATTTCTTTCTCTCTCAAAACTGTTGAATTGCCTTCTTCACCTTGACGAGCTATGATCCACTGTTGCTCACAGTTCAGTGTTCCTTCTCCATCCCTGAGTGTGCTAACGGCCTCTCCTTTTGTCATTGCCTCTCAAGCCATCAATCCATGTTCACAACCAATCTGCCACCCTCACGCTCATTGCACGTACCTGGGACCAAACCGGCACAGTTGTGCGTGCCAAGAAGGCTACCGCGGGGATGGCCAAGTGTGCTTGCTGGTGGACCCCTGCCAAACTAACTTTGGAAACTGCCCTACTAAGTCTACGGTGTGCAAGTATGATGGGCCTGGACAGGTGAGCAAATGGTGCAGGGAACTGATGTATCTAGAAGCTAGACAACCCACTGAAGATAAAATCATGCCATAGGTATCGTCAGTCTTCTATACCATCCCATTCATACTTCCAATGCTCGGTTTGAGCTTCCTCTCCAGACAGGCCTCCAGGTGCTCAGGGCCTGACTGCAGTGCCCACGCCCACCCCATCTGTCCTCTGAACTCACACTTTCCCAGCTCCCCCGTCAAAACTTAACTGTCTTACGTTAATGTTTTCTCCTATCACAGTCCTGTATGGTAACTGGCAAATTCAAAATTAGATTAACAAATGCACTGTTAACCAAGTCTTGGGTGAATATGTGATTGACTTTCACCCCAAATCCTCCATTCTCTATAGTGTCTTTTTAAGTTAAGAGGGGCTTTTAGAACAAAAAATACCCTGTTCCAAGGGGATGAAAACTGACACTATGTCAGGCAGCACTGACAGATTGTAGGGAATTGCGAGAACATCCTGGGGTGAGACACTGCCCATCTGAATCACATCATGACCTTGACTGATGATAAAAATTGATCTGGTCGGAGACCCGTGCTGAGGAGTTCAGTTGAAAGGCTAATATTGCCTTCATCCATCAAGTATTTAGTGGATGCCTACTGTGTCCATGACTGCACATCAAGTCTTCGGTGGAGGGAATCTATCCATACAGAAGGATATTGTTGCATGGGTAGGAGGAAAGGCTCAGTGCCTGACCCAAACACAGCTGGGGGTCCCTGCAGTCTAATCAGCACCCTGATGGGAATGTTCCTGGAATTCCCTGCTGAAAATCTGCCCAGTCTCACCTCGAAGGAGAAAGAGTATATCATGCAACATTTCTGCTATCAATTTCTGAGGCAGGTGTGCAGACAAATTCAAGGGGCTAAATCCCCAATCTCAAAATGAGGGTCTTTATGGGAAAAGACATTATGCCATGAATGCCAGGGCCTTGAGAGCAAGATTTAAAATACACTTTGTCTCATCAAAAATCTCATGGCAGATTTTCAAGTCTTAGAAACCCTCCATTGTTCACACAGACGCAGGGCATTGCATTGTTCCAGAGCAGATTCTCCACCTTGGCATTATTAAGATTTGGACTGGATAATTCTTTGTTGGGGGAGGGGGCTGTCCTGTGCATTGTGGATGTTGAACAGCATCCTTGGCCTCTAGTAGCACCACCCTCTTCCCACTGTGACAACCAAAATTATCTCCAGATATTGTCTGATGTCCCCTAGGCTGGGCCCCTCAGTTGAAAATCACCATTCTAGAGCAATACTGCCTTTAATCTGAACATCAATCTCTGCTCCCCTATAGACAATCTAAAACCAGGGTTATGGAGCCAGAGAGGTCAAGGGTTAGAAAACAAGAAAACTGAAAAACTAAACTTTACAAACAAGGGTTATGAGCTTCCCAACAGGTGAGATATATGAACATAATGTCCTCTTCTGGATACTTAGACAAATTTTCAGTTTAAGCTCACACTTCAGATCTACTCTGAGCTAGTTTTACTGGAGAATAAAAACATGAATGAAAGAAGAAAGCCAGCAGAAGTGACTAACTAGCATCCTGTTTGTTTTTCTCTCCCTGTCTACTGAAGTCTCACTGCGAGTGTAAGGATCATTACCACAATTTCGTACCTGGAGTGGGGTGCAGTTTGACCAATATCTGTGAATCAAATAACCCGTGTCACAGGAATGCAAACTGTACCACCATCGCACCAGGACAAACTGAGTAAGTCTTTTTCAATCCACCGCCAACTTTTCCAGGGGGCGAAAGGGGTGGCCAGTCAATGCTGTAAGTTCCTTGAAGGGGAGGAAATATGTCTTATTCAGCCCTGTATCCACCACCACCTCACAACGTAGAAGCAAGGATCATAGTGGGTACTGGATAAATCTTTCTTTAATCAACAAACCACTCAACAATTATTTCCTTCATAATGACCATTAGAACATTCTGGAACATTGGTTTGCCTGATAGCTTGGTGCGAAGTGGTCAGAATGTGGGAAAAGGAAACCAGTGTGACTGGGGAAACAAATGGTTGTTGAGATTACAGGGGTATAACCTCTGATGTATGTGCCTGTTTCCTCACTCATGAAATATTACTTGTTGGTGCAAAACAAGACTCGGGAAAGCAAATAAGCACTAGTGGTGTTTCCTTTGACTCCAGGTTTCAGAAGAAGGGGCTCACTGTGAACAAAAACATGTGTGTGAAAACTCCTGAGGCAGAGGCAGCTCCCTAGATAGGAAGGAGATGGATTTGGAGTTTAAAGACGTGGGTTGACCTACCAGATGCATGACCTTGGGAAAGTGGCACTGTCTTCCCAGCCTCAGTTTCTCCACATACAAAATGAACACGATGATATCGACTCTATAAGGTTGTTGTGACAATTATGTGAGACAGTTTTTCTAGAAACTGCTACACAGATGTATTATATTTTCATTAGTGACAAAACTGAACCTAGAACCCAAGCCTTTTGATTCCCAAGCCAAGGTTTCTATCTCTGTGCCACTTGTCGTTCTCGTTGTCATCAGCATCTGCAAAGGACTCATACTGCAACCATGAGCTCAAACCCATGATCAACATTGAACCATGCAATTATAAAGCAGTTTCTGTGCTTACAGAAGCTGCTTTATAAGCCCTTCTATATTTTTGAAGTTTATGCCCTTTATTATTAGGTTTTCAGTGTGTAGATTTGCCCAGACGGGTTTTATGATCGTTATGCTCTATCGGGACAAATATGTAGATCTGTACTCACTGTGGATGGAGTGGAAAGAGCTTGGGTATCAGAGCACACGGGCTCAAATCCTAGGTCTGCCACTTACCTTACCCTCTCTGAACCGAGGGGAAGAGTCGTACCTTCGACCAGGGTTGTGGTGAGGATTAAATGGATACAGTAGTCAATCCATAAGCAGGACCTGACATGTAGAAATCACATATGAACACACACACAAACACACCACAGCCACCCGTGTAGGCACATGAGCACCTGACATGCACATACACATACAGGCACATCCTCTCCTCAAACAGATTCTGGAAATACTGATAACCAAACAAGCCAGGGTACACACTTTTTAACATCCTCTGAGTAAGTCTGAGTAGAATACCTTAGGCAATTTCTTTCCTTTGTGTTTGAGAAGATAAAAATCTAAAAATGAAACAGGAACATCAGAATAGTATCAGCCATATGCAAAGTTGGGTTTAGAATGACAGTGGAACTAACGGTGGGTTTTAGGGCTGCCTGTGTCACTCACACACCTTCCCTCCCCCGTCATATTGACTTTTTCAGCTGGAAAGAAGAATAGGTATAAAAGTTGGCTATGTCACATTGATAAAATATGAAGCCATTGATCCTCACATAATTCAGCTTATCTAGGGTAAAGATTTATGCCTTTCGTTTATGCCTTTTCAGTGTGGTTAGTAGTTTATGCAGAATCTTCAACATCATGCTGCATTAGCCACAGAAGACCACCCGATCAAGAAGGATGATCTCAAATGTGGGCTCTACCACTCATCGCTGGGGTGACCTTGGACAAGTCTCTACCTTTCTGATCCACAGTTCCCTCACCTGTCAAGGGAGCTGGAGATCAAGAATGTCTCCCGGTGAGGGGCTGTGGAGCTCATGTACATAAATATGCTTTTAAACTCTAAGCTCCATCTTGATTATTCCTAGGAAGAAAAAATAGCTTCATGCCTGTTAAAGTTATGCCTTTTTATTTTTACTTATTAGTAGAGGTAGGAAGTAAGGAGCAAGAGAAGAGCATTTCTCTCTTATTTAATTCAACTCAGCTGAACAAAAGACCAGCCACGACTGAACAGGCATGTTGGAAAATGCGTGGTTTACATCCCACAAAAGTACAATAAACAACAGTAAATTGTAGAGACTCTTGGAACACTAGTGACATTGATGATACTCAGTGTTTATGCAAGACCTGTACAGGTTAGGATGTCCTTTATGTGAATAATCTTTCCAAGAATCCTATCCAAGGCAGCATGGTGCAGTAGCAAGAGGCTTTCCCAGGTGGATCTAGGTTTAAATCCCAGGTCAGCCACTTCCAGATGTGTTTCCAGCAGTTCAACCGTCAGACCCTTTGTTTCCCTTAACAGGGGTCCCTGCCCTGGGCACAGCATTTCAGAGAGTCTCATTCTGGCCCTCTCCTGGCTACACCAGAGCGAAGAGTATGGAGGACCAAGGGGACATGCCTTCCCAGAGCCTTAGAATACTTAGAGTATGTTAAGAGTACTGTAATTCCCTGTCTGAATGGCTCCAAATCAGCTTCCAGGGCCTGGACCATCCCCTCTAGGCCACCACCTCCATCATCATGGTCAGCCTTGTCCTTGTCATCATCATCATCATCATCTGCCAAGCATTGAGCTTTTCCTATGTGTCTGTCACTGTGCTGTTTTTCCTTCATTATCTCTTCTATCAACAGCCCCAGAGATGCTATTAAACTCATTTATAGGTGAGGAAACTGAGATTTAAGGAGGTTAAATAGCCTTATCATGTTGCTATAGTTATTTGTTTTCAGATTCATTTCAGTGGGAGACTCGAAAAGGGGAAAGTGTCTGTTATCATCTTTATAGCTCTCTTAGCTAGAAGGTTCCTAGAATTAAGTAGGTACTCCGTAAGTCATCAGTTAAACAATTCGGCACTGTCCCAGGTGCTGGGTTACGCTGATGAGTAAGGTGAGATCCGTGTTCTAGGAGAGCACCTGTCTAACAGAAGAGATAATGTCTCAAGAGGCAAGTCTGGTGGATCGGGTTGTGAGGGCGGTACCAACAGGACGACCTCTGGCAGCGCTCAACCCAGCTGGGGGGAGTCAGGAGGTCAGACAAGGCTTCCTGGAATGGGTCACACCTGAGACATAAGGCGAGGGTGGGAGGGCACTCCTGGCAGGGCAGGCAGCCTGAGAAAGGCATAACAGCCTAAAGAAAAAGAAGAGTTTGGTGCTGCTGGAATTTCAGTGGGCGGCAGGAAGAAGACAGAGCAGGACCCCGCTGCTTACACGTTATCACGTAGCTGAAAGGAGTCGGTGAGAACTGTCAGTGCACAGGTGCCAGATTTCCCTCTTGGAGGGATCACTCAGGAGATTATGTGAAGGACCGATCTGAGAGACAAAGACCAGGAGGAAGCCACTGCAGCAACCCAGGCATAGGGTGAGGGCGCCCTGAGAGGTGTGTGCAACAAACTTGTTGAAAATATATCTATTTGCGGTGTGGGACCATATTTAGAAACACAACTGGATTAATGAGTGTAGAGTTATTCTTTGGAAAGCTGTCCTCAAGGTGAGTCATATCTGTGGTATGGTGTGAGCGCAGCACAGTTGTGACGTAGTCACAGCACGTCTTCAGCTCTCTACATCTCTCCTCTCTGAAGTTTTCTTCCCCTACCTCATTTTGGTTCCTCGCTCATCTCCAGGATCCTGGTGAATGCCACCTTCCTAATCACCTTGTCAATTTCTGCCAGCTGTCAACTCTTTGCTGGGTAGTCAGGGCCTGCTGCAGCCAGAGCTTACTGACTCACAAGCACTAAGCGGTAAATTTTCAGGAATTTTGCAAGCCAGTCGGCATCGCATCGAACAGCTTGAAATTAGCCACGGTGACAGAGTGAACCATGGAAATTGGCAAATGCTACAAATTAGGGCTTTATCTCCCCCCCCCCCCCCCGGAGAGCTGGTTGTTAAACCTTTACCAGCACACCACTACTAGTGCATCTCTGCTCCTCTCTTATGAAACTAAACTATTGCATAAAATTTCTGTGACTTTCATTGTTTACATATTTATTGTATTGTTTATACATTTATTTCATTGTTTATATTATTTAATTTAATTACCACTTATTGTACAACTATTAATTTAGCACCTCCTACGCACCGAGTCCTGTGCTAGATTCTGGGGTTCCAGCAGTGAACAAACACACACATAGCCCTTGCCCTCACTCTTTTCTCAAATTTGATAGGGAAGCAGATATTAATCAAATAACCACACAGGTCAGGATAAAATTACAGCTGCTACAGAGAAGAGCTGCAGGCACCATGAGAGTACACATAACGGGACCTGATTTGCAGTGAGGGATTGGAGAAGGAGGCGTGCAATCAAGGAAAGCTTCCCTAAGGAAGCGGCGGTTGAACAGAAATCGCAGCTAGGAAGCGGAAGGGAGGGGAAAAGTATTCCAAGTAGATCAATAGTTCTGACTCTTCACTGTCCAGCAGGCTGGTTTCAGCAGCTTATTCTGATTAGTCATTCAGCAGTGGAGCCTTAGAATCTACATTTGTACATACTAAGCATTCCGGGTGATTCTGATGTGCATCATCTCTTGATCACACTTTGAAAAATACTGAGACAAAGAACATACAGAGATATCCAGTGTTTATAGAGACACGCAGTTTATTAGATATCCATTTCTTGGGGGCCTACGAGATGTCAGGTACTAGGAATGCTTACTTGTGTTTGTGCCTCTCTTCTGTTTTATTCTGGGCATCTTTTGCTTCATCTGTAAATGATGGCGTCGGACTGTATGATCTCAATGTTCAACAGCTCTAAACCCCTGAGAATGTGTTTTCGCTCTCTCTGTAGATGCACTTGCCAGAAAGGTTACGTGGGCGATGGCTCAACATGTTATGGAAACATCATGGAGCGACTCAGAGAATTAAACACTGAACCCAGAGGACAATGGCAAGGGAGGCTGACCTCTTTCATCTCACTCCTGGGTACGAAGCTATGGGTACAGATTTCTGCATAAAAGACAGCCCTCTTTCAGGCAAGGACAACTGCAAGACACAATTATTTGGAAAGGGAAGGGCTTGTCTATGGGGATCAGCCCTTCTAGGGGGAGGCCACACAGGTGGGAGGGAAAAGGGGGCAGCTGTTTCCAAGCAGACAGGCGGGAGTTAGTGCCAAGAGATCTAGCAGTGCAAGAATTAGTAGTCAGAGAGCTGAGGACAGGGTCCTGGGGTCACCATAGATTAACAGACCTGCAATAGCAGTAAGACAAGGACAGCTACTGATGTGAGGATGGAGACCATCCCCCTTCCCCTTGACCTTACAGGTCCTTCAGGTATGAACAAAGCTTAGCAGGTAATACTGGGAATAAAGAGTGACTGAGACCCCAAGGCAGCATCCATGTTCCTCAGTGAAGAAGGCAGCACCCATGTTCCTCAGTGGAGGTGTCATTTGAACTTTGAGCTACTTTTCGTTGTGTGCAACCATCTCAGCACCCTTTGTCTGCTAGCCACTAACTGCCTGTAATGATATATCCTCCCCTGACCCCCAGGCAGGGTGACAGCCTAAAACACCCTCATGAATTCTCAAACACCTCTAGAGGCCATTACTCCACACCCCCTTGAGAATGAAATATTGTAATGGATCACAGTATTAGATGGGACTTTCAATGAAACACGAATTTGGCCCATTTTCAAAAAATAAAACAGATTTGGCCAATCAACAGAAGCTTTAAAATATCAGCATTTATATTAGAATTTGCCAGCCACCAAAAATGATTTCCCAGAAAGAACACAGACAAAGAAGTGGCAATGCTGTGTGCTCTGCATAAATCTTAACCCACATCCTGCATAAATGCCCCACTCTTCCCAAGGCATCCTACGGGGAGCCAAGCATCACTGGCATGCCTTGGCCTCGGGGGCAATCTGCCAGGCTCCCATAGCCTTCCTCTAAGAACTCTCAGAATGTCAAATGTGAGCAGATGGTAGTGAGGGGGTATTCTAGGAACACTGGGCCCTCAAATATTTCCCTGGACAGAGTTCTGTTGACCTTTCACCTTCCCCATCACAAAATCCTGGTACACACTGCCTCCTGTGTGAGAACACAGAGCCTGTCCTGCCATCCCATTTTCCCCAGGGTGATGGAAACAGGACTGGCTACATACTTTGCAGGGCCCAGTGCAAGATGAAAATGTGGGGTCCTTTGTTCAAAAATTATTAAGCGTTTCAAGATGGTAACAGCAGAGCCAACCATGGGGCTCTTCTGAGCTGGCCTTGGATGGAAACGAGGGCTGCGTCTTTGCTCACTGAGATGGTGACAGTTCAGAAAATCAAGCACAGATCAGGGACTATGGGGTTGTCAGAGGACTTTGTCATGCCTGAACGGCTCATCGCAGGGGAGCCTTGTAGTCAAGGCTGCGGCTGCAGGGAAACTCTCACAGCCTTATATGCAAAACCTCCTGGGGCCATGGCTTCAGGGTACCTTGCATTCTTAGAGAGCTTCCCAGCTGACATAGGGCCTGCACAGACCCATCAGAACAGAGAAGGGCATGAAAGGACCAGTGATTACCTGATTTTATTCCTCATGTGCCACTGACCCATTTGTTGTTTTCTCTCTTTGTGTATTTTGACTGCTAAGACAAAGCTTATGCCTGGCCACTAAGTAACCTGGGACCATTCACGGTGCTGCTGCCCACAGACAAGGGATTGCAAGGATTCAACGTGAGTATCTGAAATCACCCTACGCCAAGGGGCTAATGCGAGAAGACTTAGTAGGCAGTACCTTGTTTTATTTAAAATAGGAAACCCCCCATTAAAATTAAACCTACTGATGGTGATTTTTTGATATACTTCTTTTAGTGACATATAACATTCTTACAGAAAGTACCCAAATTGTTAGTGTACAACTCAATGGATTTTCCCAAAGTGAACTTACTTGTGTATCCAGCAAGTCCATTGCCAGCCCCCTCGTGCCCCTTTCCAATCATTACTCAATAAGGTAACCCCTGAGGGTTCTTAACACACAGGCATGTGATAAATAAGATTTGCAGGCCGGGTGCGGTGGCTCACGCCTGTAATCCTAGCACTCTGGGAGGCCGAGGCAGGCGGATCGTTTGAGCTCAGGAGTTCGAGACCAGCTTGAGCAAGAGCGAGACCCCGTCTCTACTAAAAATAGAAAGAAATTATATGGACAGCTAAAAATATATATATAGAAAAAATTAGCCAGGCATGGTGGCACATGCCTGTAGTCCCAGCTACTTGGGAGGCTGAGGCAGGAGGATTGCTTGAGCCCAGGAGTTTGAGGTTGCTGTGAGCTAGGCTGACAACACGGCATTCTAGCCCGGGCAACAGAGTGAGACTCTGTCAAAAAAAAAAAAAAAAAAAAATTTGCATAATGTAAAACTGCTCACTTCCCACAAAAAGAATTAAACTAATAGGTAGATATTTGTTTCCTTAAAATCATTAGAAATGGTAACAGTAATAGGTTAAACAAGAAGAAAACTTCAGTCTTCAATGTAAGTAGCTGATATTTGAGATAATGTCATCCAGTGGGAATGAAACCTGTAGTGCCTGGTGGAGGTGTCCTATCACGATAGTATCAATGAAATAATTACATTTGGTTTAATATAAATAATGGACATCTTGATTTATATAAAATTGGGTTAGCTTAATCCAAGATATTTGTGGTAATAATTTTTGGGTTTTGAATCAAAACCCAGTAAACTTCAGGCTCTCTTACCCTAATATACATCATCATTAATCTGTCTGAGATCCGTCTGCCTATTGTTAACCTTCGGAGATGTCCTTACCCCTCTCCTGCTGGGGAGAACTAGCAAATACTGAATACCTCTGGGCTAGGCACTTTGCCTGTGGTCTCTTGTTTAATATATAGGTTAAGTTTACACAGAGTTAAGAAGCATCTATTGATTGTTTACTATGTAATAGTGACAAAATATAGATTTGAGCCAATGGATTTCAAAAATCTTAACTTTTCTATTCAAAAGCACTATCAGTTCACTCACCTTACCTGCTTTTTTCACAAAACTTCATATTTCCGTCCACTTCCTGGGTTCAAGGTAGATTTCTTGTTCCTTGTTCCTTGTTCCTTCTGGTGCTATTGCTATGCTATGCTTTCCCCACTAAGTCAGTTTCAGCGCTAGAGCAGCCTCCTGTGGTTTGAAAGTGTACCAGGCATCTCCTCCAACTCTCCAGATTTCTACTCCCTCAGAGGCCCAGCCCACGTCAATTGCACTGGTGAAATTCTTCTGTGTCTGAAAGAGCCCAAACCTAAGTTAGGGTGGCCTGGCATTGATGTCTTTAATACTAAGTAAGGTATAGCACGCATTACAAAATGCATTTTCCCCTTCAAACAACAGTCAAACTTGCTCTGTTGTTTCTTAGGTAAACGAGCTTTTGATGGATAACGAAGCTGCTCAATACTTTGTGAAACTCCACATAATCGCGGGGCAGATGAACACCGAGCGTATGAATAACACAGACACCTTCTATACCTTGACTGGAAGGTCTGGGGAGATCTTCAACAGTGATAAGGTAGGAACCTCTGTGGTTTTCACTCCCAGAACAAAGTTGTCCACCAAGCCAATGCCTGTAGCCTTCTTGTGGTTGGGGTTTGTGAAAGGTTACTAGGAACATCTTTCCTTATTTCTTGTTTGCTAAGCACCTGCTACAGGAAGAAGCAGGGAGCGACATCAGGAAGGGCCAGCGAGGAGGGCCAGGGAGGAGCGGTGGACTACTATGTAAAGAGGGTTGCAAAGCATTTGATTTTGGTCTGGTCTGACATAGTTTTCAAGGCGACCATCATTCAACTGCCAGCAGGAAGGAGAAACTTTGCCGTAAACCTGTTTCCTGGAACCATCTGCACAAAGCCAGATCAGCATTCCTCTTACAAAAGGAAATGGATTGTTTGTTTTAGATTGCTGGAGTTGGTCCATCTTCTCCAACTTAACATTCCTTTTCTACTAATACCATTAGTTCTGTTTGTTTTTTAAATAAAACCACAGTCTCCCTTTCACTAATAACTCTTTTGTGACTTTACTGACCTGGGGGGCAGGTGATTAATCAGCTGAATGTGCATGTGTATAGGCATATGGCTATCACATTTCACCAAATATCAGTAATTAATAGATCATTGAGTACTTGTTCTATGAGAAGTACTGGGATTAATCTTTATTGGTGTCTTATAAAACTCACAACAACCCTGTGAGGGAGGTACTATCATCATTCCTGTTGTTCCAACGGGAAATCAGAGAGGTCCCAGGATAAGTGCCAGACCCAGGATTCAAATGTGGGCCTGCCGGACTCCAAAGCCCACGTCCTTAACCAGTCTGCTGTACTGTGTGTATGAGGATGGATGAATACATGGATGGATGGATGGATGGATGGATGACAGATATGAAGATGTGGCTTCCTTTCTCACAAGGACATGCATGTATTCACTTGTTCATTCATTCAACAAATATTACCAAGTCTATAACTTATAGGAGTCACATGGGAGGAAAAGGGAACTAGCTTTGGTTATTCATTCAACAGATATTTTTATTGTGTGTCTTCTCTGTGCAAGACACTAAAGTAAGTGATGAACTTACAGAAAATTGAATAGTTTTCAATTGAAGCTCCCTTATGGAGCTTGCAGTCTTTTAGAGGACAGGTTTATTGTGCCTTATCCACATCTAGCATATGGTAGCTGTCAGTGATTTCACACATTATCTCATTTGCTATGAATGAAAACCCTGTGAGGTTAACAAGCAGATACCTTCATCCCCATCTTAGATTAAGTGACATCCAAAAACCACATAACCAGTAAGTAGCAGGACCCAAGGACTCAGGACTTCTGGCCTATAGTCCAGTGCTTGCCCCTTTTAGGACAACACATTAATTTTATTTTATCTTTCTTTGGTGTTTTAGGATAATCAACTAAAGCTTAAACTCTACAGAGGCCACAAGAAGGTAAAAATTATACAGGGAGACATAATTGCTTCCAACGGGCTCCTGCACATCCTCGACAGAGCCATGGACAAGATAGCGCCCACGTTTGACAGCAACACTGAGGTGAGAAATTCCAGGTAAAAGTGATGTCAACCCAACTCCATCTTTCTTTGTTCCCTGGAAAGTCACATCCAAGAAGAAAGTGCATGCCATCACTCTATGCTTGTCCTTCACTTGTACTAGGGGCTCAAGCAGAAAAAAGATGGGACAATTTTTCCATTTTCAATAGAATTCTGGGTATCTCTGCAGAAAGAAAGAAAGGCATACAGTCGTGTATGGGAAAGATCTGGATAGTTTTACCTCTTTTTTTTTTTTTTTACCACATCAGACAATTCAGTCCAGTGACCAATTGTCATGCAAATTTATTCCTCATGCTTCATGAAGGAGGGCAGTTGTTGCTGCAATAAAATTTATTCCCTCTGACCTGTATGATGAGGATCAAAGACAATTCAGAACACGCAGGTCTGAGCTACCACTTAAATAACAGCAAGCATTTGTATAATGCATTACTGTTGACCGGGTTCTTTTATATATATCCACACTTACACATATACTCTGTCATCAGTCTTTTAAGGTTAGGGTTTGTATTTATTAAACCACCTTGTTATATTTTTACTGATTTTTAAGCAAAATGTCTCTTTTAGCAAACCATCATGGCAATGCTACAACCAAGATACAACAAGTTCAGATCTTTGTTAGAGGTATGTACTTTTCATGAATTTTTGAAAAATTTTTATGTCAAGTCCTTTATAAAATTATCAGGAGTATCCATTATAAATACTTTCTGGGGAATTACTTCAAATATTTGTCCGAGGTAGGTTGCCGATACAAAGTTTCATTTGTCAAATGCAGGAAACCAATATGGGACATGCCTTAGATGAGGATGGAGTTGGTGGACCATACACCATTTTTGTTCCAAGCAATGAAGCATTGAATAACATGGACAGCACTCTCGATTACCTCCTTTCTCCAGAGGTACTGTACCCTGCTTACTGTGATGGCATTGTATCAGCTTCACTGTCTCAGTCTGTGTCCATACAAGCTTTTACTAAACTAAGGAGAACAAATAAGTAGCACATGTATCATCACCTATCCTCCCACAACCAAGGCAGACATCACTAATCAATCACAACATTCTGAAACTAAGCCTGGATGTGGCTTTAGTCTCCTCAATAGAGTTCCAAATAGCTATGATCAATTAGATGTCACAGGAAATAAAATCTATTTGCAACCCCAGGTCTAAATGGTTGGTTTGATTTGTCCTGGATCTTCTAATATTTCTCAGTAATAAAATTAACATTTATATTTTAAGTTTCCTACAACTCTAAAACCATCTAGAGAGTGAAACCTAAACTAGGCCATCGAGAGCCAGGCCTAGGCTAAACTTTAAAAGTAATAAATGTTATTTTTAGATGTTCCAGCCTTTCCTTTCTATTGTTTTCATCCCTCTCCACAGTAACCCTTTTCTTATATACCATGGGCCTTCAATTCTTTCACTTTCCCCTCTAAAAAAGAGATTACTGACTCCTTCATACCAGGCTATAAATGACTAAAACCATTTAAAGTGTTTCTTCTCCCAGAAATAACAGCCTTAACCTGAAGAGGAGAGCTAATTATGGAATTTTGTTCTTAGAACACCAAATGGTGGAATTACATGAAGGGCCACTAGCTTTCTTCAAGCGCCCTAAAATCATGCCGCCATCTTGGCAATACAGCAAGATTACCTATGACTTCGTATAGATCAGTGTTGATTATTCACAATGGGGGTAATGTCCAAATCTTTTAGGATATTGATTCCCAAACTTCAATGTGATCAGGAATCAACCATGGAGCTTGTTAAATAGGCAGATTCTGAAGCCTTACCCCAAACACTCTGATTTAGTGGTGCTGGAATGAGGCCCAGAAATAGCTATGCTGGTCAGCACCAACTTTCTAACTCAGGTAATATCAAGCCACACTGTCTGGGGGACCCTAAAACTTGTTACCTGTTTGGTTTCAGGGTTCACATGGATACATCCCTTTCTGGAATACTGTCAGGTATTTACAGGGATATCTTGCTTTCAAAAAACTTTGGATTAAAAAAAAACTTATCAAGAAGATAAATCAGAAGGTAATACTCTCTTACCCTGCAAACAGATGTTCAGTGTATGAAAGGATTTGCTGCAGGTTTCTTTAGAAAATCCCAGATCCCCCAGGGTCTTCCAAAATAGGGTATTATTTTAAAAATATGATTCACACTCCAATTTTCTGAAACCTAGCTATTGCAGAAAAACGGTTAAACCTCTCTTTAGAACTCACATTCATCCTTCAAGTGAGCTAAAAAAGTAATGTTGCTCCCCTGGGAAATTATTAAAATCCTGAGATTATACAGCCTCCCTGAGTGCATAGCTTCTAATTTGACACAGATTTTTTTTTAAAATAATAATGCTAAAGGAGTTTGCAGGCACTAATCAGGTATACTTAAAATTACAATAAAACTTTTTAATTAAAGTAGGGTGAAAAATCAACCTCCCTGCTCTTTTGTCCGACACCTTTGTTCAGAAAACTCTTCTCTTTCTCCTCCCTCGTAACTGTTTCCAGCGGTGGCTGGGGATGGCTCATTCAGGCTTTCAGACTGTGTGTATCTCTTCCCAACTCTGTTCAACGAGATCTCGGTAGCTGGAAATTAGCCTTTGGTAAGAATATTCATACCACAGAAACTGGTCGACCATGCCACCACCCCTGGCTCTCAATCTTGTTTCTCTCAAAGGCAGTATCTTTCTGCCTGCAAAGAATATAAAACTTCAGGTCTCTTCGTTCTGAGTTAAAAATTGCTTTTCCACTTCGATTTCTAGGTGAGAAGTGGAATGATCATTTATGCCTCTTTCTTGGGTACAGAGCCTGTACAGGTTAAATTTCTCAGCCTAGGGAAAGCTGTTTCCCTCTCTGTCTTTCTCAATAGCATCCTTTAGCTTTATCTTCGGGGAAGAACCTCAGCTGGAGACAGGAAAGTCCCCATGAGCTACGCCAATGAAATGGAAAATAAACTGGTTTCATTAGGAGAAGGGTTTCTAACTCCGACTTTGGAATGCCGTGTTTCCTTTCCGGTGTATCTTTTTACTTTTCCCTGAAGCAAAATTTCAGTCTGGAAATTATCCCATCCCCGCAGAGACGGCAGCTTCTCACTACAAGCCCATTTTCTGGCTTCATCACTGCACTAGACAGAAATCAGAGCAAGGAGAGCAAGAGACTTGCCCGTGTCAGTTCGCACATACCTTGCAAGTACAACGGGGAAAGGGAGGTAGACTTACAGAGTTCAAAGTCATATTAACAATGTGGTAGAAAAACTCTTTCTGACTCTGGCACCAAAGGATTTGGGTAGTTTGTTTGTTTGTTTGTTTAATCTAAAACAGTAGGGAGGAAGTTAAGTGTCCTCATAAAAGAAAGAAGTCTCTGCAACAGCAGCAGCATCTGGGAGCTCATCTTGCTGATCTGAGCCATAGTAGAGTGAATTCTAACTGAACAATGGCGCCCCCCTCCTAGCCACTCCGGCATGGCCTGGCACCTGTCTGTGGACTGTTAGGAGACTGGCCACCCATCACCTCCTGAGCTTTGCACCATGCCACTCCCCAACAACACTCCACCACCCCACCCCACCCCCCAGTTCTTGGAAAAATTGTCTTCCATGAAACTGGTCCCCGGTGCCAAAAATGTTGGGGACCGCTGCCTAGCCAGATAAGGTTCCAGGTGCTCACAATGGCGGAAGTGATGCTAATCAGTCCCTTTGTCCCTTTCATTCTCCTGTTCCTTGTCAACAGGATTCAACACAAATTAATTCTGGGGGCTTTAGAAGTGGATTATCCAGTTGATAAATGCTTTCCTGTAGAATCAGAGGGCTGGAAGGGCTCCATAGCAGTCCCTTTATTTTGCAGGCAAAAACTATGACTCCAGAGTTAAGTGACTTGCTCAAGGTCACACACAAGCAGAGCCAGGACCAGAGGTCCAGTTCCTGAGGTCCACCTCGGCAGGACCCCTCCCCAGCTCCTTTTAATGTAGTGGCACAAATGTTTACAGAGAGCCTACTGTGTGCCCCATACTGTGCTGGCTGGGGACGTGGGTGGCAATTAATCAGCCAGCCAGACCCAGCCCCTGCCTTCCAAGAGTTTGCAGTCTAGTTTGCTCTGACATTTCCCAGCAGTTCCCTCTTTGTCCCACCCCTTCTGCCTCTGAGCATAGAAGCATACGATAACATTGCTTCTGCCTCTAAGTCCCCACTTCTGAATACCATGGAGGAGCTCCCAGGGGAAGCTGAGACCCAGAGGCTAGGTAACTTGCTCAAGGTCATATATTAATAATAACAGAACCAGGGCCACAGAAACCATCACTTCCAGGACTAACTAGTGGTCAACTTCAACATTCTTATTGATAACCCTGCCCTGCACATAGAGCTATTGGCTTATAGATATGGTGGCCATGTAATTTACCATCCATACCAGGACAAAAGGCATAAGCCAGGGTTGTACCAGACAAGCCAGGATATGGGGACGCCCTGCTTACAGGTAACTCCCTTGGCATAGTGACCAAGGTCAAATGCAGAGAGGAGGCTGGGTGAGGGGAACTAAGGTTCAGCAGGGCTTTCTTTCAACCTGGGACTCACACTGTTGGAACTTGTCTCTAGAATGGTCAGCCTCTTGGGTGGTTACTAGGATCTTGATTTGTGATCCTTCACCTTTCCAAGCCAGAGGGACTGTGGCTGTGCCACTTAAGGGCTTTGAAGCTTGTAACTCGCAGCTCTGACTCAGGTAGGAGATTGCAGACACACTGCAGGAGACCCCGGCGGCCACTGTCTTCTTTCCCCAAGGAGAGTGGTCACAGGCTCCTCGACTCTACAGCCTCCTTCCAGGGCACCCTACAGGGACTGCCCATCCCGTCCACAGTCTCTTCTGTGTGGCCAGGACCCTCTTTTTCTCCACTGCTGCTTCTGTTTTCTTGGAAAGGGCTTTGAAGGAGGGAGGGATGAGCTTCTTGTGGAAGGGAAAGGTGGTCAGGATCCCTGTGACTATATATTTCTAAGTGACAGGTATGTGGCCTGACAAACACACATCACACATTCATTGGTGGAGCAAGCGAAACAGAATCATAAATGGAGGCTGTCTTAGAAAATCCAGAATGTAGCCTTGGATATTCACAGTGATGAGAGCCAGGGAAAATTCTTAGGCTTGCGTCTTGTGTAGCTTTGTGACCTTGGACATGTCTTTGAAACTCTGTGTCAGCACATGTAAAATGGGTCAACAGTAGTTGATAGCTCACAGAGCTGTTGGGAGAATTACATGGAATGTGCACATTGTGTTTGCAGAGCAGCCTCTTCCTAAGAGTGGGAATTTGGTGAATGTTAGTTACTTTGGAGATGGGATTTTTCTCACCCTACATTTCCCAATAAAGAGATGACAGTTCATTTATTTTTCTTGATTACGTGTCCGAGATCATTTGAAGAGGCTCTCACAAGAGGGGAAGTGTTGTGTTTTCATCATTGACTAAAGAAATACTTTGCTTCCATTGCAGGGATCTCGGAAGCTTCTGGAACTTGTCAGATACCACATTGTCCCATTTACCCAGGTGGGCCCTAGTTTTCCTGCCACTCCTTTTTCTCTGCCTTCAAGATATCTCACCTGAATTCCAATATTTTGGTGCTAAAAAAATTGTGAGATTTGTTCTTTTTCTGTAGCTCTGAGGGAACCCTCAGCCATGAACAATGAGTCTGTTGTCAGATCTGCAAAGCCACAAAAACTCATGACATCAAAATTCCCATTATTTATTTCATAAACTTTTAAGGCTATTTTTCCCAGGGAGCACATTGAGAACTCAGGGCTCTGTGTGTGACCCTAAGTGTCTCTGTTTATTGTTTTCTTCTTGTTGTAGCTTGAAGTGGCCACTCTCATCTCAACCCCTCGCATTCGGAGCATGGCCAACCAGCTCATACAGTTCAACACCACCGACAACGTGAGTGAAAGCGCCACCGCTGCTGTCGTTATTCGTGTGCCTTTGTGCTCTGATGATGACTAGTCATCAGGCCATCCTGCCTCTACACTAACTCACAGGCTTAAAATCTTTATGATTAGTTCATCCATTTGTCACTTCTTTCAGCAAATATCTGCCGAGCAACCATGTTTGTGAGAGTCTGCACTAAATGCCAGGGATAAAGCAATGAAAAAGACAGACATATCCCAGCAGAGAAAACAGATCTTAAACGATGCAACAGGCAATCAATCAGTTAATTATTTAATTACAATTGTAATGATTGCCCCCAAGAGGGAGTTCAGGGAGCTGTGAAATCACCTATGGGAGGAGTCTGGGAAAGTCTAGAAGTCAAGACGTCTTCAGCGAAGAGGTGAGAACTCGGCCACACTTTGCAGGATGAGTGGAGTGAACTTGGGCAGAGGTGAACAGAAGAGAGTTCCAGGCAGGAAGGAGAGCATGTGCAAAGACCCTGAGGTAGGAGGGAACATGACTTATTTTAAAAACTCAAAGAAGGCAGTGATATTTGGCTATCTCCCTGGGGTTGTAATATCAGCAAAAGTCTGGCAGCACAGAGATGATGTCTCCCATTGAATCACTGTTGATGGTGATGATGGTGATCTCATTCCTTTCAACAGGCATCTATTGAGTGCCTGCTCTGTGCCAGGCACCGTTCTAGGTCCTGAAGACAGACCAATGAACAAATAGACAAAAGTCCCTGGTTGAGTGGAATTTCCATTTTAGTATGTAGGGGGATAGACAAGTTAAATGAGTAAAACATGTCATATATTAGAGAGTAGTGAGTGCTAAGAAGAAAAAGAGGAAAGCAGAGAAGGGTAATGGAGAGAGGGGAGGGGCTGACATCTTAAATGACGTGCCCAAGGAGTCCTCATGGAGAAGAAAACATCAGAGCAAAGACCGAAAGGAAATGGGAGAAGGAGGAATATCCATGGAAAGGATATTCCAGAGAGAAGAAGCATCGAGTGCAAAGGCACAGAGCAAGGAGTGTGCCTGAGCTGTGTGGGGAAGAGCAAGGCCGGTGTGGCTGGAACAGAGGCTGCAAAAGGGGGAGAGAGAGGAGTCCAGGCAGCAAGAGGGAGGAAGGGATGTGAGGGCAGTTCACAGTGGCCTAGAAAATCAGGGTAAGGTTGCAGGCTCTCTGTCAAATGAGATGAGAAGCAATTGGAGGATTTTGAGCAAAAGAATGACATGATCAGACACATGTTTTGAAAAGCTGGTTAGGAGATTTGATGTGATTGCAATAATCTGAAGAAGAATGATGGTGACACAGTCCAGGCTGGTAGCAGGGATGTGGCAGGAAGTGGCTGAATTCTGAATGTATTTTGAAGGTAGGCCCAGCAGAATTTGCTGATGAACCAGGTTGGGGTGAAGACAGATAAAGCTAGGAGGACTCCTGGGGGTTTGACTTGAGCAACCAGAAGGATGAAGCTGCCATTAGTACCACAGGGGGAGCAGGTCTGGGGGGAAAGTGGAGATCAGAAACCTTTGCTAATGAGTCCGTTTGCTCTCCCTCCACCAGAACACAAGCAGGAATGTGTCTGTCTTTTCACTGATGTATCCCCAGCACCTAAGGCAGAGCAAAATTCAAGGTCAATAAATGTCTTTGAATGAATCAATCCCCACTTCACTACAGAGAGGCAAAACAATTTGCCCAAGGTCTCACAGCAAATACATTGCAGAGCTGGAATAATTATACCTTCTCCCCAGCCCCATGCCTGCAAAGACCATTTCTGTAAGGACATCCTTGCCTGGTGTTAGTCAAGAATTCATTTAACAGATTCAATCTTTCTCTGTCAGCCAAACCCTTCTGATAGCAACCTTCCCTCCAATGAAAAGTTAAGTGATGTTGAGGACTTTTTAGTGAATCACCACCATTCCAATCTGCCTGAGGATCGCAGCTGCTCCTGCAGGACAGAAAGAAAGATGTCGTTGCTTCTTTCCAGGGACAGCTTCTGGCAAATGGCGTGGCCATGGAAGAAATTGATGTTGCTGCCAAAAATGGCCGAATCTACACACTGACTGGAGTTCTCATTCCCCCATCCATTGTGCCAATTCTGCCCCATCGGTGTGATGAAACAAAGAGAGAAATGAAACTGGTAAGAAAACTAGGAAAATAAATAAAGGCTCCCAACAGTCCCTCAGAGCAGACAGAGTCCTACCCCTCACAATTTGGAGAAAGACAGAGAGTTTTACCACGGAAGCTCTGTCTCATAAACCATGAACCAAAGTTCCTCGGGGAATTTCTGCAGTGAAAGGTGTTGCCCAAGAATACTAGCTTCCTAGGGCTGCTGTGACAAATTATCACAAACTGAGTGGCTCAACACAAGAGTAATTTATTCTTCACAGCTCTGGAGCCACGCTCCCTCCGAGGGCTCCAGGGAGGAATCCTTCCTCTTCCTGGTTCTGGAGGCTCCCGACAGTCCTCGGCAGACCTTGGCTGTAGTGGCAGGACTCCACCTTCTCACGGCCTTCGTCCCTGAGTGTGTCTCTATGCATCCTCTCCTCCTTTCATAAGGACATCAGTCACTGGGTTTAGGGCCCACCCTAACTCAGTAGGACCCCATGTTAGCTTAGCTAATTACATCTGCAAAGGCCCCATTTCCAAATACGATCACATTCTGAGGTTCCGGGGGACATGCTTTTTTGAAGAGACACTGTTTAACCCACTACACCAGAGCTCCACAATCAGATCAGGGTTTTCTTCCCTCTGGGATTTAGGATCAGTCTCCTACCACTTCCTTCCCCTGCCCTGTCACCTGGGACCACCCTGCTCCAGGCCCATAGCTTTTTTCTCTGTAAGAGGGACTTAAAATAGAATCCCTTCCCAGGTAGATGCTCTGGCCCAGCCAATCAACCATCTTTCTGTGGTTCTTTTCAAAAACCAGACTTTCTGTTTCCCTATAAACTTTGTACCTCTAATGGCCTTACCTATTTCCACAGAGACATTTTGGCTCAGCCAGTTTTAATCAAAGCACCCCAAATTCCAATATTGCTGTACATCCAATCTTTCAGTGCCCAGGAAAACTATAACCCCAAATTACAGTAATAACAGGTCTGGGTTTTTCTTTTCAGCACACTTTAAGAATACACCAGTGATTTTTCTCAAAATATCCTTGGAACGTGGGCATTGGACAAGGAAAAATGGCTTCATTTTATCAATTATTTTATTTTATTTTATTATCCCTCTTTTTTTCATGAAGGCTGGAAATAGCTAGCTAAGCACTTGGCACAAGACTGTGGCTTATGCTTTTGATTCTAGATGTCTTCATTGATGTAACGACTCTGATATGTTTTAGGCTATTGAGGATGGTACCAGTCCTCTGTGCCAGTCAGATACCACCTGGGGATTTGATTCCAGTCTGAGCACCCCTTTTAAGAGGGACAGAAACATGGTCACTTTCATAGCCGGTCCTCAGCATTGATTTACGTTTGGTTCATTCTTTGGAAACAAAGTGCCAGCAGGCGCATCTCCTGGCTTAGACCAGGGTGAGGATCAGAACGGGCCAGAGTCTCATTTTCTAGCCCAAAGATGAAAATATTAGGAAACCGGACCTTTTCAGAAAAGAGGAAGGCACTAAGAGTCAATAATGAAATGTGTTCTTTAGAACTCCCCTGGCCCAAGCAGCTGCTGTCCAAGTTCAGAGAAGGGAATCTGCAGAGGGACAAGGACAGCCCTAACTGCCTGCCTTGTTGCAGGTTGTTCTGTTTCAGACTCTTCAAAAGCTTATT
>CM052440.1:14099398-14140163 GCA_028533085.1 Varecia variegata | reverse complement strand
GATCTACTGCAGGTACAACAGGATTCGGGGCTCAAAAGGCTGCATAAAAGGGTCTGTTTCTTGTCCCAGCTTCTTCCAGGCTCCTGGGGTGAGGGATGGCCTCCATCAGCTTCGGACTTACACCATCACAACACTTAGTCAAGCAGACTAGAAAATGTTTTCTGGTAACTTCCCCCAAAACTCAGGATTCATTCTCTTTTGCTGGTTCAAATTGAGGTGCTTTCACCTCCGTCCTCATTTCCTGCCATCAGCCCTGTAAGCAATTACAGAAATCAGGCCAAGGCTGGCCCAGGGTGTGGAATGCAGCGATAAGCTTAGGCCAAGGTGCGTCCCCCACAGCTTGATAACCTTCCTCTTTTCAGTAGAGGGGCCCACTTTTCCAGTGTGATTCTTTTTAGGGTCTAAGTTTTCTCTGAGACTACCTCCATAGGCCTTTCTGGGACAAAGAATTCCAAAAGAGGGTAGCAAGAAGCTATCAGATTGGAAATGCAATGTGGAATATGGAGACTAATAACTCTGGAATCTGAGTGTAACAAGCAAAAGACATTAGCACTGTTCTCTAAGAGGGCCAAGCAGCTATGGTTTCCATAGTTCATTTTCCAGGGCCACGTGAGGGCAAGGCATGGAAGGCACTTGTTTTCAATAATCCCCTTTGACTCTGTTCTTGGAATTACAGAATGAGTGTGAGTGCAAGAAAGGATTTCAAGGAAATGGGATTGACTGTGAACCAATAACTTCATGTCCGGAACAAACCGGAAAATGTCATCCATTGGTGAGTTATTTGACTTTTTCTTTTTTTGTTAATAACCAAAAAAAAAAAAAAGTAAGAAAGAAAGAAAGTTAGGTTATTTCTTGTCCAGACCTAGTAATAAACAAAATCTTTTACCCCCAAAGGGAGTCCTTATGCAGAATGTGAGTAGCTATTGCATGTTTCACTTTATTCCAAAACTTGGAAGAACCATCATACGATTGCCAGATAAAATACAGGATTACTAGTTAAATTTGTATTTAAATAAATATCAAATAATGTTTCAACACAAGTCCCAAATTTTGTATGAAGAAAAACTTATACTAAAAATTACTCATCATTTGCCTAAAACTGAAATTTAACTGGGTACCATGTATTTTTATTTGCTAAACCTGACAACTCTAAATCAACAGAATAGTTTAAAGAGTAACTGGACTCCCATTTTGAATGTCATAACACAGTTTTACCCAAATTATTGATGAAAATGCCCATTCAAGAGGAGCTTGTGCCTTGTTTCTAAATTTTGGATGGGTAGACAAAGGTGTTAGAGCTGGTCATGTTCATGTTTTCAGAAGAACATCGCTAAGCACCAAACATCAGAACCAATGAAAATGATGCCTTAGTCACAGTGCTTTGGGTTACAAGTAACAGAATCCATGCAAATCAACTTAAGCAGAAAAGGAATTTGTTGGGAGTGGCCCTAAAGTAGCTGTGGAAATCCAGGGGCAGGAGGTACAGCTAGACTTCCCAAGGGCCCAGGACCAGGATGCAGACATACTAAGATCACCCGGATCAAAGCAGCTTCTTTCCCCAAACTTCTAAGGCGATGTGATCTCTCATTTTACTTCTCTGCATTTACGTCCCCTCTCTCTCTCCTAACTCCTAATGCTTCTCTGCACATATTAGAGTAAATGGCTCCCCCCCCGACCAGCAATGCCCACTAACTTATCAGCACCCCACATCCCAACTCCAAATCACAGGAGGAAGGATCTGGCTGGCCCAACTGGGTCCAGGTGTCCTCATATGAGCCAGTCAATTATGGCCAGAAAGTGGGTTTGTTATGAACACAGCTTCCAGGGCCCACCCCCATATGTATGCGGGGCAGGAGATAGTCCTCAGAGATGAAAAATGGTTGGGGGGAGATGCCCCCAAAGTATCTGTTCCCCAAGAATCACAAGAGCATTTTGTGAAGCTGAAGGAGCTCTAACACTCCTGCTTAATTTAAGCTCAACCAAGCCCTGACATTCCAAATGTGAGTAATTATGGCAACTTTCATTCCATTTCAAAGCTTGGAAGAACTAGCCAGGTAAAATACAGGACCCCAGTTGAATTTGAATTTCAGATACACAAGTATGTGCCAAATAATTTTTCACCACAGATATGCCCTGAATATTATTGCATGGGACAAACTTATAATAAAACTTATTCATTTACCATTTATGTCAAATTCCCATTTAACTGTGTGTCCTGTATTTTTATGCGCTAGATCTGGCAGAGATGAAAAGTAAGAATTGTATTGTGATTAAATAAGAGCTGCACCAAACATGTGAAAGGTCTATGGGTTACTTCCACTATCTTTCAGCCCCAAATTTGCAGCTGTCGCCTTAGATAGAGCCTGTTGTCTCACGGATGTAACTCAGGTCTAACTCTTGCTTTAGGAAAACAAACTATTTCTTTCACCTTGGTTTTATCAGGCAAGTTGTTGGTTTACTTCTGGCATCTGGCGCTGTGTTTGTCAAGAGGGCTACGAAGGAGATGGCCTTCTGTGCTATGGAAATGCAGCAGAGGTAAGTCATCCGTGACAAACTCAAGTGCACAGTGAGAAAGACAAAGCCCTTAAAAAACCTCTTAGCTAAGATGCCTTTAAAGTGCTCTATCGACAAATCATTTGCTGTAGGAGATTTGATGTGAAGCAAGCTGCTTCAGATTGACAAATATGCTCTGTGGGTCACACATTGTCTACAGGCTGAAGCAAGCTTACTTTTATTTGGCACCTTTTGCGTACCAAGCAGTCCTGACTTCTCTTTCTTACCACTCTACCTCTTTCCATTTCCAAACTTCCCAAGTGAGCAACTAACTGGCCTCTTCTGGGCTCTCTGGGCTGTTTCTGTCTGGACTTCCCATGGGTACCCAGAGCACCCTGTGCTTACCCCCATCTATGTGAGTGTGTGTGTGTGTGTGTGTGTACACCTTCTGCATACCAGGCATCTTGCTAAGTCCTTATCATGCCATAGCAACCCATTTAAACCTCACAACAACCCTCTGAGGTTGCTGCTATCATTATTCCCATTGTACAGATGAGGAAACTGAGAGGCTAAGCAAACCTGCCCAAAGTCCTTCAGCTCCAGAGTGAGGAATCCAGCCCATAGCTGTCTAAGTGCAGAGCCCAAACACCCAACCACCAGTGTAGAGTGTTCTGTCCATACAGTATGGGTCACACCAAATCATCGTGGCACCTGCACTTTATCTATTTCAACCATAAACTCTTGAGGGAAGATCTTTGTCTTATTTCCTATGTCACTCCCATTGCTTATAAATGTTTGTCAAAATGAGAAAAGTCAACTGACCAATTTTCTCATCACTTACTTGTTGTTCAGCTCACTGTAGTTTGGTTCCTGCCCTCCTCTCAGCTGAAACAATAGGCCTAACAATGCCCTAAGAGCTTCACCCAAGCACCTGTCCCTGGGCTGCCTGCAGCATCGAACCCTTGGGAGGCCCTTGCCACCCTTCACCTCTCACTGCTGACTGTGTCTTCTACTCACTATGTCGGCAAGGAGCTGTCTCCTGACACCCAGACCATGGAGCACAGACCATGGAGCTCATTTTCTCTGCAGTGGGTCACGCCACATATGGCTATGGGTCACATCACTAAAACCCTAAAACCCTGCTTTCACGATGTCTCTTTCCTCCCATGAAAAGCAAGATGAAGTCCCAATCCTTGGCCTGGCCCTCCAGGCATCTTTGCACAGACTCCACTCGCATTTCTTCCAAACAGCCCTTCCCTCCAGCCTCGCTGTCACCTTCCTCTCCCCAGGCCCGGCCTCTGGCCTCTCTGCCATCAGTTCGGGTCCAGCCGAATCTAAGGCATTAATTTAGATGGGCTCTAAAGCATCCCATCTAAGGCATCACTCAAGCATTTCTGCTCTTGTACTTATTCACTCACTTACTAATTTCCTTTATAACAAACATGTATTTACTAACTTGTTTAATAACCTCAGTTCCTTGAGATAGCACTGAAACGTAATGTCTTTATGGAAATGTGTAGATACTAATTGTTATTGCCATTGTGTGGTATTTAATAGTTAAAAATTTTTTTTTCACATACATTAAAGCATTTAATTTTCATAATCCCAGCGGGAGGGCTTCATTGTATTCATTTTTCAGATAAAGCAGTTGGGTGCTCGGAGAGTTGAAGTGACTTGTCCGAGATCACACAGCCAGGAAATGGCAGATCCAGGAAACGAACCCAGTCTCTTTTTTTCTTAAAGTCCAGAGCCTTTTTTTTTATTTTTTAACTCTGTGGCCCCTTCAAATGTCGCTACTCTGCTGGCAGTGGTGGTTATCTTTTCAAGGCTAAACTTCCCCCAAACATCTGTGAGTTGTGCAGGAGCAGGAGCCATCTTTTCCCCTCAATATCTTACACCCTCCCTTCACTCACCCCCGTGCCAATTGGGGTAGCTAGATATATATTTTTTGCCACGATGGATGAATTAAAAATGTGTGGCTAAGACCGAGATTATTACCTGCCAGCCTCCATTCTAAGCACTTTAAAAACAATAATGCCTCTATTACTCACATTAACCTGTGAGTTAGAGCTTTTATTATTCCCATTGTACAGATGAGAAGATTGAGGTCCATTAGGTAACTGGCCTAAAGAACTAGGCAATGGCTTAACCAGGATGAAAACCGAAGTGGTTTGATTCCATGTTCCCAGCCACTACTCAACAGTGGCCCTGAACGGGGACTATTTACTGAGCTCTGTGACCCTCCTTAGGGACTGGGTGGCCGTGTTCTTACAACCTAAATTCTGATTTGAAAGAACTTTGGGTTGTTGCTTCATTGGAAGTTTCTGGAATTACTTCTTGACCTCAAATATAGAGGATAACCGAGCCACCTTGGTGTGAAAGAAATGCACTGTTCGGGCAACACACGCAGTGACGTGGGGCACCCGTCCGTGCCAGCACCGGCGAGGCTGGCAGGGAACAGGAGTTCAGCCCCACGAGGGCCAAGTGCAGACGCCCCAGAAATGTGCTGTGACTGTGCTGCTCACTGTTCTCTCTCGGTTCTCTCCCGTCTCGCCCTTCCTCCCTCCCTCGCTCCCGTGAATAAGGAATTGTCATTTCTCGCCGAAGCAGCTATATTTAACCAGTGGATAAACGTAAGTACCTTTGTTGGGATTTAGGATTGGGGATGTACATAATTTTATAAAGTTGGAATGAATATAATAGAAAACTGAAAATGCAGCTCTTCAGGAGGGAAGGCAATTGTCCTGAGCAGTGGTTCTCAACTCCCACTGTACTTTAGAAGCGCATGGGGCACATTTTTAAAATATTCCTACCTGGCTCCTGCAGTGAACACTCTGATTTGATTGGCCAGAGGTTCGCTCTGGGCATCAGTGTGTTACAAAAGCTGCCCAGGTGACTCTAACATGCAACCAGGGCTGAGAACTTCTGGCCTAGGGTAAGCTGTGGTGGTCAACTTTTCAACCAATTCGAATATATAAGTATAGCTTCATTTATCACAGAGGTCTTTGGGGGTTTTTTTAAGTTAACATAATTCATCATTGTAATTCACCAAGTTAGACTTGGGATTTATAGCTGCAATCCGGATACTTCATAGGTGCTTAGCTCTCAGCCCAACAGGCCCAGAAACACTTATCCCTCACCTCTGGAAAGTATCATGACAAAAATCCAATCCACATCCTACCCTGTTGTCTCGATCTGTCCTCTTTGGTTAAATGGACCAAGGCAGCCGGCCCAGCCAGCCACAGCAACAAATGGTTTATCCCATTTAAATAGATGTGTGTCAAAATAGCACCCACCCCAGGATGGCTCCCTGTTGCCATATGGGGCCTCTCTGAACCTCCATCCCCCACATACAAGAGACTGAGCGCCCCCTCTCCAGCACGCTGATTTTCATAAAGACAGACCATGCTTGGTCTCACCCACATGCAGCAGCCTGCCCAGTGGTGTGCTGGACCCGGCTCATCCTAGCTCCCAAGAGCTGAGTGTGCACACTTTTTCCCAACTCCACTCTCAGTGCTGTCATGTTGATAACTTGAAATCAGCCCTAGTGGCAGTATTTATACCAGAGAAATCAGTAAATACTACAAACCAGGGCTTTGTTTTTCCCTAAAGATCCGATTGTTAAACATAAACATGCCACAGCTTCTACCCAGAACTGGCTCTCTGGGCAAGAATGAAATGTAAGTAAACTTTGAGTTCAGGCCTCTCATCCCTTCCATGCTGAAACTGTTCCTGAAATCTCCCCACCATCCTTACTCCAAAGTTGTCCAAGAATTTTTCAAGAGTCTTTGCAAATACACACAGATACACACACGTGTGCACACATGCACACAGGATCCTATCAAGACTATTTCTCTGGCTCTTCGTTTAGACTAAGCTATAAGGAACTTGTAATGACTCAAAGTGTGACCTGATCAGGAAAATTCTCATTTTGATAAGACTCACACATGTGAATAAAAGGAGTGAGTTTCAAAGAGAATAAGAGACATCAGCCAGTGAGTAGGGTGGATTCAGGAAAGGAAGCCCTGAGACCTTCCCAATATCCCTGAAATTAAATCACATGAGACATCATCCTCTCTGCCAAGCATTTAAGTCAGCCCTACTTGTCCCCTAAGAAGAGTCAGATCACTGTATGCTCCTTCTGTGATTCAGAATGCTTCTCTGCAACCCACGCTGTCAGTCGCCTCGAACCTCACGGTCCTTGTGCCTTCCCAACAAGCTACTGAGGACATGGACCAAGACGAGAAAACCTTTTGGTTGTCACAGAGCAATATTCCAGCCCTGATAAAGTAGGTATTATTTATTTTCTTCTTCATGATATCTGAATGGCATCCATGCGAACATATCTTAGAAGTTCAATGTAGGGAAATGACGTAGTCCTTCAAACTCATAGAACTGAGCATATTCTAGGATGCCCCTCACCTCCCTCCCCAGGGGAGCAATAGTTAGCAGTTACAGCCAGCCAAGCACTGTTCTACTGCTTTACGTATAACTCAGTTAATCCTCCCAACAGCTCTATTATATAGCTATTGTAATTATTCCCCTTTTACAGATGTGGAAACAGAGGCACAAAGTGGTTAACTAACTCATTCAAGCAAGGAGAACTTGAATTTTGAATATAGCAGTCTGGCTCCAGACCCTATCCTCTTAACTACTCAATTATGCTGCCTCATGTGTTGATATTTACTTATAGCCCTTTTGGACTGTTATTTTAGATACCATACACTACTAGGCACCTACAGAGTGGCAGATCTGCAGACCCTGTCATCTTCTGACATGCTGGCGACATCTTTGCAAGGCAACTTCCTTCACCTGGCAAAGGTGGATGGGGTGAGAGAGCTCTGTATTTGTCCGTTTGGTTGAAACATGGCACCCTATAGTGTACTTTTTAAAATTTTGTGTATGGGCATTTCCAAACATGTGCAAAAATAGAGAGAATAAAACCCCCATGCAGACATCACCCAGCTGCCATCACTATCTACCTATATGGATACACACATAGACACACGTGCTCACATTACTTTACAGCAGTGGTCTCTCTGCCCACGGATTGGCCACCGGCTCCTCTTGGCAGACCACAGAATGATCCAGAAGGGTGAAGGATGTGCAATTCCACAACTTTGCTTTTGGTAGTTAAGAGCTGGTTATTTGTAACCTACTAATTGAGTCTTTATAGGTAACTAAAATTTTACGTTAAGTTAGGGTCAATCAACAAATATTCACTGGGCACCCACTATGCGCCAGGCACAGATCTAGGTGCTGGAGATGGGGCAGTGCCCTGGGAATAGCCGAGCCCTTTGAGAAACTCATCACCTGGCATTCTCTACAGTGTTTCAAGGACTCAGATTCAGAATTCCAAGAGGAAATCTGTCCGCTCTGCTGCTCATGGCAGCGTTTCAAAGCTCTTTGTCTGAATTGCACAAGAGGAGAATGAAGATTCTACTAGAAAGTGAGAACTGCTACATCACTAGACCATGGGCCATAGTCAAAAATGTTTAAGAATTACTGACCTAAAACATTTCTACCTGCCTGTTCATCATTGTGAACACTAGGAAAAGATCTGTGCTCACTATTACCTGAATATGTGTGACTCATCAGATCATTTCCCTTAGAAAGCAGAAAACAGCTATATATGGTTCCATGGGTTTTTTTTTAATATCTCACAGTAATTCTGGTGATATTGGGGTTATTTTCCATCGTTTTTTAATATACAAATTATATATATTTAAAGTGATAACATGACTTTTGATACACATATACATTATAAAATAATTCCTATAGTCATGCGAATCCTTTGGTGCTTTAAATCACTGATTCTCTCGGCAAGCATTAATTAAACACCCACAGGGGCAGGCATATCCTATAGATTCAAAGATAAATCGATCAAGGCCCCTGACCTGGAGGAGCTAACCATTAAGGACACATTTTTAATGAGTTCATTCCTGTGTCTGATATAAATATCTCCATTTAACCAACAGAGGTGTGTAAGGTGGCCAGGAGTATGTTCTTCATGGTCTCCTTAGAGCCCACCCTAAGTACCTCATTTGAACTTGAACTGGGAAAACCTTGTCTCCAAATAAGGTCACAATCTGAGGTACTGGGGGTTGGGACTTCAGCATAGGAATGGTGACAGCAGGGGGACACAATTCAACAATTCAACCCATAACACAGTCGACAGTGTTTTTCAGACTGCAGGATCACTTCAGTGAGCCTCAAACGGCACTTTTTAATGAAATAGAATAGAGTGTAATAGATGATCAGAGTATCTACCACATGGTAGATACTCATTTCATGTGTGGGCATGTGTGTGTGTGTGTGTGTGTGCGTGTGTGTGTAAGACATGTAAGGGCAACAATTTAAAGGTATTTCTTGCCTTGGGTCATGACCCAAAAGCATGAAGGTCACGCTGTTCAAAAAGCGGCAAACCCAGAGATAATTTCAATCCCTCAAGACTCTCTCAAGACTCACATTCCCACTGTGTTTTGCATTTACAGAATATCACAATTGAAGGTGCGTCCATTGTGGATGGTGACAATGCAGCCACAAATGGAGTGATACACGTCATCAACAAGGTACGCAATTCCACCCTCCTCCACATGTGGCATCTCCTCTCCCTTCGTTATTTATCCTCCTATATAGTGTCTTTTTTGGACAATAAAAAATATACGCAGCCTTAATATAAAAGTAACCTGTAATATGCTTCATTACTTTTATTTTAAAACCATTTAGAGGCTCTATTCATTCATTGGCTCAGCCTGCATTCTGCAACAGGCCCTATAGCAAGTGTGGCCACACATATTAATATTATCTTTCTTGTTTATGGAACCATCTCCAAAGGCACTGAGAAGTCCACACGTCCAGACAGATACACACAAGAACTGGAGGAGAGGCACGTGGCTACCCTGTAGTTTTCAGTTACTATGTTAGCATCTTCATTTAAAATGAAAATTAGAATTTGAGGTACCTTGGGAACTTTTGTAAGGTGGAAGATTGGAAAAAACAATTAACTAATTGTGTTTTAACTACAATTGTTTTCAGTTGGCACTTATACACTCGCTTTTTGATTTTGAGTTGCAGCAAAGGTCAACTATTTCTGTTCAGAAAACAGAGGCTATTTATAAAACTCTTGGGTACAGTACTTTGCAAAGATCTTGGAGTCTTCATGTATTACCAAGGGACATTATAGAAACACAACATTTTTCAGCAAGTGATTCATCACTTGCTGGGAACTATGACTTCATATAATGGAAAGTAACATTACTTATCGAGGGCATTTTTCTTCTCCAATTCTGGCTTTCTGAAATATGAAAAACCTTTAAAAACATGAAATTACATCCCCTTATTTAAACTTTTTGGCAGACACAACCTGATTAGTAGAATGGCACCTCAACCCATCTCTAGCACTGAGCGTTATTGTCACAGAGGCCAGCTCAGGTGCCACCGCCTCTACAGGCCTTCCCTGACCCACACAGCCCATACCACTGAGCATGATGTAGTGTCAAGAGGCTGAGTTCTAGAATCATATAGAATCTAGGTTCAGGCACCTTGCTAGCAGTGTGACCTTGAGCATGTTACAGAACATCTCTGATCCTCACTTTTCTTTCCCCATGAGGATTAAATAACACCCTCTCTCTCGATACCTGCTGCCTAGTGGACCCCTCAGTAAATGTTGGTTTTATTCCCTTCTTCTTCTTCTGAAACCCATGGGATTTCTGTATCTAGTGCTCACCTGTCATAACTACGTCCTCCTGTACTGATAGTTGTCCCTTGTGGAATAGGTCCTGAACCCCTCCATGATGACATGCCTTGGAGGCAGGGGCTGTGTCTCCCTGTGTCCCTCATCAGCACAGCGCCTCACCCTGTGTGCAATAATAATTGGAAGTTTTGAGGGTTCGCTAAGTGCCAGGCACTGTGTCATGCACCACATTATCTCATTTGATTTTTACAACCACCCTAAGAAAGTAGGTGCTGTATTGTCCTCACTTACACACGAGACAATGGAGGCTCCTTATGGTTAAGTAACTAGATTGAAGAAGCAGTTATGTGAACATAAAAGATTCATGGTTGGGTGTTAATCGATCTGAGTTCTCTGGGCTGCACTGGCTCTCTTAGGAGATCCTTCTATATCTGTCCATTGGCATCAAGATCATCTTTGTCAGGGCCACCACATATGTCTTACAGGTGTGTCCTATACTGGCCAGAGGGTGGAGTAGAGCTAAATCCTAGCCCACTTCACTCCCATGCTGTGCATCCCTGTTTGGGGTTACAAACTCCTGGAGAAATGGGTGCCTTTTTCTTAATTTGACATGGACATAGAACTACCAAGTTCTACCAGACCATCTCGTAGTGCTGGAACCTGCTAATCATCTCAAGTCCTTCCTCCCCCTTCAGCACCAACTCAGAAATGTATCTGTCTTTCTCTAATACAGGGGTTGGCACACTGCTTCTGGAAAGAGCCAGACAGCAAATATGAGGCATTGCAGGTCATCTGGTCTCCATGGCTGCTATTCAACTCTGCCATCATAGGGCGAAAACAGAATTAGACAATATGTAAACAAATTTGCATGGCTGTGTTCCAATAAAATTTTATTTTTAAGTATAAGCAGCAGGCTGGATTGGGCCATCCACTGTAATATGCTGTGAATTCTTTGAGGGTAGGACCCAGGCTTCAATCACATTTGTATACCCACTGCCTGGCCTATAGTAGGCACTCAATAAATGTTGGTTGACGACTGATTGAATTAGAAAAACATTCCAGTGTTGGCGTTCTTCAATCTGAGAAGGTTCTAGGTAGAATGAGAAGGTGGAAATAGTTATCTTGGCCAGAAGGTTAATCATGCAAGACTTGCAAATTCCAATATTCAAGTAGATCAGATGGACAACAAAATGAGTGAAGGGAGCCGGGGGCGGGGAAGGCATTAGGAAGTGGCAGGGACTGTGGCGAAAGGGGCTGCTGCTATTCTGTGCAGTTGTGTATTGTCTTCAGAAATGCAGACAGATTGGGGGTAATTATTATTATTATATTATTATTATTATTTTAGAGACAGGGTCTCACTCTGTCACCCAAGCTGGAGTGCAATAATACAGTGGTGCAATCATAGCTTGCTGCTGCCTCAAGCTCCTGGTCTCAAGAAATCCTCCTGCCTCAACCTCCTGTGTAGCTGGGACTACAGGCACATGCTACCATGCCTGGCTAATTTTGGATTTTTTTTTTTTTTTTTTTGTAGGGACAGTGTCTCACTATGTTGCCCAGGCTAGGCTCAGACTCCTGGGCTCAAACAATCCTTCTGCCTCAGCCTCCCAAAGTGCTGGAATTACAGGCATGAGCCATCACACCTGGCCTAGACTGATGTTTTTAAAAAGAAGTCATAAATCTAAATTTTTATGTAAAAATATCCTATTTTTATTACACTATATAAGCCAAATAAAACATTTTTACAAACCAGATTCAAGCTGCTGGGTTGCAGTAGAGTTAAGACTTCAGAGAAAAGAAATGAAGACCCTAAAGAATAAAAACAAAGAACAACAACCTAAAAAGAATGGATTTTATCTGCAATCAACTGCATTTCAGTTAGATTTGCAGGGTCTTCCCTGACAGGTAGATTAATGAAAGTCGAGCTGGATTTCTCAGGGGAAGGTGTAGAGTCTTTTGTACAAGATGAAATCTTCTGTAATCCAGGAGGTTTCAGGATGAGACATAAAGCTGATTTAATAACATCTCCAAGTCTCCAGGCTTGTCACTCTGTATCCCGGACTATTTTTGAGTAATCTTCAAAATGTTGTCAATGTCAATTCCTTTAACTGCCTGAGGAGGTTAATGGGACTTTCATATGTCCCAGCTAGCGGTTAGTCCTACCAAGATGTGCTAACATAATTTTGGGGTTTCCTTTACCAGGTGCTGCTCCCCCAAAGAGGTCTAACTGGCTCCTTACCAAACCTGCTCACCCGACTGGAGCAGATGCCGGACTATTCCATCTTCCGGGGCTACATCATTGCAAGTACCTCATTCCCTGCATCTCTGCCTTGCTCGGATTGGTAAGAATGGGGATCCCTCACGCACTCTTCTCTCTCTCCGTTGCAGCAATATAACCTGGCGAATGCCATCGAGGCAGCCGATGCTTACACAGTGTTTGCTCCAAACAACGATGCCATCGAGAATTACATCAGGGAGAAGAAGGTCACAACTCTAGTAGGTATCGGGAACAATAACCAGGGAAGTTATTTTCCGAAAATTCAAACACCATTTTCAATCCAGCAATTATGTACCATTTCACTCTTTCATCAAAACCCCCTCGCCCATATTCACGTACTGTAGGCTCATGCAGAGACTCTTCTGTACACAAACCTCCCCACTGCCAGAGCTGCCGGATGTTCTGTGCATACCCCTGGAGTCACACACTTGAGCCATTATACACAGCATCCAGGCGTCTCACAAACATGGAAGGATCCTCCTCCCCTTCCCTGGCTGCTCCCTGGTCCCAACAGCTGAGATGTCAGCTTCAATCATGCCACTATCTGGCTTTTTTTTTTTTTTTTTTTGGTAGTGCTTTTACACTATCTGGCTTAAAACCCTTCTCTCAATCCTGTTTCTTGCAGGGCTAAGCCCAAACAATCTCCCCAGGTACCTAAGACCTCTATAAACTGGCTACAGTTTATCTAATATTCAGTGGTGGCTCCAGAATTTTCATATATGAGGGGCCCAGCCCCACTGGAGAGGACACTTTTGAAGCTGGATTTGCACGGCAAGCACATGTTTTCACTTACACCTTTACACAGGGTGGCTGAGATGAAGATGCTAATGAGACGGGGCTGGTACTAAAAGCCCCTTAAAGCCAGCCTTGGGCCCAGTGCTGTCTCCCACCAGTGCTCTGGAGAAACCACGTGGTTTAACCAGAGTGATGGTCTCACAGATCCTGAACATGCAAAGATGTGTGTGGTGCTTTTGTTCCTATCTACACACACACACACACACACACACACACACCCCACCCCCTCAAGGCACCACGCCCACAACCTTGTGCATAAGAGCTTAAGTGTGCAATTCCAGGGTGTGCATGAAACATCCGGCAGCTCTGGCACGGGGGAGGTTTGTGTCTGGGACAGTCTCTGTGTGAGTCTATATTAAATATAGGGCTATGAACAAGGAGGCTTTGATGGAAGAGTGAAATGGCCCATGACTGACGGATTGAAAATGTTGAGTGACTTCTCAGAAAATAAGGACTTTTTCCCCTTATTTAATAAGGAAGTAAGGAAGGCTGACCTTCTTCCTCCAGACCTCCTAAATCCCTCCCATCAGTTCCTTACGTTCAGTCCCACCCGCTCAGGGAAGCCGGCTCTGCCACCCAAGCTGCAGGTACTCTCTCCTGCCTTGGAAACCACACCACCGGTGCCCCCTTCAGCACTTACCTGTATCCCTGCTGTGATGACCAAGAGGGGTGAGTCTGAGCTCTCCCACTAGGCTGTAAACTCTGAAGGCAGGGACAGCGTCTTGAACTTCTGTAACAGGCATGTTGAACAAATGGGACTCCTGGGATGGAATCGGAATTCACCTTGACCTCGTCCCTTGTTCCTTTAAACCTCTTCAGTGGGGAGCATTAGTTTCTTGCCCCAGGATGAGACTTCAGGCAATCCCATAGCCTTTCTGCTTCCCCCAAAAGTCCTATAGGCACTTTAGTCACAACTGCTCTTTAAGTCACGTATGCAGTTGGGGGGCGGGGGGAAGGAAAGAAGAAGGAAGGAAGGAAGGAAGGATCCAGCCTTGGCACCCCTTGCAATAATCAATATTTTGAACTGGATTTAAAATGAGTTCTTTCTCCCTCCCTGCTCCTCAGTGGGGCTTTGTGCAGTCAGGAAGCTGGAGAAGAGGGCTTGGTCCTTAAATCAGCCAGGGTCCATCAGGAGACAGAAACCGTACCAGTTACTTGAACAAAGAGAATTTAATAATATGAATTATTTATATAGGTACATAACCTATATAAGGGTAGAAAGTTGTATAAATGTAACTGAAAGGTAAGTGAAAGAGAGAGAGGGAGATCAAAGTGGCAGCAACTTCAGGAGGCACCTGTGACCCCTAAGGCTGAGAGAACAAAGGGCAGAGGTTAGAATTGCTAAAACGTACAAACCTAGAGACCTCAAGGAGGGGGCGCTGGTCAGCTGGCGCTGGTGTCTGAGCTTGCAGGAGGGTCCCTGCAGGTCGCAGACCCAGACCTCCAGGATTGGGAATGGCCCGCTGTTGTCTCGGGGGTGGGGAGGGCAGGACAAAGCTGGCTCTGCCCGTGGTGGGAAACTGCCTTCCAGGTTCAGCTGTCACTGCCGGGGAAGAGGAGTGAGGCTGGGGAGCTGCGACAGGAACAGGAAGGAACAATCCCTCCTTCCCCTTCCAGCCTCACAGCCTTCCTCTAGAGCTTCCCAGTGGCAGCACCTAACAGGGATCCCCTTGCAAAGGTGAAATGTGGGCGACAGCCTCCACCCCACATCACCGTGTGTCCCCCCCTGATCTCATTAGATTCAGTGTTGTTCACCAGGTTTGAAGCTGAGGGGTAGAAGCATCAGGAAGGACCCTAAGACCACAGAGCCTCCCCTGCCCCCTGGGGAGCCTGCCTGCCCACCCAGGCTGCCTTCGGCTCTCTCGGACACGCCACACGTCCCAGCCATGGCAGACACCCACGCTCCTGTCCCAAGCCCTCTCCGAGTGCAGGTCTGTCCCAGTGCGGCGACAGCCCTCCTCACTCCACCCTGGAGCAGCTCACCGGCAGCCCCTGCCTGGGACAGACCCTGTCCAACAGGCCACCCCGTCTGCAGGGGACACAGCTCAAGGTCCTTGAAACGTGAAGCTCCTTTTGTGGCCCCAGAGGTGAGAGACACGCTGGGGTGTGGGTTCTCTCTCTCCTCAGAGTTCTGCCCAAAGAGATCATCTTTGGAATCCACCCCTAGCTCTCACACCCTGTCTGGGGGTTAGAGTTCTGCAGGGAGTTCTTGACTGTCCTACCTGGGACATTTGCAAGTTCTCTGAGGTGACCTGTTTCACAGCTCACTTTGGTATTTAGTATCGATTGTGTCTTGATGCCTCGGTCAAATCTTCCACTGGGGTGAGCCGCTGCTCCTCTCTGTAACCCGCACCACCGCTGGGCTGGGGAGAGGCCAGTCGCTGACCGACTTTCAACTCTGTGTGTGGTGCAGGAGGAGGACGTGCTCCGGTACCACGTGGTCCTGAGGGAAAAACTCCTGAAGAACGACCTGCACAACGGCATGCACCGGGAGACCATGCTGGGTTTCTCCTACCGCCTCGGCTTCTTTCTCCGCAGTGAGCAGGTGCGATCCTTTTATGCAAGACCCAGGAACCAGTGTCTTAGAGCCTGCCATCCTTGGTCACTTCCATACTGGAATAATCTCACCAGCACTTCCTAAGCCTTATCAAGCCTTAGTGTTTCACCTAAACCAGGCTGGCAAGCTCCCACTCACCTGCCCTGTCACCAGCCTTCATATATTCTGCGCAGCCTTAGAATTGTGGTATTTGAATCCCAGCTGTCATAGGCACCCTTCAGCACTGGTGCAACAAGCCCAACAGTGGTCCCCAGGATGGAAGGGAAGCTGGGAGTTCAACCTAACTCCCAGGATGTGGAGTTGGCTCCAGGGCATAAGGAACCTAATGATATATATAGGGTCGAGCGGCCAAATGAATTAAAATTATTATCATTGCATAATCACAGAGATTGTAGTCCTGGGACCAACTGCCCACCACACTGGTATTCCATTACTGATCTCACACAATACCTCAATAGTTTTAAATGTTTATCATTCATAAAAAAAGAATCAGTGGGACTAAATATTTAATATATTTCAAATATAAAATTTCATTCACATATGTCAAATATCAAGTAAAAAGATCAATCTATAAAAATTCAACAAGAAACTCATGATATAATCCTAATCTAAATTGTCACAAGAAAAATTAATAAAAGCAAATTATTATTTGAGACACTCAGAGCTATACTGAAATGAAAGTTTAATCATAGAACTTGTTAAGCAATAATAATATTTGATCCTTTTTGGAAAGTGTAATCTTAAAAATAATTTCTCCAATGGTGTCATCATTGAATCACAAGTAATTTTTTATGTGAAGTTTTTTTTTAATATGCTTTGGAGAAAAAAAAGTCTTCCTGGCTCTTAATTACTTGAGAATAATCTAACTTGAAATATTTTTCTCTGACTCCTACAAATAATTCTACCTATTGTGTAATAACTTTGAGGAGACCCTTTTAAATACTTTTTTTTATTCTTTCAGGAATGGCAATTATGTTATTGATAGAGAGTTCTTATTTTTGTTTTTGTTTTCATCTGTCATCTTTTATTTCATCATGTAAAGATAAATATTCCAGTGCAGTTAGTTGAATCAATTTCAATGCTATAATGTTCATTTTCTATTTGTTCAGAAATTCTTTGATCTAAAGCAAGAGTTACTCATACAGTAGAGACTTTGCTTTTATTGATACTAATTTACTTCTCTTACAACAATGGTAGTGTAGAAAAATGCTTTCTAAATGAGTAGATGTGTTCAGTTCAAAATTTAGTGCCACCCATAATTCTCTGGATACCTCACAATGGAAATGATTCAGACTTCTTTAATGCCAAATCAACAGTATTACAATATCAAATTTTCTTCTATTTTGGTATTTAAAAATAGCTCAGTATCTTGGAATTCTAGAAAATTATGGTATGATCACCACTTGAAACTAAGTAAGGTTTCCTGTTAATTTTCCAAATGTACACAGACCTTGAAACACCACTGTGGAGCTCAGCCACCACTTATCTCAACCTCCAAATGGAAATTCATTTGACTGCAAGTAAATCTTTTTTTTTTTTTTTTTTTTTTTTTTGAGACAGAGTCTCACTCTGTTGCCCAGGCTAGAGTGAGTGCCATGGCATCAACCTAGCTCACAGCAACCTCAAACTCCTGGGCTCAAGGAATCCTTCTGCCTCAGCCTCCTGAGTAGCTGGGACTACAGGCATGCGCCACCATGCCTGGCTAATTTTTCTATATATATTTTAGTTGTCCATATAATTTCTTTCTATTTTTAGTAGAGACGGGGTCTCGCTCTTGCTCAGGCTGGTCTGGAACTCCTGACCTCAAGCTATCCTCCCACCTTGGCCTCCCAGAGTGCTAGGATTACAGGCGTGAGCCACCGCGCCCGGCCTGACTGCAAGTAAATCTTAAGGGACTTTAACATTCAGTGGAAGTTCAAATCTAAGAACTTAGTAAGGTCATTTTAATATTGGTGCAGTGGAGAGTGCTGGGATGTTAATATATGAATTGTCCTATGAATTTTAAGCCCTCATTGGATACCGACCTGAAATCTGCTTAGTACAAGAGTTTTCCAACCTCAGCCCTGCTACACCTACACACACACACACACACACACACACACATACACACACACACACACACACACGCAATACCCCAATTTTTAAAAGAACCATTTGTTTCCAGGTTTTTTCATTATATTAATTAATGAATTAATGGCTTCATTCATTTTTCATTAGTAAATCATTTAAGTATACTTCCCTTAGAAAACCAAAAAAAAACAAAAAAAAAAAAAACAAATTACAACTTAACATTGAATTTGGCTTGGCAGTATTTAAATACTGATTTTGTTCCCGTGTCTTGGATGCTTATGGACACACTAGACAAAGATAGATCTTATTTTTATTCTTGTATAGCTGTTATTTAGCCTTTCTGAGTGTTGCTTGCAAGTTAACAATGAAGTGGAGATGTGCTGAAAGGCTGAGTTGCATCCTCCACGTCTTGGTTATGGATGGCATTAGCACCTCTAGGACCACATCTAGCACAACGCAGCATGTCCAAGGAGTAGTTTTGCCACTGGGCACTAACCTGATGATCATATTTGTTTATTTTTCAAACAAACATAAGCTGATTCAGTTGGGAGATGGAGAGATACCTTGGAGATTACCTAAAACAACTTCTTCCTTTTACAAAAGAAAAAATTGAGGTTCAGAGAGGGAAAGCAACTAGGTCAAGATCACACAGCTAGATGGTGCCAGATGCAGGAATGTTATTCAGACTCCCTTCTTGGGCCAGAGCTCTTTCCAATACAAAGCACTACCTTCCAGGTGAATATTAGAATATCTTCTAGGCTGCCGTCCTATTGATAACCTCCAGTCCTCATCTTCCCCATCTCCCTTAAAATCACTATCATAAAAAGTCACATTTAACCTTCTTGTTCACAGCTCTATGTAAATGAGGCTCCAGTAAACTACACCAACATAGCCACTGACAAGGGAGTGATCCATGGCTTGGGGAAAGTTCTGGAAATTCAGAAGAATAGATGTGATAATAATGACACTACTATCATACGAGTAAGTTATATCCAGGGCCAATGATGCAACTAAAGGATGTTGGCTTATTTTTTTATAATTCTTTAAGCATAAGACTTTTCTATTAGGATATCTCAGTTCAGTCCAAAAACCACTGAGTGAGCATTTCTGATGTGCCAAGGAACGTACCAGACTGTGGGTCTGCAAAGAAAAATAAGAGGTGACCCCTGCCCTCAATGGGCTCATGATCTAGTGCAATAGGTTGTACCTTGAGTGCCTGGGAAAGGCTGCCTTGGGGTCTGTGTTGAGCAGGATTCAGAAGCCATGGTTTTCCTCAAAGGGAAAGAGTCCCATGTCAGCACAGGCACAGGGAGGGGACCTCTGGCAGGTATGAACCAAACCCAGTCTACTAGAAAAGAAAATATGGAAATGAATGATTTCGGTGTAATATGGTATGTGATGATGGAGGCTTTTCACTTCAGTTCATGGGGCAGTGTAGGATCTTTCAATAATAGTAGTAACTGCTGACATTTATTGGGCAGTTACCAAGTGCCAGGCACTGCTGGAAACACTTTACATGTGTTATATTAACCCATGTAATCCTCACGGCATCCTACAAAGTAGATGCTATTACTAACCCCATGTCACAGATGGGGAAAATGACCCACAGAGAGGGTAAGTCATACACCAGGTTCACACACCAGCAGGTGGCAGAGAAGGGATTCTGGCCCAGAACTGGAACCCTGAACAGCCACACTGTACCGTCCAGTGGGTACCAAGTTCAGGGCTACACACTTTGACCTCCTCCTGTTTTAGGAACAGATTGCATTTAGGAGTTTCTGTCATTGTTAACTTTTGTTCTTTGTTTTGTAATAGTGTTATAATCTTGTGGAGTGTCTCCACTCTTCACCCCTCAGCAGGACCCTGGGCTCCCAAGCTGGGCTCTGGGTGTGGCACCTCATTAGTTTCTGAATCTGGTCCCATTCACTAAATAGAGGGTTTTCAGTAAATAAGAGTTGCTGTCAAAGGAATTAGGACTTAAATGAGATAACACCACACTTTAAAGGGTTACTAGTGTCAGAAGAATGTGATGGAGAAAAGTGATGCTCTAATACGCTAATATGCAAGACCCAAAGTAGTTGTCTCAAAGAATGTTAAAGAGGTTGACCAGATGACCTTCCTCCATTTTTAATTCTATATACTAACACCTTTACCTCCAAGCTCTAGAAAATTTTCACAGCCTCATTTTGCACTAAAATTAATAACCTCAAAATGTTCCCTTTGCCTCTGTGTTCTACCAAGGGAAAATGTGGGAAGTGTCCCCAGCACCCGATCTGCCCATCTGGAACTAAACCACTGGTAAGTATTTTGTCTGCTTTGATGAAATAGTTTCCAGGTCCTAATTAGAATATGAATCTCAAGCATACCTCATTTTCACTTCCCTCATTCCTTCACTTAATTTGAATTAAATTTTGCCTGGTTGTATGCATCTTTGTAAAGGCTTAAATCCATTTTTCGTGACCAAGGCAAAATTTAATTAATAAATAGATACAAATGGGTTCATGTCAATCAACATACAGTGCAGGTGGGGATTTTTTACTTTCTGCATCTTTCATATCCCAGTAGCCAGTTGAGGACAGCAGCAAGAAATCTTATCAGAAAAGACAGATGCCTTATCCAAAACCACCCCCAGCTGGGATGCATTCCACCTGCCTGATTTCCTTTTATAGTTGAAGTTGCAACTAACTTTCTCAAAGAAACAGATGGCAGACTTGGGAGAGGTAGACATGTCCTTGAATTAATTACCAATCCATGTTTCTTGTAGCTATTTATTTTAAAAGCTACTTTGAATAAAAACTGTTACAAAGAATAAACACCCATGTGCCTTCCATAGCATGCTAATAATAATTTATGATAACTACCAATACCAATTTTCTAACTTGACTTTTAATTTAATCTGGTATATTATAGGCCTTTGTAAGCAGCCTTAACCCTTTCTTGGACCAAGGTAGAATACAGATCAACAAATAAATAGAAACCAAGTTTCAGATCAATCAATACTATTCCTGTATTGAGCTGGAAGGACATTTTTATGTGGTTTACTAGACTATTCTTTGGAACTTGAATTGGTCTTCTAGAGAGATGTTCTTTTTACTTTACATATAATTATTTGGATTTTGCCACCTGGCATTCTGGCAGCCAACATTGTATTTTTGCCTTTTCTTGCTTATGAAGCAGTGCCAAGAGCCACCACCCTTCCTTTCCAGAATGTTCTAGTCAGAGAGCGATGCGTCACCCACCTGCTCGTTTTAGAGATCGATTTACAAGCTGACATAATCATTACTATTTTATAGGGCGATGAGATGAGGAAATGTATCTACACCTTTTATTTCATGGGAAAACGATCCGTGGCTATTGGGTGCCAGCCAAAATGTGTGAGAACTGTCATTGTGAGTATGACAATTTAATCATCTTTCTAACGATTGCAGCAACATTGAGAACTTCGGTCATTTGTGTTACTTTTCAAAATGCCTTTGCATGTGTTCTCGCTGCCATACCCTCTTCTTCCTCATTATCTTCATTGTCATTGTCGATCAAAGTGGCAGTGGTGGCAATAAAACTCAGAGCAGCCCTGTAAGTCAGCAAATAGGTAAACGCTGAGATATTCAATTGCATGATGAAAAAAAGGAGGGAGTAAGAGGCTAAGAAGACCTCCCTGTTCCCACAAGTAGGTCTGAGAGCCGACTTGTAAGCCAGAGACAGAGGGAGCCACTCACTAAGGGATGATAAGGGATGCGGGTCGTTTAGAAAACAGGACCCCAAAGCTACATACCACTGGGCATTGCTTTGGAATTTTCTTTACAGCTTCCCGTTCTGCTTCTTTACCAGAGGACTAGACCTAACCTCCGCCTACCCTAGCAGAGGCAGGGCGGTCTGGCCCTGAAGCTGCAGAGCTTGGGGCCAGAGGAGATTTTGTGTTTTAATATGCTCAAGAATAAAGGCAGCCAAAACCAAGCAGACATCCTGCAGGGCTCCCCACCTTCAGTAGATGAAATGACATCAGTGCAAACGGCCTGTGACTGGGGTGGGGAAACCCTTGGACGGCCCACTCTCCCGCACCACACGCATCTTTCTTTAGTTTATTCTGCTCCCTCTCCTCCTTTCTCATTGCTTTATCCTCTTCTTTGACTTGCCTTTTCCTTTCCCTCTTGCCTACCTTCTCGGGGAGGGCCTTGGTTCCGTCCCTAGCACCCCTGGAAATTGTTGAGCCTCACCCAGTCCTCGGAGGGTCCTGCCCCCATCCCTCGGCCCCTCCATGTGCACAGAGAGCACACAGAGCCAACCCTAGCAGGATTTCTGCACTCAGGCTGGACAAAACCCGAAGGTGAGAGTGCGTGTCCAGCCCTGTCCTTCTGTTTCAGACAAGGGAGTGCTGTGCCGGTTTCTTTGGGCCTCAGTGCCAGCCCTGCCCAGGGAAAGCCCAGAACGCCTGCTTCGGTAATGGCATCTGCTTGGATGGCATAAATGGCACGGGCGCGTGTGAGTGTGGAGCGGGCTTCAGTGGCACCGCCTGCGAGACCTGCGCCGAGGGCAAGTACGGCATCCACTGTGACCAAGGTGCGTGCCCTCCTCCCCTCCCCCAGTCAGGCTCCTGCGCTGCTGAAACCCACCTGGGACATGCAGGAAAAGAGTGACTGGCAGGTGCTTCCTAACTGGCCTGTCTCCCCAGGGGGCTGGAACTCCACCCGCTATCATCATGGTGAATCATAAGGACATGTGTTTTGTCATTTCCATAGGGCAGTGTTTCCAAACATTTCAGTCACTGACCTGGACCTACCAACCCACCTCCAATCTGCTCATTGACATTCCCATTGACAGCCCAGCTGCATTTCTGTGTTTGCCTGTACACACTAGTCATCGTCGTTAAGCTTTCAATTGTGAACATTGCCCGATAGTTTGAAAAACAGATCTGCACACATTATCTTATTTAATCCACACAGGAACCTTATGTACTTGAGTGTTGCTCTTCCCATTTTACAGATGAGGATATGAAAGCAAAGAGGTTGAATGGCTTTCCCAAGGCCACACCTAGTGAGAGGCAGAACTGAGATTTGGCACAGCTTGCTTGACTACAAACCCTTGCTCTTAGATCATGCTGTTCTTTACAGAAGATTACTCTATTGATTCACCATCAGCAAGCCACGTGCTTTAAATTGTTTTTGCAAAAATATTGATTTGTTTGAACCAAGTTCTCTGCATTCTTGCACCTGGACTTCCTTGTGGACAGGAATACACACCTGTGAGAGGGTTGACTTGAGAGGACAGGTTTCCTAACCCATAATGAGAAAACAAAGCATTGTTCTACCTTGCTTGACCTGGCTATCACTGTTTTCTCATCAGCTGGTCTAAGCCAGACAGAAATTAATATATAATTGAATGATTATAATTGGGCTATATAATAATATAATTTAAAAAATAGTGTTGATTTATTTTCTGTGTTATTTGGAAGAATTACCTGCTTGCGTTTGTGCAGGAGTTCCTAACCTGGGACCCACGGATGACCCTTACGGGGTCCAGCAAACTTCCAAAGCTGAATTCATTTCTCTGGGGGGACCATCCATAGCTTTCACCCAGTTCTCAAAGACGCTCATGACCCTACTGTGAAACAGAGGAATCAGCATTTCTATATTATTGAAGAAAGCAGGGCCACACCAGGCTTATACAGACCCAATATCAAACGGGTTTCTTTTTGAAGTCCACTCTTAGGGAACAACCATGGTTCCATCTCAACGGGTCCCACATAACCCTGGATCCTAAGATGACCTTGGCAGAGGGCACTCTCATACTGCATGGGTATCACACCCGCAGTGCTGCACAGTCCCAAAACTGTGTTCTGAGCCTCTTTATTGCAGCATGAGTTGGTTTACCTGTTGCCGGCTAGATTCTGTCTCCTGCACCCCTACCCTTCCCGTGAGTTGAATCCCCCATTAAAGACAATGATTCCCTAGAACCAGGTTGGAGAATTAAGTGCAATGATGTGAACTCAGTAAATGACAAATGAGTTATTGAACATGGGTTAGAGTCTAATGATTTGTAGGTGTTTTTTCACTTAGTGTGTCCTTGTATCCATGGGAGATGCAACCAAGGACCCTCAGGTGACGGCTCCTGTGAATGTGACGTTGGCTGGCGAGGAGTGAAATGTGACAGTGGTAAGAGTGACCCCTTCAGTATTTATGATCTATTCTTAGCCTCACCTCTCAGCAGCTGCACTCTTTTCTTTCTGAAATAGAAATGACACCTTTATTACTTCTTCTGACAATAAACGTAATTCCTTCTTGCAGTAAAAAGTTTGTAAAATTAAAAAAAAAAAGCAGAAAGAAGAAAATAAAATTACTCATACTCCCAAGGCAGGAAAGAGCTATTACTGATATTTTTTATTAGCTTCCAACCTCTTTTTAGGTATATAAACATATGTATAGGGCATCGTACTCTACGTACTGTCTTGTAGCCTACTTTTTCACTTCATAGTATATAACTGAAGTCTTCCCATGTGAATAAAAATAGATAGCATTCATTTTTAATTTCCACATAATATTCTGTTATATGTCAGTGCCACACTTCTTAAAATCAGTTTTGTGCTATCATAAACGATGCTAGAATGAGCATATCTATATGCATCTTGTCACATTTGTCTTATTAATTCCTTTGTTAAATTCCTAGAGATGAGATTTCTGAGTCAGGAGTTGGCACTCTGGTCTTGCTACTTATTGCCAAGATGTTCTTCGGAGGTAATATCAGTTTATTTTCCCACCAAAAGGGTCTGAAAAGGCCCATTTCCTCCAACCCTACCGCATGGCACTGATGGTTCTTACCATGCTTCAGGTGAGAGTGATGAGAGAGAAGATTTCAGGCTGAAAAAAGCATGTGGAATAGCACAAAGATGTGGGAAAGTGCTACACATTTAGGGAACCAAAGGATTGCAGAACAGGAGGGATATAAGGGCAAAGAGGAGAGTTGAATGAGAAAAGGCTAGAGTGGTGTGGTAGGAGGAGCCAGACCATGAAAGGCTAAGGAGGTTGGACTTCCTGATAAAGCCACCAGGAACCCATAAAACGGTTGGCTCACACCTACAATCCAGGAGGCCAAGGAGGGAGGATGGCTTGAGCTCAGGAGTTCAAGACCAGCCTGAGCAACAGCGAGACCCTGTCTCTACTAAAAATAGAAAAATTAGCCAGGCATCAAGGCATGCACCTGTAGTCCCAGCTACTCAGCAGGCTGAGGCAGGAGGATTGCTTGAGCCCAGGAGTTTGAGGTTGCAGTGAGCTATAATGATGCCACTGTACTCTACCTGGGATAACAGAGCGAGACACTGTCTCAAAAAAGGAAAAGAAAAAGAAAAATCATTCTAATGCTGGATTGAAGAGAATATTCCCAGAAACAGGTATGATAGATTTCCTGTCTTCTGGGGCAGGGACTCAGGAGGAGATCACGGGTGCCCACAGCCCAGTGAGGGCTCCAGGGACGTAGGGTTGTCAGAGGGGGTGTCTTTGCCCAGAGCTCCCGGTGATGCTAAAATCAAAGTAATGCAAAGTTAAGAGTTGGTAGAAAGGCTGTAGTGGGAAGCCTAGATGGTTCCAAGCCAAGGAGCCAGCCCAGAGTAGGCATCAAATGTTGGGGTTCAGAGAGCCTGGGAGAGGGGAGCAGTGAACAATAGGGTCACACAAACAGTAGTACATCCTAGGTGACTCCCTAGAATAGATACAATAGATTGCCCCTGGCTGTCCTTACATGCTTCAAGAACAGGGTGCATGGGGGACAAACCAAATGGAAAGGGACAGGGAACAGTCTGGAAGCTGGAGCAAGTTTTCAGGAGACAATTAATAAAAGTCTGAACTAAGGCAGCTGCATGACTTTGGCAGGGAAAATGGAGACCTTTGATTGTCAGATGAGGTGGTGACTGGATCCAGAAGGAAAGGAAGGATGGAGGGGTCAAGGAGGACACCCAGATTATGACCCAGGCATAGGCCAACCCAGGAAGAGGACAGAGGGGCATGATGGGGTAGTTCAGTTTGAGGGAGGTTGAGTTTGAGGTGCCAGCCAACATCCAAATGGAGATGCCCAGGACGCATTAGCTCATTCATTCATTCAGATACTGGCTGAGCTCCTGCCAGATGCTGGGCAATGTGGACTCTGCAGTGAGCACAATATGGCCCTTGCCCTCGGCAGTTTGCAGTCTGGCGGGAGATGCTGGCAGGTCCCAGCCAGTTGCTGTAGAGCAGGCAGTTGGATTTGTGGGTGTAAGGCTCAGGAGTGGGGTGAAGGCTGGAGATATAAGCATAGGAGGCAGATGAGCAGATAGAAGTGTGTGAGCTTCACACCATGAAGGGAAGAAGAAAAGGCCAAGGATAGAGCACCAGACTCACTCCCCTTTCTGCTTTCTTTCCTGTTAAGAAAGACCCCACCACCCATGCACCTGGTCACCCAATCTGGGAACTCCCCACCCAGCCTCCATGCTTCCCTCCTGTTCACTCATATACCTAAGTTAATCTGCGTCTCATCTCTCAACCCATCCCTTCCTCCTGCTCCGTCCCCTCTCACCAGTAGCCTGCAAGTCTCTTTGTCTCCTGTCCTATCTTCCTGTATTCCATACTCTACATTGCTGCCAGAGAGAACTTTCCAAAACTGATTCCAAAATCAGATCATGAGTCCCACCCTTCCCCGGACTTGATACCTTGCTACAGTTCTTGATTGCCCACAGGAGAAAGTCCAAATTCTTTAGCAGTCTTCCAGCCTTATGTCCCGTCCCTGTCTCTAGTGTACACTCTGCACAAAGAGCTTCCAGTCTAGCAAGGAAAATGTGTTCAGTAAAACACAGAAAAAACTGTGGTGTGGAGTGTAAAGCAAAGAGCCTCTAGACTAGAGCAAGGAAGACAACTCCATCATCCCAGCGCAAACTCCCCACTCCCGAGCCCACAGCAGACATCACTAATCAATTGTTGCACCCCCTCCACCTGTGGCCAACTGGGGGCACTAAATCCTTCTCAAAGAGGCGCATGTTGTAGTCACTACCAATTAATTGAAGTTGGCTCAAAGACTTAAAGCAGGTTCCAAAGAGGAGGATCTAAAAGATGATTGAGATTTCAATAGGTAAAGAATGAAGAGATTTTGAGGCTCAAGGAATAACACAAATAAAGGCACAAAATTGCATTGCATCCACTCCAGTCCATGTAAGTCTGAAAATGTTCCCTCAGGCCACTTTTGCAGCCAGGTTGCTGTTGCAGGCCCTTCTGTGTGACTTGGCCAGGGCTAGTAAGATCTCTATCCCAAAAGCTCTTAGCTTGAGCATCCTGCCCAAAGGGTTCCTCTTTCCTCAACTCTAATGATTTCCCTGTCAGGGAATGTCTGTTAGCTAGGTATCCAAAAACAATAACTTATGCCGTGTTCAGGAAATTTAGAAATTAATTCAATAAATAAATAGCGTGTCCCTGCTGTGTGCCAAGCCTGGGCCTATTTCTGCACACACAAAAATCTTTTAATATTATTTATAATTAAGTGTTTGCTTGTTTATATCACTCTGTTAAAAAAAAAAAGAGGATGAAAAACTAGAGAATAAAATTAGGAAGAATAAACTAGAAAGAATAACATGGGAAATATAAACACCTAGACAGTAAGAGCCCCCAGTCCTATTCAAGGGAGAATACTGTGTTTTACTCACGCTCACAATCTCCCTGCCTCGCACAAGGCCCGGCAAACAGGAGATGTTCCATCAGGGCATCCGACCTCCAGATTTGGCTCTAAGCTTCATGGCAGCCCACATAAAAAAGGATTTACATGGTCACATAGTTTCACATAGCTCACATGCTACATACCAGTTACTTGCAAGGAAGTAAATCTTTTTCTAGCACGAAGAATTAAAAAAAAAAAATTCTCAAGTGCGATTTAGTAAAAGAGCTGACGCGGCAACTGCTTCTCTTTTTCAGCAATCACAAAAGACAACTGCAATGGGACATGCCACACCAGCTCCAAGTATGTACCCTCTGGACCTTCTGTGGGGACAATACAAAGGAGATTTGTTTTTCCCAGTGGTTTCCACCCCAGGCCCTATCCTCAGGAGAGTAGTTTCCTAACACCATTTCTGAGAGTTTAGGGCAAATTTAAGTATGAAACTAAAAATATCTCTGAAGAGGCCACTATCAACTTGCCAGATCCAGGCTTTCCAATAAGCTGCCATCTGAATCACCTGGCACGTTGACAAAAATGCCCATTGTTAGCCCAGTCTAAGCCACCAGGTCTCTTTCATGGAGGCCAAGGAAACCTGGTGGGCCTCAGTTTCAGAAAACATGGCTCCCGACTTACAACCAAGCCTTCCTTGGCTTCCTACTCCTAACCTCCAGGAGGCTTCATTAGCTAAGAACCCAGTAGTTGGAGTTAGACCTGAATTCAAAGTCAGCCCCTGTCATTTTCACTGACTGCATGACCTTGAGTCAATTATCTAATCTCTCCAAGCCTCAGTTTCTTCATCTGTAAATGGGAATAATAACGATGTCCACTTGCTGGGGCTACTGGACAGTGTGTAGATGACATGAAGCAATGCATGAGGCACAGCCCCGAGTACATAGGTAGTTACCCTCCTCATTCCTGGGCTGAGGCCCACATGTGCACACGCCACAGTTTGCCTGCTAAATGACTGCCGTTTTAGCTGTCTGTGCTGAGTGAGGTCATGGCTGAAATGGACTCTATTCCCACGGCTTAGGCAGGACCTCCGAGTGCCTCACAGGGGCAGGGGCAGGGGCAGGATGCCGGGGCTCAGCGGCATTGAGAGTCATGTGGTGGGGTGTTGAGAGCTTTGCTACAAACACTATTTGCCCTTTCTTGGTGCAGCTGCCTTCTCAATCCAGATGGCACAGCCTCGTGCAAATGTGCAGCAGGATTCCAAGGGAACGGGACAGTCTGCACAGGCAAGTGAAGAAGGAATGCCGGGGGCTGGCAAGGCTTGCACGGACTGTTGAGGGATCCATGTTCCTGCACTCTGAATGGGCCTGGGCAGCTGGTGCCAGCCACTGATGGGGAATTGCATGTAACGGGCAGCTGATTGTGCCTGGGGACAGGCAACCAACTGTTCATGAATGGGACGTGTTGGTTTTGGAATGGGCGGGGTCATTGCACCTGTTTTCAAGGTACAATTGCGGTAGTTCACAGCCTTGACTGCCATTGAGATCACCGGGGCAGCTTTAAAAACCACTGATTTGTGTCAGGAACCCACAAGGAAATGATAAATGTTTGAGATGATGCATATGCTAATTACCTTGATCTGATCATTATATACATTACATGTATCCCAACATCATTATGTACAATTATGTGTCAATTAAAAAAATTTTTTTACAAACCACTGATTGAATTGGCTTAGGGCACGGCTGAGGCATCAAGGCTCCAGAGTGGGACAAAAAAGGGTTTGAGCCCTAGTTCTTCCTCCTACTACCCACATGGCCTCAGGTGGGTCTTTTAACTGTTCTGAGACCCGTTAGTTCATTTGTAAAGTAAACATAAACCCTTGCAGAGTGGTTTTGAGGTTAGATGACCTCTCTGCATACAATGGCAGAATAGTGCAGCTGTGAAAAACCCAGCCTCATCATCAGACTCCCTGGGTTTGAATCTAAGTTCTTATCATTTACATTATCTGGGTAAGTTGCTTGACTGCACCTTTTATTATTTTTTTATCTACAAGTTGGGGCTAATAAGAGAGCCTCCTCCATTGGGTTGTTGGGTGATAACCTGGATTAATACCTGTGAAATGCTTACAAGAGCCCCAGCACCGAGCATTCGGTAAATGTGAGCTAATGTTCTTGTGGTGCCTGGTGCTAGAAAAATGGAAAATCTTAGAGTCGTTTTTCTCTTAAGCACTGTGTCCTGGCAGGCCATGGTCCACATTGTGGTGGAGCAGGATGATGAAAACACCAACTTACTTTCTAGACCACCTTACCCTGGCAATTCTCCCAGAATGCCGGGTGCCCTGAGCCTGGTCCCCAGATGTTTCTGCAGTGAGATGTGCACAGTATGCTGGTAAAAATAGCTGGAAAGGACAAAGAACTGGAATGTTTTTCTTGCCCTCTGTTTGTGGGGATTTAGCCATTTTTTATCGCAATGCCTGCCAGCGTATACGTGCTGCCAAAGCGAGCACTCAGTGCCTGCCAGAGAAGTTTTGAAGTATCTTCCATCTCTCAATGACTCCAGCAAAATCGCATCCATGAGTCTTTCCCTTCTCGCTCCTCTGCTCTGTCATCCCTCTCTTCTGTAGCGATCAACGCCTGCGAGATCAGCAACGGAGGCTGCTCTGCCAAGGCTGACTGCAAAAGAACCACCCCGGGAAGGCGGACTTGCGTGTGCAGGGCAGGCTACACAGGCGATGGCATCGTGTGCCTGGGTAGGTGGCCGTCCCTCATCCGTCGGCGGGAACGGTGTAAGAGACAGAGCCCTATACCGTGATTCTAATGTGTGGGCTCTTACTGCTAGGACGCGCAGCTGCTGGGGTCACTATCCAGTCTGCCTGGGCAGGAAAGTACACAGGTGGGGAAATGTGACCAGAGGGGCGTGGAGGCCTACAATGTTCAAATATCACTTGGGAAGCGTAAAAGAAGAGAAACTTTCTCTCGTTAAACATGATGGCAATGGCTGAATTCTAAAACTTTTGTTAGTTCCTTTTTATATAAGCAGCACATTCTCACTGTGGAAAAAGAAGGCAAATATGCTGGGGGAAAAAAATGTGGAGACAACACTGTTGTTATTATCATATGACCCCATTTTGCTATGTATACATGTATTTTTTTTGATAAAAATAGCATTTCATGATACATAGCGCTTATGATGCTTAGCAATATGATAGAACAACTCTTCCTGAAAATAAGTATACCTCTAATTCATTACTTTAATGGCCACACACTGTTCTACTATAAAGGCAAACCATAGTAAGTTGGCCTGAATTTAACTTTTTACTTGGAAGAAAAGATTCACTCAGAAAAGTTGTGAGAATAGTACAAAAAAGACCCACGTGTTCTTTACTTACATTCACTTATTAACATTTTGCCCCGGTTGCTTCATTTGTTCTCTTTGTAAATATACATATTTTTTTCTAAATTATTTGAGAGTAAGCTTTGCATATTATATTCTCTTTATACCTAAATACTTGAGCGTGTATTTCCTAAGACTAAGGGTAGCCTCTTACATAACCACAGCACAGTTATCAACCTCAGTAAACTGATTACTGATATAATACTTTTGTCTAATTGTCATTTATACTCTAATTTTGTCAGTTGCCTCAACCAATAACAGGTTTTTTTTTTTCCAACAGTATTTCCTTTGGTGCAGGATCCAGTCTAGAGTCAGATATTCCATTCAGTTGTCGTATCTCTTTAGTCCCCTTTCATCTGGGACAGTCCCTCAACCCTGCTTTGTCTCTTACGACATTGACATTTTGGAAGGATATAGTCTACTGCAACTCTTTTTTCTTTGATAGCATGTCATTTATCTTAGGCTTGACTGATGTTCTTTCATGATTAGGTTCAGGTTACATGCTCCAGGACCGAAGGTCACAGTGATGTTGCGTCCTTCTCAGGATGCCACACCAGCGGCACTAGATTCCCCTCTGCCCCTCGTGTGTGATGTTAATTTTGACCCCTCAGTCAGGGTGCTGTCCGATTTCTCTGCTGTATAGTTACTTTTTTCCCCTTTGCTACTAAAAACCAATCAGTGGGGAGTTACTTTAACACTAAGCAAACATCTCACTCCTCATCAAAATGTTCTCCTAAGTTTAGCATCAGTTGATGAGTCTTCCCCCAGCCAATCGAGATTGTGATGGTTGCAAATGATTTTTAAAATTCCTAAGTCTCTTCATGCGTAGCACTGTTGGGTTGGACTCTAAGATTCTATTATTTCAAACGCTTTGCTGCAAATGCTCATATTCATTTCTCAAGCAGACAGATCTAAGCCCATAGACTGTGCCTCTGCTGGAATTAGCTCTTCCCAGAAGAGTGGGAAACCGTATCTGGTACCCTCCCCCTTGGGTTCCTGATGTCTCAGAATTGTCAGAAAACTGAATCCCACATTGCTGCCTGTTCCCCTTGGTCAGTTAGCCCTCCTCGCTCGTCCCTCAAGCTGCCTTCACTGGGAAACCAGACTTGATTCTCATGCCAGGTGTTGACTTTTTGCTTTAAAGAAATCAACCCATGTTTGGAGAACCACGGCGGCTGTGACAGGAACGCAGAGTGCACGCAGACGGGACCCAACCAGGTGAACTCCGTCCCCCGTGTCCTTGGGTTTCCTAGAAGGAAACTGCTGGGTCTTTAGACACAGGCCTGAGGAGAGAGGCTGAGGACTGACCTCCGAGCAGCAGCAGAAAATAAGTACTTTAGGGGCAATTATGAAATAACAAGGGGCTATTCTTTGGGAATGAGGAGAAATGGGGGAACAAAGGGTACCAGGAGAAGGGGCTCCCCTAGAGTGGGGAGAAGTAGCCATCTGCAAATGCCACGATTCCAGGAACACCTAGAATGTCCCCCCAAAGTGCTCCCGTTTCTTTTAGCTTTCTGATGCCCGGAATCCCACACTTTTTTCTTTAGCTTGAGGCCCTGAAGCGCATGTGCCACAGCAGATCAGACTGTAGGCCCCCTGCCACTCTCGTGCCAGCAAATACAGAGAGCTCGAGGCGCCTCTCTGGAGAGCAGGCTGGGGGAGGGGGAAAGGTGAGGGCTCCAGCGTCAGGACGGGGCATCCCGGGTGGAAAGACACAGGTGGGAAAGCTGGAGGCTCGGAGACCCAAGTTCCACCTGCCTCAGTCTCTGTCACGTGGTGAACAAGCAAAATGGCCAGGCAGGAAATCACATGCATCCAAAATTGGATGACAAAGTAAGATCTCCAGTGAACGTGCTGTCAACCCTGTTGAGCCATGCAGCAACCTCAGTGCCAGGTCCCCCGATGGGCAGATCACACAAGTACCCAAAGCGTCCCCAAAATAAGAAAAGACATTTGTCTTGAAAGGATTGTGTGTGTGTGTGCATGTGCATGTACATACGCATGTGTACACATCTAGTCATAGGGAAAGTCAGGATAGTCAATGCTGGGCCTCCTCATACACATTTTGGAGTCAGTAGAGTTTTATTTCAAACTACACATGAGGTGGGGGAAATCTATAAGCTGTTTGGTACTTGGGCTTCTAAAATTGCTCCTCCAGACCTAGAAGTCAGTGAAGGGGGATTGAATTCTGAGAACAAGACCTTAGCTGAGGAGGGTCAGCTGGTGAGCATGTTGGAGAAGTTTTGAGCTGAGGTTGGGGCCCATTGTGAAGGAAGAGGAGGAACAGTGAAAACCTGCCCATGCAGCCCTGGCTGGCCCCACAGGTGAGTTCAAGTTCTATTAAGAACAAGCAGACATTAGCCCAGGGCCTCCACTGCCATGGAGGAAGCTCTTGTGTGCATTAGAAAAGCCAGCCCTGGGGAGGACACACTGGGAACAGGCGCCCCTTCCTTCGGGCACACGGCCAGTGAAGGGAGCAGGGGTGGAGCTTCATCCCCATGGCCCCCTGCTCCTGAGCAGAATGCATGGGACATGGGGCCCTGTCCCCGGCTTCCTGTGGACAGTGTCTCCTCCCTCAACTTGCAGCCTCCACCTGACGTCCTTGGCCAGCCAGTGGGTTTGAGTGGTCATTTCCACGTATGCACCTCAGTGGGCTGCAAAGGCCCCTTCGTAGCACCTGGTAGCACTGGTGCCTTTGGGTGGGGATGAGCAAGAAACGATATGAATGGAGGTGGGATATAGCTCAGCCTCCTTTCAGCTGACCTCCATCAGTCAAAGAGACAAAAGAGGTGACTACCTGATGACAGGGACCAAATAGAGTAAGAAAGTTAAAAAAAAAAAAGGGGGGTATCTTGGCAGCAAAGATAGGATGTGCATGAGATCCCAGTGCTTGAGTAAAATGTGCCAAATGTGCTAAAATAATTATCATTCTAGACCAGCTATTACCAATATCAAATATAGACTCATCTGACATTACCATGACGCTGATGAAATTGGAGCCACACACGTGGCGGGTACAGAAACCTGTCTGTGAAATGACCCCGCTGCCCTCTGCTCCCGGACAGGCCGTGTGTAACTGTCTGCCGACGTACACCGGAGATGGGAAGGTCTGCACGCTCATCAATGTCTGCTTGACCGTGAGTACAGCTCTAGGGCAGGTGCCCTCAGAGCCTCAGAGCCCCCTTTCAGGGGATGTGGAGTTGAGGTGATCTCCCTTTGAAAGCTTCAGAGCTGTTTCTGGGCCAAAAGGCTCATTTCCCAATCATGTTACTTGTAATACCAGGGAGGAAGGAGAGAAAGCCCCTGTCTGTTACCCCCAGCCTGCCCCGTTGGCTGCAGGATCCCAAGGGGTCCCAGGTGTGTGTAGCTGGTCAGAGACTCACCTGAATGCAGCTTGGGCAAGTACAAGGCCAGCTGGATTTCCCAAAGGCAGTTTCCCAAAGACAGGCCATGGCGCCCAGAGTGGGTCTCAGTAAGTAGCCCTTGGGACTTAACTAATGGGCTTTATTGTCCAGTCTGAAATCTGGGTCCCTAACCACGGCGATCGGGTGATGAGTACCGATGGCAGTTACCTGGAGTTTCTTTTGCTTTGTTTACTCTTTCTGGACCCAATGGGGAGGACGAGAAGGTCAGATAAAAACTAATATTGCAGTTTCTACCAGTCCAGGTTTTTTTTCCCAGCTTCAGCTATCTGCTGTGATATAAAAGGAACATGCCTAAGATAGCATACAACTGTTTTTTTATTATTTCAAAATACTAATGGGGTACAAATGTTTTAGGTTACACGATCGCTTTTGTAATGGTTGAGTCCCAGCTAAAGACGTGCCCGTCACCCAAATAGTGTTCATAGTAACGAAAAAATGCTCAATGTCACTAATCATCAGGGAAATGCAAATTAAGACCACAATGAGCATGCAACTTTTTAAAACAGGTCGTTATTTAGCTCAGATATGTGTTTTGGTTTCATCAGCAGAAATCTGGGTAAAACCTCAGGACCCAGCCACGTGAATTCATGACCTCTCTATAAATTTGGTCCAACACATTTTTTCAGCTCAACCACAGCACATTGAGCTAAGTCTACCCACTTGCTCAGCCCCCAGATTGCTAATTCTCATTAAAAAAAAAAAAAAAACGCCTCTCCTCCTTTCCACAAGGCATATCTTTTACCTCTGAGTGACTCACTTCCTCCAGGGAGCCTGCCCAGATTAACCCCATAGCAACTTTCCACTCCTTACTCTCCTGGCCTTTATAAGTAGGAGTCCACAGTGAGTGTGCCATGAGCCAACAATACAGTGCAGCATTCCAATAGCTAGTTCTGTCTTCATAGAGGCCTCATGACCAGACTAAGGATGATTCTACCCTCACCACGCAACTACCCCCCCAGCCCCCACCACTCCCATTCTGCATGTCAGCTCTGTCTTAGAATAGAGGATCCAGTTCTAGATGCCCTGCTTTGAGCAGGAGTTAGTGCAGGGGCAGAGGCCCCTCTTTCCCTCCGCTCCCAACCTGCCATGTCCATGCACACATCGTTAATTCTTCCAGAGAGGAGTCAGGGGGGAGGGGGAGGCTGCCATCAACATTTCAAGGATTGCTGCATGGCAGAAGGGTTGTTCTTGTCTTTGGGATGGACATTATAATAAAATATATTTCTCTCAACTCAAGGTGAACATCGGGACTGTCCAGATGTAGAGAGATAGCTTGGGAAGTAATGAGCTTATCATAACTCAAGTATTTAACCACAGGAATAAAGTAACAGATGGGTTATCAACCCAGAGGCCACTTAGATTCCTCCCAGCCCTGGCTTACGTGAGTCTAGTGCTTTGAGCTGGTTTGCTCATTGGGACCTGCGTCCTTGGAAAGTTGTGGATGTCCCTGAGGTCCCTTTCAGCACTAATAGTCTGGGCTTTTCCTTCCTCCCTGCAGTCTGCAGGATACTGTTGGATCACTTCTTGTCACTGTTCTCATGTCGGTCCTGGAAGGAGCAGGTTCCCCTGGACCATGTCTTCTGATTCTCCTATAACCCTTGACTGCAGACCAGCCCCATGCTCTGCAAACCCCGTAGGAGCTTACTCAGTCATTGATCACTAAGTCTCAAACGGGGCAAGTTGTCTACTGCTGCTCAGAGCCTGACTATCCCAGGCCTTGTACCTGCAAAAGGATCAGAGGTTCCGTAAGCCTGCTGTCCCGGCATGTCATATCTGGAGCACTTTGCGTGGTCAGCCAGGCCTCATAAGTCCTGCATCCACATGACATTTGTATCTGCTGCTTGCCAGGGCTCAGCCACTGTGCTGGGGTGCCCAGTTATGCTCTCATTTAATTCCTCTAACAGCCCTATGGTAGGTAAGAACTATTACTAACCCCATTTTACCAAGACAGAGACTCCAGCTGTGTATTCTTTTCTTAGAGCTGTTGTAACAAATCACTGCAAACTGTGTAGGTTAAAACAACAGAAATTTCTTTTCTCCCAGTTCCAGAGGCCCAAAATCCAAAATCAGAGTGTCAGCAAGGATGTGCTCCTGCTAAAGGTGCCAGGGAAGTCCCCTTCCTTGCCTCTTCCAGCTTCTGGTGGCTCCAGGCCTTCCTGGCCTGTGACCGCATCACTCCAGTCTCTGCCTCCACCTTGACACGGCCTTCACTCCCATATCTGTGTCATCTCCTCTTCTTATAGGGACGCCCCGGGGTTTAGGCCTCACGCAGTTAACCTAGGATGATCTCATCTCCACATCCTTAACTTCATCTGTAAAGACTCTTTCTAAATAAATCACATCCACAGGTAGAGGCCTTAGGACTTGGATAGATCTTTTTGGTGACCACAGTTCAACCCACTACAGGCTAGAAGGGGTGAAGGTCTTTGCCCAAGGTCATAGAGCTAGTGCATGGCACAGCCAGAACTTTCACCCATGTCTGTCTGACTCAAGGCCCACTCTCCTGACCACTTTCTGTGGTGCATGTTCTTCCCACAAAGCACTGATGCTCAGAGGAGGGACACCTTGCTTTCCTACTGCTATCAGCGCCCACCCAAGAGCCTCCAGCTATTGGCATGAGGACAGCACAGATACCCTGTAATTACTCTTCTCTGAGCAAGGTCCCTTTTGTATCCTTGTGTTGGTCTGGCAAGCTCCTCAAGAGAACAATGTCCTCTACAGGAAACAATTGCAAAAGGATAATAAGTAAGAAACTGCAGAAAGGGGGTGAGGGTGCTGGGATTCGGAGCTGCTATAACTAGAACTCTGGCCAACTTTATTTTGATAGCAATTCTTCCATTGGCCATTTTCTTTTTTAAAAAAAAATGGCCACCTTGTGTTGGACAAAAGTCTCCTGGTACAGCTGGCCTGGGAGAGCCTGGTGGTCCTTTGCTGTCCTCTCAGCAGCACATTCCCTGGAATAACTCTCTATTCCAGGGGTGTAAAATTACAGGCCATCGGGGCCAGGCAGGGAACATTAATAAGGAGGCCCAGAGTGTAATGCTGGTCTAATGCAGCAATGTCTATGCAACTCCAACTGACTGTTGCTCTGAGCAATGCCAGCCCATTGTTGGCAGTGCTTCTGATTTTTCAAGAAAGATGAACATTTTTATGAATGTTAATGTAAATATTTCCAATTTTTAAATGATAGCAATTAATTCCAGAAAACTCCTTTAAACACTGATTTAAACAAAATAGTCATGGAGCTAAATAACGTCTCAAGAACCACCAATTTATGCTAGAGTCCCACCAACGAGGGCCAGGAAACATTGCCTTCACTGAGTGAGTCCTCTGTTCCAAACTGTCTTAGTCCCCTCTCTGCTGCTGTAACAGCACACAGTATAACAGATTACCTGAGACTGTGTAACTTATAATGAACAAAAATGTATTCCTCACAGTTCTGGAGGCTGGGAAGTCCAAGATCAAGGCACGGGCCAATTCCGTGTCTGGCGCACTCCCGCTTCCTTGTTTAGAGATGACATGTGACACCTTCTCGCTGTGTCCTCACTTGGTGGAAGGGATGCCCCAGCTCCCTTGGGCCTCTATTTTTTTTTCTTTTTTCACATCAGACGGGTAATGTGCCAGCATTATAGCAAAGTTTGAAAACCCAGTCATCACTCTTAGGAGCCATAAAAGGCCCCCACTTTTAAGGGCACTAATCCAATTTATGAGGGCTCTGCCTTCATGGCCTAGTTACCTCCCAAAGGCCCCACCTCCTAATACCAACACCTTGGTGGGGGTTAGGATTTTGCCATATGAATTTTGGGGAGACACAAACATTCAGACTGTAGCAGGAGACAAGGCATGCTGATGGCACAGAAACTGGCTGGGATGGGGGGGTTGGGGGTGCTTAGCTAGGGAGGTCCGACAAGGCCTCTCTGCAAGGGTGACTGGCTCCTTAACATTGAGAAGGGGACAGTCATGTGAAGATCTTGGGGAAATTTTACAAGCAGAAGGAACAGCAAGACAGAGGTCCTGGGATGAGAAGAGCTTGTCATGTTTTGGGGGCTGAAGAGAAAGCTAGGGAGTTAAATGCACTGGAAAAGTGTAGCCATCTGTGTGCATAACTTTGAAGGGAGTCCAGACAGCACATCTGCATGACTTTCTCGGGCAGGGCTCTGCCAGTCCGGCAGACCCAGAGAAGGCAGAGTCGGGTGGGAGGGCCAGGGGTTTGCTGGCTACAGTGGTGCAGGGAGAGAGAGGAGCAAGGGGAGGGATCACCGTGCCTGCCTGGCCAGCCGGGCTGTGGCTGTGTGGGCAGGTGAGAATGCTAGTGAGAGAGAAGTAGGACGAAGTAGGCTCAAAGGAGGGGAGGTCCCTGTGCATCACAGGAGGTTGGAGATGCAGTGTTAGAAGAGGTAAGGTGAAATGATCAAAGCTGGTGGCCAGAGAGAGCAGGATGCTTGAAATAGAGCCCTCCTGAGCAGTCCACTTTAATGTTGATTACAAAGTCAGGGGATGGCCAAGGGGTGGGGCAGCGGCGGTAGAAGCCATTGACAGAGGTGTCAAAGCTGCCAGAGACAGACAACAGGCACAGAGGGAAAGGCAGGACCCAAGGTCCTCCAGACCATTAGGACTGGAGAGGACGAGTTGGTGGGGGACTGTGGGTACCATGTGCTTCCAGGGAGCTCAGTGTTTAAAGATGAGGGAGTAGAAATGGTTTGGAAGCTGCAATGTGCAATAATACCGTGACATGTGGGGTAATCAACGGAAACGGAGCTTCACTGGCCAGGTGCAGGGAGAATAGTGATTGCAGGAGACAGACAGACACCTCTGCAGGAGGAGGTGAAGGGAGCTTACTGAGAAGAGGTGAGAATGTCGGGGAGTTCCCTAATGGCGGTGAGTTGCAGAAAGAACAGCGCAAGGTCTGGAAGGACAGGGAGGGACAGGAAGGGATGTGGGGTCCAATGACAGGTGTCTAGAGCAACATGGAGGAAAGTGTCCATGTGGCAAGTTTTCCCAGGGAAGTTGGTTTTGAACTGCACTGTGCTTTGTTTGTATTTTAGGTTTCTGCCCATCTTCGACAGCTTATAAACTCTTTGAGGGCAGGGACAATGTGTTCTATCTATTTTATACCCACTGCCTTCTATCTGATGATTGTCACCTTTCCTATGATCAGATCAGAGTGTAGCTTAAAGCTGGGAAGTGTCAAACAAGATTGGTGCCTGTCTAGTTAATGCCCAGATGCTGAGAAATTTCCAATTTGGCAAGTCTGGGCTTACATATATGGGCCTGGAGTTTGGCCCAGAGGGACCTGCCACCTTGGGATACAAGACCAAGTGACTAAGATGCCCCTGTGACTGTAGGGAATTAATTGGAAGGCAAGTTCAGAAAAAAAAGGCAAGTAATAGAAACTATGAAAGTTAGATTAGAAAGCAACCTTTTCTTGGAAAAAAATAAAAAAAAAAAAAGAAAGAGAGTGAGACAAAAAATAAATTTCAATACAGAATTGCTTTGCAAATATTTACGGAGATGGCAACCTAACTGGTCTAACCGCCGTCTCCTGCCCCTGGCAATTTTACCAGAAAAACGGTGGCTGTAGTGAATTTGCCATCTGCAATCACACTGGCCAAGAAAGGACTTGTACTTGCAAGCCGAACTACATCGGAGATGGATTTACCTGTCGTGGCAGCATCTACCAGGTAACACAAGACGTCTTCCCATAAAGTAAATTCTGCTTTCCTAAATGTGCTAAGAATCCAGGTAGCTGAGGAATATTCAAGGCCTTTGCAAAATGTAAAACTCTATAAAAATGTGAAAGGCTACTTTTATATAAATCGGCAATGAAAAGAAATTTCTCTATCCATGGGAATTCGATTGACCTGGGAAAGAGTGTATGTAATGCAGTGACCAAGACTGACTGACAGTTCTGGAGTCAGAAACCTAGGTTTGAATTCAGTTCTGCCAGTTAGTAACGTTGTGACTTTGAGCATGTGACATCACCTCTCTGGGTATCAGTCTTCTAATCAGTAGAAGAAAATAATAATGGTGCCAACCCCATCAGGTTGTTGTAATAATTAAATGAGATCGTATGTGTAAAGGACACAGAGTGCACAACAGCTCCGAGGCATTACCATGATGTGGATTGTTTTGTGTGTGTGTACGTGTGTGTGTGTGTGCACGCAGCCATCCACATGCCTGAGCGCACAGAGGATGAGGCGGTGTGATACTTTCAGGTTTCTGCCTATTATTAAGTAAACAGTCAGTTATTTAGTTTAAAGGGGGACTAAAGCATTCTGGCTGATCAAATGTTCTTGTTAATAGAGTAACCAAATCCATCATAAACCTATAACTGGATTTTTAAAATATCTGAACTTTAAAAAATGCACTAAAAACTCAGATGCTTCTAGGAATGACTGAACCTTCCTTTGATAATGATGGCAATTCCAGAAAGGCTGTGGAACTCA
>CM052440.1:14070761-14098898 GCA_028533085.1 Varecia variegata | reverse complement strand
CGAGGCTGGGGCAAGAGAGGAGGGTTGGGGTACAACACAGTCTTTGGGCCTCCCCCTGGAGCCAACAGTGGAGATGTCTCCGGGCAGGAGACTTAGGGTCAGGTGATGCTGACCAGCAATAGAAGGTGCTGCCTCTCAGCATAGGGACCCCGGTCAGGGGACGCATCCAGGTAGATTTGGGGTAACCACTGGCCAGAGAACTTCTAAAGCAGCCTTTTTTGGCACCAGAGACCAGTTTTGTGGAAGATACTTCTTCCACGAACAGGAGTTGGGGGGAATCAGAGGTGGGGGGCAGAGCTCAGGCAGCGATGCAAGTGAGGGGGAATGGCTGTGGCCTGGTTCCTAATAGGCCATGGACCAGTAGGTTGGGAACTGCAGTTCTAAAGGACATTCCTGGACAAGGTAGGAGGTTGGAGAAGATTAACAATTCTCAAGTGATCCAAAACTCCCATAAAAAAAAAAAAAAAAAAAAAAAAGAAGGCTGGATGGGGGACAGCGAGATCCTGGGTTAAAGGGATTTAAATTGGTTCTTTTCTTGCAGGATTTATCAGAGCCTTTACTGTTCTAATATTCACTGGGGCTCTTCATGCAGAATTGCCCATTAATAATAGTGATAGCTAACATTTACTGTGAGTACCAGGCACTGTTCTGAGTGCCTGGCTTAGATTAACACATCTGGTCCCCACAGCAACCCTGTGAGCCGAGTGCTGTCACTATTCCCATTTTACAGCTGAGGACATTGGGGGAATTGGCTTTCCCAAGGTCACGTGACCAGCAGGTGGCGGAGTAAGGACTCAGACCTGGGCCTGTGTGCTTAACCGCTGCACACACTGCCTCTTGATGCATATATTTCGGACGCCAGCAAAGCAGAGGCGCAAAAATAATGTTTGAAAGAAGTTGACATTTGATAATTCAAAAAAAAGCCATCAAAGGAGTTATCATGAAACAATGAGAACTTTGTGGACTTTTTTACTTTGTGGTTAATATTGTGTGTATTTTGGATTCCAAATGGAAATACATCATGATATTTTCCAATACTGAAGGTTTAAATCTGGCCCTGGAACCTCTCCAAGAAGGGGTGGTACTATGCAGTGTTTCCCATAGTATTTCAGAAGAAAATTCTTTTTTTTTTTTTTTTTTTTTTTTGAGGAGCATCTCACAGAACTTGGGGGTCTTTGCAACATGTGTTGTGAAATGCCGGAACAGAGGAACTTTGTGTTCCCTTCCGCTCTGAGATTCCTCAATGGAGGCAGGAAAGGAGCGAGGGCCACTCCCTCCCTCTTGCCTGGACAGCCCCTACCCTGCAAACCAGCCCTGCCTGCCTGCTTCCCAGGGTCTGGGTGGGGAGAGAGGTGCAGGGTGCAGTACAGAGGCGAGGAGCGCAGAACAGCAGGTTGCAGCAAACGCTCCTGCCTCCAGCTGGAACCCTCTGACCTTCTGTTACAGATTAAAGACTGGGACAAACAGGGCCTGATTCCCCAGATTCTTCGGTACCATGTGATCGCCTGTCACCAGCTGCTTCTGGAAAACCTGAAAATGACCCCAAACGCTACTTCCCTCCAAGGGGAGCCAATTGTCATCTCTGTGTCTCAGGTGAGAGAAGCCCCCTCAAGAATATGCCAGTTACACTTAGGTCCTCTCTCCTCCTTTTGTATAGAGTAATGCTAGTTACTAATACTAACTACTAATGTATGTTGAGTGATTTCTATATGCAGGCACTGTTCTAAGTATTTGGTATGTACTAACTTGTTTAATCTTCAAAATAACCTGTGATAGAGATAATATTCTTATCCTTAATGTCCAAATAAGGAAAGTGAGCTCAGAGAGGTTAAGTAACTTGTCCCAGGTCACACAGCAAGTAAATATTAGAGCTGGAATTGAAACTCAGAGGCAAGGCGGCTGCAGGCCATAAATAGACCTGCTTTTGGTACCATCGGTCAGAAGCCGGAAAGGGATGAAAGGTTTCAATCAAAGCCACTTGACCATGCTGGTCCCACTCCTCCCCACCCCCACCCCCGACAGAGAAACAAATGGTGGCTGTAGAATTTATTTCAAAGGGGAAAAAAAGTGGGGAGGGGAGTGGGTATGGGACAAATATGAAGGAGAAGCACATGTTGATCTGCTTGTTTAATTCGTATTTGAGAATTACATTGAAATGATTGTTTGGGTTGATTCTGTATTATTTGCTATGAACTTCTCCAAGTATAAATTACATTCTTGTCTCAGTTTTCTCTGAATAATCATAAGAAAAATGTGCTCAAGTAACTTGGATCTTCAGATTTTGCTCCCGATGATTTAATAAGTTGGTGAAGCAATTTTGTGTCTGTTTCTCTGTGTGCTCATTTCTTTTTCTTTTCTGGTTGATTTCAGGGTACAGTGTATATAAATAATAAGGCGAGGATCATATCCAGTGATATCGTCAGTACTAACGGAATCATCCATATCATAGACAAATTGCTGTCTCCCAAAAATTTGCTTATCACTCCCAAAGACACTTCTGGAAGGATTTTGGTAGGTAAACTCACTGTCACACTCTCTGCATGGAGTGACAATACATTATCATTTCAATTCTGATTTGGAGGCATCATTTTGAAACATTTTGATTTTTCTGCTGCAATCTCAAGCATCATTAAAGGCCTAGTAAACATTATTCTTAGTAGTAAACAAGTAAAAGTCATTTTAAATTGATAAGTGGATTTTATAAGTTTTTCTTTAGTGTCCTCACGGGCAAGTGGTCTTGCATAGATTTGAAGATCTATGGAGATGACAGATAGATGAATGGATAGATAGACAGACAGACAGACATAGATATCACCATAGATATCACCAAAACTGAACTTGGAGTAAAATTCCTTCTCAGCTGACATAAAGGGTAATTTTTGGGTCAGGGTTCTTTCTTCATTGCAGACCACAGAATCTACTAAGCTTACACAAAAAAAGAGAAGTTTCTTAAGATATTAGATATATCATCAAGTCTCTGGAAGGCCAGAACCTAATTCAGACGCTACACAGCTGGGAACAAAGCAGCCCAGGGAAGCCTACAAAGGGTGGACACCTAACTTCACCACAGGGCTGCTCTGGCTGTCACATCTCTGCCACTGCCACCTGTCTCCAGCCTCACCACCTAGGACACTAGAAACTGGACCACAGATGCCTTCACCATTGTGCTTGCCAGAAGGTCTGAGCCCCTTGCTAGCAGCCACTACCACCTCCTGTTATTTCTTTCCACCAACAAGCCTTGCACAAGTGTTTCTGCTTGGAGGACCCTATATCACATGCGGGCTCTAGCTGCAAGGGAGTCTAGGAAAATGTAGTACTTAGACTTCTAGCCTCTAGAATGCAAAAGAGCAGGCAGAAGAGAGCTGGAGAGGATGCTGATGAGCCAGTCTACCCCACCTGCCATGTTAGGTTACCTTTATTTTGTCCTTTGTTAAAGTGCTTTGTAAACTGTATGAAGAAAAGTCTCATGCTCATTCTCAATGTCTTTGCAGCAAAATCTTACGACAGTGGCAATAAACCATGGCTACACCAAATTTAGCAACTTAATACAGGTAAAAACCTAGGGGGAAAGTTGACTCAGGGGATAACCTGCCTAAGGAGGTTTTGTTTTGTTGTGTTTTTACATCCTCCAGCTGTTGTGGGATCTGTGTGGGGAAATCCCAATTTTCTGGAGAGTAAAGTCACTCTCTGCCACCCCCGTCTCAAAATGTCATATGGTTGGTTGAGCTGTAGAATGTGCACTGGCTGAGTTAGAAGTTGACATTTTTGAGGCTAGGGAGAGGGAAAGAAATTGGGATGTGCCAGTCTCTGTACCTGGTGCTTCACTTCTGGAATTATCAAGTCCATTATACAGGTGGGGAAGCCAAGGTGGACAGTTGGAGAATCTATGCCTTGAGGCAGGTAGAAATGAAAACCGTATCTTTCTGACTTCAGAGACTGTTCCCACAAATTGAATAGAACTTCTTGTTCAGACAAAAGATTGCAGAAGAGAATAGGGAGGAGGTCCAGGGTCCTCCTGAGGCTCCTCCCTTCTCTCTCCCCACAACCCTGAGCAGTCCCTGAAGAGCTCTAAGAACCCTGGACTCCCCCATACAATAGTCTATAAATCTTTGCATGAGATCAACGATTCCCAAAATGGTGTTGGTGTCAGATTCTCTGGGGAGCTTTATAGAAATGGGAATTTCAAGGTGTTCAAAATGAGAACCTCCAAGGATGTTACAGTCAAGTAATCTTTGCCTAACTACCCACCCCTGAAACCTTATATTCACGCCAACACCTGTGCATCAGGGTCTGGTTGAACAAGGGCTTTTAAAGGAAGTTAGCAAACCTCTTGGGGGCTCCAGAAAAGGGAATAACAAAGCCTTCTTAATAAGGTTGTTGGAAAAATTAAAAGAAAAAAATGTATATGATGCACCCAAGTTATGTTAATAGAAGGCTCTCAAATGATTCCTCCTTCATCTCACAATTTCTTTTTTTGTCATATATTTTCTAGAAATCTTATAAACACATAAGAGTATCTCAGTATTGCACAGGTCTCAGTTTTCAAATGAAATATGAGGAAAAATATTAAGCTGGCCCTCCAGAAATTAAAATATCTGGGCAAAAGTAGAATTGAAAAAAAAAAAAAAAGGTATTCACTAAAGTGTAGGTTCATTTTCCTATGAACAAAAGGCCAGAATTTGACTTTCTGATTTTCTCACTAAGGAAATGTAGGTCGGAATAGCTGGAGTGGGATAGGCCTTTAGTTCCTGGCTGTGTCACCCCTGAACCCTCTGGAGTCCCGATAAGCCGCGGGGTGGGGCACGGAGGGAAATCCTCAGAGACCCTCTGCCCACAGGCTGGGCCGGCTGTGCGGACTGTGCTGTCACCAGCGATGGCCGACTCCCTGTGTTCCAGGACTCAGGCCTGCTGAGTATGATCACGGACCCCATCCACACCCCGGTCACTCTCTTCTGGCCCACGGACCAAGCCCTCCAAGCCCTCCCCTCTGAACAACAGGATTTCCTCTTCAACCAGGACAACAAGGACAAGCTGAGGGAGTATTTGAAATTCCATGTGATCCGAGATTCCAAGGTATTTTGTTTAAACCCAGAGTGAGTACAGGGATGTCCCAGGGGGGTGATAAAAGTCCCCATCTCCATGGTGTGCAGGAAGCCTCAGCAGCCCCTGTCCCACTGTGTCCTCCTCTGACTAGCCGTGGTGAGTTGGCTCCTGCAGTATACCACGCCTGGTTCTGTTTCTTAGACCTACCCTTTTCTTTTTTTAATTTTAACCAATACGCAAGAGCATCCTTCCTCTCTTCACTGTAAATCAGCCTTTTCTCTTTCCCAGTTCACATGGCAAAATGGCTGTGAGTTTTTTCCAGATGGATTCTTTCTCTTCCAATTCCAAAATTTCTAGTCAAATGACTGATTAATCCAGCTTCAATCAGGTGTTGGCCCATGAACGGATCAACTGTATCAGAGAAGCAAGATCATGTAGGAACGTGGCAGCCACTCTGAGTCCACAGCAAGGCCCCATGTCTCTCTCCAGGACTGAGTCTACCCAGTTCAGGAACAGCAAATGCCCAGACTTTGGTTCATTCGTAGCGCCTGGATTGGTTTCCTAAGGCCTCTGTAACAAACCACCACAAACTGGGCAGCTTAAACAACAGAGATTTATTCTCTGTAGTACACAGTTCTGGAGGCTGGACGTCTGAAATCAAGGTGCCAGCAAGGTTGTTCCTTCTGGAAGTTCTGAGGGAGAACCTGTTCCATGCTTCTCACCTGGCTTCTGGAGGTTGCTAGAAATCCTCGGCTTGCAGGCTCATCCCTCCAATCTCTGCCTCCACGGTCACATGGCCATCTTCTCCGTGTCCTTCTCAATCTTTCACATGGCATTCTCCTCTCCTTTCTTCCTCTTTTAAGGACACTGTTCATACTGGATTAAGAGCCCACCCTACTCCAGGATTACTTATCCTTACTAATTACATCTGCAGTGGCCTTATTTCCAAATACGGTCACATTCTGAGGCACTAGGGGGTCAGGACTTCAAGGTAACTTTCCGAGGGGCACAGTTGAGCCCCTAACAGCACCCCAAGTCATTTCCCAGCCTAACCCACCCATCCTTTCATTGGTTTCCTTTGCCAAGACTGCATCTTCCGGAGGCTCCCAAGCACGGATGGGGGATGGAAGGTTGATGAAACCAGTCAAACTCATCGGCACTTTCCCTCTGGAAGGAATTGCCAAGCTCCCTGAGAGCCCATGAGTATTCTTCATTTTGACTATTCCTCCAGTCATTTTGAAGCTGAAATTATTAGAACTCATGGAAGAACTTGCATCTGAATTTGATTTGTTGACTAAACTCCTTTGGGCCATTTTTCAGCCCAAATGTGGGGTATTGCTGTGACACCATCGTTTCTGCAGGTTTCAGCTGTGGACCTTCCCAGATCTGCCTGGAGGACACTGCAAGGTTCCGAGCTGAATGTGAAGTGTGGAGCTGGCAGTGACATTGTGAGTATCGTCACAGGAGGTGGGAGGGAAGGGGTTAGGAGCACATGAACGGCAAGCCAGTCCCCAACCACTGCCCCTTCTAGGAGATGTTCCTTTTTCCTCCATTGACAGCAAGTTCGTTTTTTCTCACTGCCTTCAGGGCTGTTTTTCCTGAGAGTACATGAGTGGATATGAAAACCCTGATAAATCCGGGCTGGCCCATGCCCTCGTAGCAGGTGGCAAGAAGCCTCTTACACTTGTCAAAAGCAGCTTCCAGTTGATTATATATATATATATATAGTAGAGAATTTTTTTCCAGTGTGAGGTACTCCTCTGAAGCAGGAAATTATACTGTTGTTATTTCTTTCCCTTCCTTCCCAGCCCCACTGTGGCCTCACCTCCAGCCCTCTCTTGGCAGTCAGAGCCAGCTTTGCACTATACCCACCTAGATCAGCCAATAGACAGAAGGTTTGCGGTTTTCACCTTCCCTGGCTAGCTCCTGAACAATTCTACCTTCCTGTAATTCCATACGATGAATGCGTCTAATAGGATTAGTTCAACTACATATAATGGCAAAGCCAAAATGACAGTGGCTTAAGTATATAAGGATTTATTCTCTCCTGTAAAGGAAATCTGGAGGTAGCCAATCCAGACCTGGTATGTTGGCCCAATGGGAGAGCTGCTTCTGTTTTTCTGCTCTGCAGCCACATGGTTCCAGCCTCAAAGTCACCTCAAGGCCTACTATGGCTGTTGGGATCCAGCCACCATGTCCACTTTCCAGGCAGTAGGAAGGAAGAAGGGCAAAAGAGATGCATCTCCCAGTTGAGTCGGTTCCCTTCAAGGAGGCATCCGACAGGTTCCAGACAACCTTCTGCTTACGTCTTATGACCAGAATCCGTTTGGTGTCTGGATTAGAATTGCACTGAATTTATAACTGAATTTGAGGAGTATTAGCATCTTTCCATTCCAGCTTCTGGAAAGTTATCCCAGTGCGATTACGCTCTTGAGATCACCTGTGCTGTCTCCGTAGACCAAAGGCTCACCTATCAGAGAAGGATAGTGAGAATGCCCACTGCGTGCTCTGTGTGCTAATCGGGCTTGCAGGGCACCCTGCAATATATTTCTTAGTTCAATCTGTATAACAACCCCATGCATTAGAAATCATGAACTCTGTATTTACCTGGTGGGGAAAAAAATTAAACCTCAGAGAAGTTCAGTGACTTTCCCATGGTCACACAGTGCATGAGTGAACGTGCTAGGCTTTAAACCACAGTTTTCTGGTGTTTTCCGCTAAGTCACAGTATCTCCATCCCATCCACAGATGCTGGGTGACCTCATGGAAGGAAGCCCTGGGATTGCTGCAAGCATTAAATGAAATACTGTATCTAAAGCCTGCTTTAGCTAATGTCCAGTACGTGTGAAAAAGAAGTTATTATTATCATTATAAAGTTAAAGTCCATCACTTGTATATCCTGGAAAGAAAACCGAACCAGCCACTTTGCAGGGTGCTGACGCTAAATAAGAAAATTCGGTTACTGCACACAAGTGGCCACATCAGCAAAGTTTATCCCGAACCACAGCGAGGTCATCCTGCTCCACCCCATCACCCCACTGCTGACGTCTCTCCTTGGTCGAGGTGGTGCAGCAGAGGGCCAAGGCTGCAGGCCCCATTTACTGGACAAGTCTTTAACCTCTCACTGCCTCAGTTTCCTCGTCTCCAAATGGGTACTAATAATAGTAGCTACATCCTAGGGTGGTTGTGAGGCTTAAAAGAATTTGCACAGGTAAAGCACTTAGAACAGTGCCTGGCACACAATACGTGCTGAATGTTAGATAGATGATTGATTGATAAATATGTATATATATTGTACACAGTGTGTATATATATATTTATTTTATTTTTCCAGTTCTTCCTGAGTCTTGCAGGTGCTGGCTACATGTTATGGGCTGGAAGGAAGAGAAGTCTGAAAGGGATTGACCATTCTCTCTCTCTCTCCCCATCCTTCTCTCTCTTTCTCAGGGAGAGCTCTTTCTCAACGGCCAAACATGCAGAATTGTGCAGCGGGAGCTCTTGTTTGACCTGGGCGTGGCCTATGGCATCGACTGTCTGCTGATTGATCCCACCCTGGGCGGCCACTGTGACATTTTCACTACTTTTGATGTCCCGGTCAGTCCTAAAAACAACACCATAATAAGAGAACCTTGGGCCAAAGAACAGCCCAGTGACAGCGTGGAACCTGTTGTGAAACCACTGGAGGACAGGAGAGCTGAGGGCCAAATGATGGAGCTCTTCAGTTTCAGAATCAACAAGCACCTACTTAGCCCTACTTGGCCTGGAATATTCCTGCCCGTCCACCCACCTGCCCATCTATTTATTCCCTTGTCAGAAATGAGTGTTTGGGAAACAGTGTTTGGATACCAACTGTGTGCCAGCTGTTCTGCCATTCATTTTCAAATCCATCCATCTATTCAGTCACTCATTCATTCATTCAACAAACATTTGTCGAGTTTCTGCCAGATTAAACCATATGAAATTGCCATATTTGACAGTTTGGGGCCTATAAAAATGGCAGTTTCATAGGGTCAGTCTAATATTACATGCCACCCACGCCTCCATCATTTACCTATTACCTATTCATTTATTTGACAATGTCGATTGAACTTCTGTCCCAGGCCCTGCACTCTGTGCTAGGCATTTTCACATTCACTCATTCATCCGTCTAGCACCTTTGCTGACCCACCTTTGAACCAGCCGCTTTGCTCAGTGCTCAGCTTACCCCACGATAATCCAATAATGGGAGTAGTAATCATCAACTCTATTATGTAAATTTGGAAATTGAGTCTCAAAGAGGTTAGGTGACTTTACATGGCAAAGTTTGTCACCAGTTGGTATCAGTACCTGGCATCTCATAGGCATTCAATAAATATCCCCAATTTTTTGGATACCCTTCAGCCAAAGTAGATGAAACCAATTGTTTTTCTGCTATAGGGGTTGTGGCCTTCGTAATTTCCAAAGTATATTCACACATATTTTTTTCAGTTGATTATTTTCCCTCACCAATCCCCTGAAGATCAAATAGCAGCAAGAATTCTTATCCTTATTTTATAGATCATAAAACTGAGAATCAAAGAGCGTAAATGATTGGCCAAAAGCATCCTAGCTAACTTAAAGTGGAACCAACACCTGCATCCACATTGCCCACTGCTACTGCCACGTGCCTACGTGACACTGCCCTCGTCCAGCTCTGGGTGACAGGAGCGTCCCCTTCAGAGAACTAAACCAAAGAGCTGAAGTCCAAGGTTCATAATTCTCCATGGCAAAGTTGTTTATAAATTCTTGATCATAGCCAGAATCTTAATCAAGATTAATTAAGTCCTTAATCAACCCATCCAGGTATTAATCAGGGACGCTTCCTTGTGTTTTCCAATGTTCTTGATTTTTAAGTGTTTCTTTTCTTGCATGCTAGGGGGATTGTGGGAGCTGTTTCAATACTCCCAGCTGCCCAAGGTGGAGTAAACCAAAGGTAATTAAGAATGCAATGATGTTTGGAGAGCCATAGATTTGTTTCATTATCAGACCTCTATCTTCGGGTGTGTGAGAGGATGCGTGTGTGTGTGTGTGTGTGTGTGTGTGTGTGTGTGTGTTGCATAAATGTCATTTGTGTCTTTCTTCCAACAACCAAGCCGAAGAGGTGAGAGATGGACATTCTCAGCCCAGGCAATCTGTCAACCTACTACCCCCATCTCTTAGGACTATCTAGAAAAGTCATGGGGTTATAAGCCTAGAAGGGACTTCAAAGATAATTACAATTTTAAAAGTAATAGCTACATTTTGTTGGCTATTGTCCATGTCTCAGGCTTTGTGCTGAGCTCTTTATATATTCATTGTCCCTATTCCTCATTCTATTGCTTGTAGGAAGCTATTATTACCTGTACTTATGAAAAAGTGAGTCTCAGAAAGGGTAAGCAATCAGCCCAAGGCCACACAGCTAGTAAGGAGCAATGCTAGGATCAAAGCTCAGAAAGCAATGGAGAGCAGTGGTGAAGCCAATAAAATTTGGAGTCCACAGGTATGCGGTCAAATTCCAGTGACTTTTGCCAAGTCACGTGATCTTTGAGTTTTGCCTCTGTAAAATGGAGCTGATGACAATTCTATAAGCAGTTATTAGGAAAAGTAAATTTCAAAATGTGAGTATGCGTAAGAGCCTGGCACATAGTAAGTGCTCATTAAATATTGTTTTTTATTACTTATTCCAAAGTCAAGCTCTTTCTACTCCACTAGCAAAACTTATAACAAAACAGAATGTAATTCATACTCTCCTTGCTGCTCACCCTTCCATGACAGGAAGCTCCCTCCCCGCTCTCCCTCCCAGGGCATAGGTACCATTTGCAAGCCAGTGTTAGGGTCAGAAAGTTCTTCAGCTCTTCCTCTTGAGTCTGGGGAGAAATCTTCCCGTGGACTGTAGCTCTGCCCCTTCCCCATCCATGTGCTTCTGACCTATTGCTTCTGACCATGTGCTTCTGGCCTATTGACTCTCCTAAGAAAAATATTGCCTTTAGAAAAATTTTTTTTTAAAAAATAGCAGGCTCCCATTGCAAGTCCCATTTTCGACTTTGGCAGTATCTGGGATCGTCCACTTGGGGGCGGACTAGAGACCCAGAGCCCCTGTCCCCGCGGTGGAAGGTGGAGGGATGGTCCGCTCTCTTCCTTCAGGGTGCGAAGCAGAAGTGTCTCTACAACCTGCCCTTCAAGAGGAACCTGGAAGGCTGCCGGCAGCAGTGCAGCCTGGTGATACAGCTCCCCAAGTGCTGCAAGGGCTACTTCGGGCGAGACTGTCAGGGTGAGGGCACCTCTTCCTGCCTCGTGACTCTAACAGGATTGTGTTCTCACTGTACGGCATTTGAAAGTACCAAAATTATAAAGAGCTGGGGGAACCACTGCTACTGATCATTCCCAGACCCCAAAGCAGTCACTGTGGAGAGTTATGTATCATTCCTTCTACTTTGTCCATTTGGCATAATTTGGGGTTTTTTACCAAATTGATATTCTACCAGGTGTGTATTATAATTGTGTGTCTGATTTTTCACTTAGCATTGGAACATATAAGCATTTCCCATGGTGCTAAAGACACCATATTTCATTTTTGATGCTGATAAGCATGTCTGTTTCAATGCATTCGATACGATTCTCCCTTGGCAGGTGATATGCTGTTACAGCACATGTGGGCCAAAATTTCCTGGGAGCTGCCCTGCTTTAGGACATATGGCATCGTCCTCCCTCCATTACCTGACCAGGGAAGGGCTCTTTGCCAAAGGGCATTTGGGCCCATCCTGAAACCCGTGTGTCAGCTACAACTTCTAGCCAGTAATACATCAACAGCAGCAGCATGACAAATGCCTACAGGGCACTTCCCATGTGCCACACATTGTTCTAAGTAGGCACATTTATTGGGTGTTGTTTCCCATGGATAACAATGCATTTACTCTACGCAGCAACCACTAGGGACTAGGTTCCATTGTTGCACCCACTTTGTAGATGAGAAAACAGAGTCACAGAGAGGATAAGAAGCAAGCCTGAGGTTCCACAGTCTGTCTCCAGAAGCCGTGGTTTGCACTACCGTGCACACTCCGCTCACTGCACCCTCCCTGAGGGCACCCCCTCTGGATTGAGGGTCCATGCAGTCGCCCAGCACCACCCCCGACATGAAAGTGTGGGCCATTCATAAAAATCAATGTCGTTCGTTATATGTGTTCAGTGCTTTATATTTGCAAAGTACTCTTATCCTCACAATAACAATGTGATATAGGTCAAACAGGCACTGTATTATCATCACCATCTTCTTCATCATCATCACCTAGAGCTAAGAGAACTAAAGCTCAGAGCAAGTTCATGACTCAGCCCAGATCTACTCAAATCCAAGTCTCCCGACCCTCAAATACAGGGCCCAGTTCAATATATCACCCTGCCAAGGTAGAATCATGTCAGAACATTGAAGCTCTTGTCTCCTAGGCCAGCAGCTTGCCCTAAATATCCACTGTCACCCAGGGTCACGGTCCCTCTGGACTAATGGAGGTCAGAATCCACAGCACGTTTGCAAAGGCGCTGAGCTGCTCTGGGCCTGGAAGATTGTTGAGTTGCTGCTGTTCCTTCTCTTCCAGCCTGCCCTGGAGGACCGGAGACCCCGTGTAACAACCGGGGCGTCTGCCTCGATCACTACTCGGCCACCGGAGAGTGTAAATGCAACACCGGCTTCAACGGGACGGCGTGCGAGCTGTGCTGGCCGGGGAGATTCGGGCCTGATTGTCAGCGTATGTGGTGCCACTTCCCCGTGCCGTCACCTGTTGTCTAGCTGCCCTCACCCACGTCATCCATCTAACCTGGAAGCATCTTCTCGTCTTCTCTCCTGGCCACCCACCTCCCATCTGCCTGCGCTGAGCGCCTTTTTGCTCCTTGCACGTGTTCCCAGTTTCCGTCCCCTGAAGAAGCCTCGCCTCTAGCAGTGACACGTCCCCAGCAGGCACCGAGGCCAGCTGTGGCTGAATAACATTCGGTCATTCAGTCACTCAGCCAACACGTGTTCATTGAGTCCTTACTAATATTGCTAGCTAACATTTATCAAGCGCCTACTGTGTGCTGGGCACGTGTTTTATCATTGAATCCTCGTAACAACACTTTGAGGTAGATACCATTATTGTCCCCAATCAGCAGATGAAATACACCAAGTCACAAAGAGGCTAAGTGATTTGCTCAAGAGCAGGAATTGTTCTAAGGTTTAGGAATATGTGGTTTAGGACAGAGGGGGACAAAATCCCAGCTTTCAAAAAGCTTATGGAAACAAAGAATTTTTTAAATAGTGTAAAGGTTATAAAGACAAAGGAGCAGGTGACAAGATCAAGAATGGAAGGAGACTGTCTCAGAAGACATCTCACACCGGGCACATCTGAGTAGAGATCTTACAGACGTGAGGAGGCCGGCATGCAGCTACCAAGAGAAGGTCAAGCAAACTTTCGGCAGTGCTGGAAAGGTGCCATGACTCCGCTGTCCAGTGTCATAGCCACTAGCCATAGGTGGCTATCAAGCACTCAAAAATGTGTGACTGAAGAACCGAACTTTTAATTTTAAGTAGTTTAAATTTAAATAGCCACCTGTAGCTAATGGCCACTGTACTGAACAGCACAGACCAGAGGATTGGCTTTCCTGGAGGAGAGAGGAGCATGAGCAAAGGTCCTGAGGCAGGAACAGGTCTGGCATTCAAGGAACAGCAGGGAGGCAGGGCAGCTGAGCAGAGAGGGCAGAGAAGAGGAAGAGATGAAGGAAGTGAAATCGGAAGGTCACCAGGGTCCAGATCACATAGGAACTTCTCGTCCAGAGAAAGGTCTTCAGCATCTATTCTAAGTGTGACGGGAGGCCAGCGAAGGAGTGTCGTGAACAGATTAAAAGGATCACTACAGCTGCCCTGTGGAGGGTACACTGTAGGGAAGCAGGCACAGAGCAGGGCCCCTTTGGGGAAGATGGTACAACAACCTAGGCAAGAGCTAGTGGTGCCTGGGGCTGGTGCAGTAGTGCTGGAGGGGGTGAGAAGCGGTGGAATTGGTACATATTTTAAAATTTTTAGTTTTAAATAGATTTCTCCATCAGGAAGCCCAGATGAGATTCTGTCCCCCTACATTCTATTACATTGGCCGTGATACCCTCTACTGTGATTGTAACATTCATCACGTTTGTAGTTACACGTTCAACAGTTGGTTACTCTCAGACCGTAAGCACCACGAGAACAGGAATCTTCTCTTGTAACCTCATAGCTTAGCAGTGCCCAGCCTGGGATAACCACTGAGTAAGTTATTAATAATTTTTGAATGTTTGAATGAACGAATGACCATGGCATAAGCATGGGGCCTCCCACACTGAAAACACAGCCAGCGGGTGGTCAGCGGGCTGGCTGTTGCGTTTCAGTCTCTGATCGCTGGTTACTGATCACACTGCAATTTGTTTTACAGCCTGTGGCTGCTCGGACCATGGACAGTGTGACGATGGCATCACAGGCTCCGGGCAGTGCCTCTGTGAAACGGGGTGGACAGGCCTCTTCTGTGACACCCAGGCAGGTCTGTCGTGGGAGTGGCTAGCCACTGGTGGCACTGGGTGACAGCGGACCCTCCCGAGAGCATCCAAGTGGGGTTGGGGGTCTGAGTGACATTTGAAAAAAATGACAAAGCAGGTGTTCTCATTTCCACATGCAAAAGATGATTTGGATCTGTGGCCCTGGGTGTCAGGAGGTTGGCGACTTAAAAGAAAACTAGATGAAAAGATTTAACTCAAACCCATGAAACCAGCATGTCCTCTCGTGCAGTTAGAGAAGGACCCACCTCAAGCACAGAATCCCAGGCTCCAGCAAGGACGGCACATTTTCATGGTGGTTCTCGGGCCCAGATGGGTGCTGACACAGAGGCTGAGTGGTTTCATAGACAACGGCGGTCTCTGGAGTCCCAGACCAGGGACTGACCCCTGCTGCTTCTGCGTACCAGATGAGTGGCCTTAGAGGAGCTACCCTCTCTGAGCCTTGCCATGCTCATCTGTGAAAGGAAGTGTGTAGTGTGTGGGGTGCTCAGAAACAGCGGCTGCTGGTATCGTTGTCATCATTATCATCGTTGTCATGTCTTGATCCTTACTAAGCAGCCGTTTCAGAGGTCTCCCCATACCCCAAGCCCTATGTTCTGGAAGGTCTGAGATGTGAAGGACAAATGATCCAGTGGGAATCACTGTCATTTCGCCCTCCCTGGGCTCAGAGGGCAAGACGAGGCTCTTCCTATGGGCTTCAGCAACCTGAAGTTTCAGGAATCCCCACAGTATGGCTAATTCAGTTCATCCTACTCCCCCTCCTCCTGCCTCCTCCCCTAAACACCCCGTGGTTTCATGCTGCCTGTGCACACTGCAGCCCCTCCCATCGCCAAAGCGCAGACTTCTCCCTAGCTCGGTGGTGCCCTTGGAAAGCCATGGAATTTCCCCTCCAATTTCACCATCTGCATCTGGAACCCCATGTCCTTAGGGCCAGAGAGCTAATTAGCCAAGTTCATCCCTGCTAGCAAGTTTTGAGGTATCAGGTTTTAATTGGTTGCCCCTAAAGGTAACGTATTTGCATTTTAACCTGGATAATGTCACAGAGATAAGGTCTTAATGTGACGAGTAACTTAAAATCTCCAGGCTGGATGGGGACTTAGCAAATCACCCCGTCCTCCTGCTATACAGGGCTCTTATGAACACAGTGGCAGGTCGGGGACAACATCTTGGGGAATCTCCTTGGGTGTCCCCACTGTTGACACCAGGGGTGCAGGATGAATGGTGGCCCCTTTCCTTGCAGTTCTGCCCCCTGTGTGCACACCTCCTTGCTCTGCTCATGCCACCTGTAAGGAGAACAACACGTGTGAGTGTAACCTGAACTATGAAGGTGACGGAATCACATGCACAGGTGAGTCCCTTCATGCACATGTGCAGTAGCAGCATGGTGCAGGAGAGGAGCAGGACTTGGTCTCGGTGCCTGGGCTCCACCGTGGCTCTTCTACTTCCTGCCTGGGCTCCATCAGCAACACCTCCCCACTCTGTGACTCAGTTCCCCTAGTGGGTTTGCTCATGCTTGACCTGTCCATCTCCCAGGTCATGGGGTTAAAATTGCTTTGCAAACTAAAATGTAATTTATTTTATGGTGTTTTTCTAACTCTACAAGTAATCCATTCTTCAAAAGATTCAGAAAATACACTACACTATTTTTTTTTAAAAGTTAAATCTACACATACTCTCACCACTCAGAACCACTGTGAACATTGCAATGTCTATCTCACAAGGTGCTCAATAATTGCACTAACTCTACACATATACCCATGCTCACACACACACACACAAACTCTGTCCTAACATTAAAAACCCAAACTCATTCTGAAAACTACTACCAAAGTGGGACCCAAAGGTATGTGACAAAGGGGCCAGAAGTGGACAGATGTGATCAGGCCTGGTCTATGAGGGTATCAGAAAAGTATTAGTGTTGCAAAGGCCAGCATGGAGGGCACAGGACATGGAGAGAGAAGACACCGACACAAGGGGGCCCATTTACTGGTGCTGGGGTGACCCATGCCGCTGACCCGAAGCCCCAGTTACATAGATGGCAGCAAGCTGAGCCCTCTCTCCTGGCTCTTGCAGTTGTGGATTTCTGCAAACAGAACAACGGGGGCTGTGCGAAGGCTGCCAAGTGCTCACAGAAGGGCACGAAAGTGTCCTGCAGCTGCCAGAAGGGCTACAGAGGGGACGGCCGCAGCTGCACAGAGATAGACCCCTGCGCAGATGGCCTCAATGGGGGGTGTCACGAGCATGCCACCTGCAAGATGACAGGCCCGGTGAGTCACTCTCCCCGGGGGAAATTTGGGAGCAGCCCCCTGTGGCTCTCTCAGCCTCGCCTCTCCACCTCCTGGGCTCTGCTTACCATTCAGCCTCTTCCTAAGCTTTCTTCCCACCGCAGTCTGTTTCAAGTTCAAAGTCAGTGGGCTAAAGACAAGGTGGTATCCTAGGCAGAAAAAGGACATTCGTGAAAAAATTGGCACAATCCACATAAAGTCTCCAATTTAGTTAAGAGTAATATACCAACATTAATTTCTTGGTTCTGGCAGATGTGCTATGGTTATGTTAGATGTTAACATTAGGGGACACTGGGCAGAGCGTAGAGGGGAACTCCCTGTGTTATCTTTGCAACTTTTCTATAAATCTAAAAATTACTTAAGATAAAAGGTTTAATAAAACAAAAAAAAAAAACTTGGTAAGAAAAGTGCAAGTTTGGGCGCTCACTCAAGTCTTTTCAGAATGGGGTCCATGCCCCCCCTGTTTGTCCAGTGGAGAGAGAAGATGGCACGGGAGAATGTCTGTTCATGGTTACAGACGTGGTCTGAGTCAGACCGCCTTTGAGTCTGAGCTCCTGGACTGACAAGCTGTATGGCTTGGGGCTAGCTACCTCCTCTCTCTGAGCCTCAGTTTCCTCATTTGTAAAGCAGGCTTCATAATAATGCAGACATTATAGGGTTGTTGTGGGGATTAAATGAAATCATTCATCGATTCAGCCAGTGGTCATCTGGCACCCGCTATGCACCACTGCAAGTCCCAGGGGTACGACAATAAAAAGACAGACAGGGTCCCTGCCTTCCTGGAGCTTATTCACAAGTAGAGGGAGGGGACGATGCTTAGGACAGAGAGAGATGCACAGAGTCCTTTCAGAGAGCACAAAGAGCTATGAATGAAGAACGTAAATCAGGCCAATACGATAGAAGAGTCTGGAAAAGCTATTTTATGTAGGGTGGTCAGGACGGGTCTCTGAGGAAGTGACTTTTGAACTGGGATGTAAACGATGACATTTCGTCACAGGCCCGTGTAAAAGCAAGACGTAGCAGTTATGTCACCCCCACCAGACAGGAGAGCACATTCTCTCGGTCCTTCCGAACGCCCCCATGCTGGACGGTGGTCCCCAGGACACTTGGGATTCTGGGAGTCCTGGAAGAGGGGCTTTTTCCTCCTGTCCCACTCTCACCCGCAGGGCAAGCACAAATGTGAGTGTAAAAGTCACTACGTGGGGGACGGGCTGGACTGTGAGCCGGAGCAGCTGCCCATCGACCGGTGCTTACAGGACAACGGGCAGTGCCACGCGGATGCCGACTGCGCTGACCTCCACTTCCAGGGTCAGTGTGACCAGGGGCTTCTGGCCCACAGCGCCCTGCTCTGCAGGGTTGGGGAAGGGATCTGGGCAAGGGGGAGAAGAAAAACAAAACAAAATCAAACCGCACTGCCCAGGCCCCGGGGAGGCAGCGGGACTCGATAGCAGAGGGACAGAGAAGCTCAGAACTGGACCTTGAGCCATTAGAACCAGGAGAGAGTTCAAAGGTTGTCTGTGATCAATTTTCCTAATACTTGCTTTACCCAAGTTGCTTAGTAACACTTGCAGCCCTTGACTGGAATTGAATCTAAACATGGTTTAGGGAGTTAAATGACAAAGAAAGACCTGCCACCTGCAGGAGCAATTTCTTAGCAGTGGTTTTGGTAGTAACACACTGATTGGTATATACCCCATTTACTTCCAAGGATGGTTTGAATGGCTTGTAATAAAGCAGCAGGTGTAAGAAAACTAAGAATCATAACACACAAAGGAAAAAGCCGCATAGAAGTGCAGAGGCCCAGGGCTCGAGCGATCATCCTGTCTTTGCCTCCCAAGTAGGTGGCACTACGGGCATGCACCACCATGCTCAGCTCATTGTTTTTTAATTTTTTCAGAGATAGGTCTCACTATGTTGCTCAGGCTGGTCTCAAACTCCTGCATTCAAGCGATTCTCCCGCCTTGGCCTCCCAAAGTGCTGGGATTACAGAGATGAACCACTGCGCCTGACCCATGTTAAATCATGTTAAGTTTAAAAAAGATTTCTGAAAACTATATCTGCAGTATGTTACCATATTTATAATATGTACAGCATATAAATGAATAGGGAAAAAGAGTGAAATGAGAAATTATGTCAAAATTAAAAGTTACAAAAAACTAAAGTAAAAATTTTGGAAGGAAATACACCAAAATGTTAGCCATGGAGTAATGATTATTTCCGGGAAGTAGGATTAAAGGTGATTTTCGTTTCTTTCTTTTTTTACTTTTCTGTATTGCACTGATTTCTACAATGAACATATGCTATTTTTATCATTAGAAAAGAAGTAAATATTTTAAATGATGTGATTCAACAAAACTTAAAGGGGAAGTGGCTTCCAAATACACCCTGGGGTGCAGCTGGCCTTCCACTTTGAAAGTCCTTCGAAGTCATTTGCTGGGAACAATGCCACCCAGGTGGGCTCTCATGGACAATTCCTTTCCTCCCTGTCTAGATACCACCGTTGGGGTGTTCCATCTACGCTCCCCACTGGGCCAGTACAAGCTGACCTTTGACAAAGCCAGAGAGGCCTGTGCCAACGAAGCTGCGACCATGGCAACATACAACCAGCTCTCCTATGCCCAGAAGGTGGGTTCCCAGTTAGCGGACACTGTTCAGGCAGAGTCTGCGGGGGAGGAAGTTCAGCCTCTTCTTAAGATGGGGGAGACTTGGGCTGTCGCCTTCCAGGAGGGGAGCACAGGAAGCTCCTGGAGCAATAACAATCATCACGTCCATTTGTCGGGCTTCTACTCTGTGTCAGGCACTGTGCAGGGTGCTTCCTTGACATTATTGTCCAGCCTTGTAACATCCCTGCAGGGAGGTGTCGCAATTGCCATTGTACAGATAGGGAAACCGAGGCTCAGAATGGTTAAGTAAAGTGCCCAAAGTCACCCAGCTGAGAGGTGGCAAAGCCAGTGTTCAAATGTAGCCCTGCCTCCAAAAGTCTATTCTCAATCATGACGTTCAACTACCAAGGCAGAGGCAGACACTTGAGGTGCACACCTCACAGCTGGAAACCAAGAAGAGATCGATAACCACAAGCCTAGGTAGGATCTCCCTGAGCCCACAAAGCAGCCGAGTTTCTCTGGAATAGCCCAAGCTCTCCGTGGCCGGAGGGGCTGTGAAGGGAATGAGGGGGGACAGCACAAGCTCTCAGCCACAGCAGGAAGGAAATGGAGCTCTCTGCGCAGGGCTGCTCCCTTAACCTCTAAACCCAAAAGCCCTGCCAGTACCTCAGAGTTCCAATCTGGTGATTTCTCACTGGGAGCAGAGGAAATGAATGCCCACAAGGTATGATTTTAAGGCCCTTCCTCCAAGCTCCATCACTCCCAAATCTCTCTATTTTTCTTTATACCTGTTATTTCTTTACCAAGGAACAAAACTTTTGATGCCAGGACCCAGCACCTTGGAGGGTCTGAATCTCTGCTCTCCTGCTTGCTGGTTGTGTGGCCTCGATCAAGCCATTGAAATCCCTGTCCTACCTGGCATGTTTGTGTAAGGACTAAATGTAATATGCCACATCATAGGAACTCAATTTTTGAGATTATTAAGAGATCTGGAGTAGACTGCCTGGGTTTGAATCCCAGCTCTGCTACTTGCTAGCTGTGTGACTTTGAGCAAGTTACTTAACTTCTCTTTGCCTCAATTTCCACAACTATATGATAAGTATTAAAAAAAAAAGTCCCTACCTCATAGGGTTGATTGAGGGTTAAAGGTGTTGACACATGAAAAGCTCTTGCCAGAGAACCTGGCCCAGAATAAGCTCTCAGTAAGTGCTACAATGATGATAGTGGTGATGGTGATGATGATGACGATGATGATGATGTAATGATGATGACGGTGATGACAACGATGATGATGAATTAGAGTTCCATCATCAATTAGAGTTCTATCAACCCATTAATCAGAAGAATTTGCACCTGGGGTAAATAGCTGACAGCCAATCATATCTCAAGGGCAGAGAGAAGAGAAATGAGTGTGAAGGACTTGGGCACCTACAAGAAAGAGAGGGCACCACTTTCATTTATCCAATGGCTCAATCAACAAAAATTTAATGACCACCTACTATGTGCCAGGCGCAGGGGTACCATAGGCAAGATGAGACTGACTTCATGGAGTTTATGGTTTGATGAGGAAATCAGACATAAACCAAATGATCCCACAACGAATACAATGGCCACATCTGTGTCCCTGCAGGCCAAGTACCACCTCTGTTCAGCAGGCTGGCTGGACAGCGGGCGGGTCGCCTACCCCACCGCCTTCGCCTCCCAGAACTGTGGCTCGGGTGTTGTCGGGATAGTGGACTATGGACCCAGACCCAACAAGAGTGAAATGTGGGATGTCTTCTGCTATCGGATGAAAGGTAACTGCCTGGCTACACTTCAGGCTCCAGGCCGTGCAGCTGCTGAGCAGTCCTCAGCCTGGCCAGCCACTCACCAAGGCGGGGCAGGGCAGCCAGGCCCCTGCCTCAGTGGGGTGGGGCCCTGTGTGCTCTGCCCTCCAGATGTGAACTGCACCTGCAAGGTGGGCTACGTGGGAGACGGCTTCTCGTGCAGCGGGAACCTGCTGCAGGTCCTCATGTCCTTCCCCTCACTCACGGGCTTCCTGAAGGTATGCACCACGTCTGCTCAGTTTCGCCTCTGGCAGGCAGGGGTTGCCTCAAAGCAGGTATTGGAGGGGCGAATCCTTGAAAGTAGCCAAAGGCTCACAGTCATGGTTAAGGGCATGGGCCCCGGATCACCTCCCTAAATTTGAAGCTTGAGTTTGCCACCCACTTGTTGCATAACCTTAAACAAGTTATTTTCCTCTCTGGGACTCAGTTTCCTCATCTGTAAAATGGAGATGAAGGTAGCACCAACCTCATAATTATGATAATTAGATAAATTAATCTCTGTGAAGCATGTAGAACTGTGGCCAGTATGTGGAAAATTCTATAGTGATGTTAGTTGGTATTATCATCTCCGTTTGCATCTAGAGCAGTTTAGGAGTCTGAGCTGTGGGGATGAGACACACTTTTGCCTCCATGAGCAGGGTGGGCACAGTTGGCTACGTCTGCCCGGTGATCACCCACTGAGCCAAAGCAGCGTGGAGCCCGTTTGCATTTTGCACTGCACTGGTGTCGACATCCTACAAGTCACGTCCAGTGAAGGGAAAGCCCCATTTGGAGGAGGATTTGACCTTGACTGATCAAAGAACTGAGCTGATAATAGTGACAACAATAACAGCAGCTAATATTTCTTGAGCATTCACTTTGCGCGGGGCAGTGTCCTGAGCCCTTTGCAAGGACATTTCATTCAAGCCACAGAATGTAAGCTCCACAAGGGAAAGGATTTCCTCTTCCTTGACCACCAGTGTCTCCCAGACACATCAGATAGTAGCTGGCACCTGCTGGTGCCCCATAAACACATGTTAGAAGGAATAAATCCTCATGCAACCTTATGAGGTCATTTCTTCTAATATTTCCATTTTATAGATAAAGAAACTGAAGGTTACCAAGATCAAGGGTAAAGCCTAACACCCCCGGGCTGGGCTCAAACCCAGCCTGCCTAGTGCCAGCCTCACTCTCATCCTTTATGGTGGGAACAAGGGCAGCCAGTGACTGGGCCACTGTCCCCAGCAGAACCCTCAAGCAGTGACCTCGTGAAGAGAGGGGACTGGGCATGAGCATAGGGCTTGCAGGATCCACACAGGAGCTAGACCAAGGACCCGAAAATGGAGAGCCTTTGCCCAGAAACCAAAGGTATCTGTCTCACTGGTCTAAAACTCAGGGCTACCATAAATACGCTAACAATAAACACCCACACTGACGTTTCTGCTGCATGGGAGCTTGGCTCGCGACAGCATTTCAAGCAAAGACAGTGTCAGAACAAAACCCTTCAGCAAATCACTCCCTTTTCTGAGCCTCAGTAGCGCTGCCTGAGCAATGACAAAGTGAAACGGGGTGAGGTGACTTCTTGAAATTCGTTCAGTGAATATTTATTGAGCACTTACTATGTGCTCAAGATACATCAATGAACTAAATAGGCAAACAAAATAAACAAGAAACGGAATGAACAAGTAAATGGTATTGAATGCTAGAAGGTGACAGATCTGATGGAAAAAGCAAACATGGTGCAGGGGTGGGGGGCACCCCAAGCTCCCTGTTCTGAGTGGAGGGATGGGGGCAGCATCAGGGAGATGGAGACATGTGAGCAAAGCGTAAACAGAGGAGAGGGAGTGGGCCGTGCAGATTTGGGGGAAGAACTTTCCAGGCAGAAGGAATGCCAGGCAAAGAATGGACGGCAAGAGCATGGCGCAGGCAAGTCTGAGGAGCATCAGGGAAGCCCAGATGGCTAGAACAGGGTGAGCGAGAGGGGACAGCAGGGCACAGGTTCAGAGGAGCAACAGCAGCCAAATGTTGCCGACCTCAAGGGCTACTGGGGACACTTTCTTCCTCTGAGTGAAGCGGGGGCCTTGCGGGGTTTTGAGAAGAGGAAACTCAAGATTTGACCCATGTTTCAGAGGACCGTTCAGGCTGCCATGTTGAGGATGGTCTGGGATGCGGCTGTGTCTTAGACCAGAGGATTCACTGAGGGAAGGAAAAGTCCTAGAACTCTCCAGAGGGGTAGTCAGAGGACACAGCACGGGAGCGGCAGCCTGACTGGGGCTGACAACAGGAATAGCGCCAGGCGGGTGATGTCCTGCAAGCCTCCCCAGCTGCCCCGGTCCTCGCACGCCGGGGCTGGCCTGCTGATGACTTCCTTGTCTCCCCAGGACGTGCTGGCCTATTCCAACAGCTCAGCCAGAGGCCGGGCGTTTCTGGAACACCTGACTGACCTGTCCATCCGCGGCACCCTCTTTGCACCACAGAACAGCGGGCTGGGGGGTAATGAGGTGAGTCGGGTTCCTGGTGCCTGTGCTTTAGATTATTAGCATCTGTTATCATTCACCACGACAATGCTGTGTCTGTCACAAATTACCCCAAAACTCAGTGGCCACACATTTATTTAGCTCGCACTCCTGCAGATCAGCTGTCACTCCTTCTGTCTTGCCATGCTGGGGTCTGAGACCAGCTGTCAGAGGCTCTGGCTGGCCCAGCGATGGCTCTGCTCCACAGGGCTGTGACCTCTAGCCGGCTACCCTGGGTGTGTTCTCAGGGCACCAGCAGGGAGCAAGAGTGGACAGAGAAAGCCCTGTCATCCCTCCAGGTGCTTCTCAAGCCTCTGTTTGGTCGCATTTGCTAACATGCCCCTGGCCCAGCAGGTCACGTGGCTGAGCCCAAAGTGAAGGTGGGAGGCACTCAGAGTTCCATGGCAAAGGGCGAGGATATGGGGTGGAGGGTGAGAACTGGGGCCAGTGATGCAGTCGGTCTACCACACAGTCACAGCACACGTGACGTGAGGAATTGGTGGTATGTGTTCAGTCCACCCACAGATGGCTGACCTGCAGGCTCTGACAGCCCCACCAGCCACCCCAGGGCCGAGAGGAGCAATCCTTCTGCCCACCTGTTGCCCATTCGAGACCCCCTCTTCCCAGGACACCATTGGGAAGCTCTGCTTTAGACAATAGAGATGACTTTCAATCCCACACCCTAGCTAGAGGTGAGCCGCTGGCAGAGCCCAAACAGCCAAAAGCCTGAGAAAAACTTGGCATTTCCTGATCTCCACCTGGATGCAGGAAAGCCAAGGCCATGAGAAGTGATCTCCGGCATACTTGTTGTTCTCTGTCATACTTATTAAAAAGACGAAATATTTTCCTTTGCACGCACCATTAAGAAAAAAGGAAAAAGACAAAATATTGTTTGGCTTTTAAAGACCATTGTTGTGTTTCTCCCTTCCTGTCAGACCCTGTCTGGGCGGGACATCGAGCACCACCTGTCCAATGTCAGCATGTTTTTCTACAACGACCTTGTCAACGGTACCACCCTGCAAACTAGACTGGGAAGCCAGCTTCTCATCACCTCCAGCCAGGACCCGCTCAATCTGGTATGAAAAGTCTGGGGTTTCTGGGAGAACTGGAGGTAATGCATGCCAAGGGATACAGTAGGTGCTTAATAGATGGCAACTATTATAATGTGAAAATAAACTCTAAACCTGCAGCAGGGGATGGTATTAACTGCACGCCATAGAATAGCACACTGACAATTAGGCAGCCCCTACCCCTTGGGAGACAGGCCAGCCTCCGCAGCTGGTGATGAGGTGGTGACACCATTTTAGCCGTCTGATTCCCCACCTTTGTTTCTGCCCACTTGTCAGTCTATCCCAGGCATTGCAGTGCGCTTTGAAGCCAAATGACCCTGGTAGGAATCCCAGTTCTGCCACTTGTTAGCTGTAAGAACTTAGGCAAGTTATCCAACTTTCCTGTGCCTCAATTTCCTTTCTGAAAAGTGGGGATGATGGTGATGGTGTTGCTGTTGACGATGATGGTGATCGTCGTCATTATTTTGATGATGGTGAATGTAGGGGAGGAAAAACTTCCTTCTACCCTCTTAGGGTTTGTGGCTGGGCCTGAGAATTAAACTGACATAAGACAGATTAACAGGAGAAAAGCACACACATTGTATTTAATCTTTTGTGTCCACAAAGGAGTCCTCTTCTGGAAAATGAAGACTCAAAGAAGCAATTAGGACCAAGAACTTATACACTATATACTTTTAAATGAAAAAATGATAAACTTGTGGAGAAGTGACAAAGCAAAGGGGTTTAGGGTAAGGGCAGTAAATTGTAGGACAGTGACTAGGAAATAGATGAGGGAGACTAGTGGAAAATAAGGATTATTTTGGTAGATTTATTTGTACAGATCCATTTTGGCATCAACTCCCAGTCTGCAATGATAAGAATGTCCTTCTCTTCTGGGACAGAAAAGGCATCTTTCTCACAGGAAATTTTATGACCTGCTTTTAGGTAGAAAGGAGGAGGTGAGAGACCCCTCCCCACATCTGCTGTTTCTCAAGTGCCTTCAGCTCAAAATAATTAGATACCAAAATGGCATATTTTGGGGTGGCATGTTCTGAACCCCTTAAGTGATGATGGTGACGATTATGGTGATGATGATGGTGATGATGATTATGGTGGTAATGATATTGATGATGATGATGATGATTATGGTGGTGATAATGATGGTAGTGCTGATGATGATGGTTATGATGATGGTGGTGATAATGATGGTAGTGATGATGATGATGGTTATGATGATGGTGGTGGTTATGATTTGATGATGGTGGTGAATCTGATGATTATGGTGAAGATGATATTGATGATGATGGTGATGATGATGGCAATGATGATAATGATGGTGATAGTGATAATATCGATAATGATTGTGATGATGATTATGGTGGTGGTGATGATGATGATATTGATGATGATGACAGTGCTGGTAGTAGTGGTGGTGATGGTGATAACCATGATGTCTAAATCGTAGCCTCAGTGATTCAAGGCTTGTGACATGCAGAGAATAGCACTGACATGAAACAATGCTAAATAAGTACTGTTTTTTAATTTGTACCCAATAAATAATTTTTATTATTGAAGAGCAGTAGTTTAGACTAGTGCTTCTTGAACTTCAATGTGCATTGGAATCACATGGAGGTTTGTGAAAATGCGGATTGTGATTCAGCAGGTGGGGTGTGGGGCTTCAGCTTCTGCCACACGACGAGCCAGTGGATCACACCAGGAGCAGATCACTTAAACAGTCCCTTTTCTAACAGTGTGGTGGATGTTCAGAGCTGTGGACCCAGAGTCCAGAGTCCTGGGCTTTGCCACCTGGCTAGTCTTGGGCAAGCTATTGTCCTTCTCACCACTCATGTGTCAGACAAAAGGGTTGGACAAATGACCCCTGAGGTTCCCTGCAGTCCTCAGGTCAGCTTGTTGGCACAAGGGCAGCTAGCATGCTCTGGGCTGTCCAGACGGTGAGCAGAAGTCCGGTGCTGCCCATCAGTGAAGACAGCCTGAAGCCCAGGCTCTGGGAGCCGAACCAGTTCCCTCTACAGAGCGCTGCCCACGCGGGGAGGAAAAGCCACATAGCTGCAGGTCTCTATCGGCTTCTTCTCATTTCCCTAGAAGGAGACCAGGTTTGTCGACGGAAGAGCCATTCTGCAGTGGGACATCTTTGCCTCCAATGGAATCATTCATGTCATTTCCAGGCCTTTAAAAGCACCCCCCGCCCCAGTGGTGAGTATTCGGGGTTCCTGGGGAGGGGCCAGGAGGAAACCAGTGTCCACTACCCAAGAGGCAAACTGCTGCTCCATCCACCACCTCCCTCCTTTGGGGCCTGGAGGAAGCTCCCACTTCCAAGGCAGCTGGCTTTGGGATGCCCAACCCCGGCTCATCCCTGCCCCCAGGCATTCAGAGCACAGCACCTGTCACCATTAGGATCTGTTTACTGAAAGGGGCAGGATGGGCCAAAGCAGGGACCACTGGAGGGGGTGAGAAATCCTGAACTCTGGGTTGCCCCCCCCCACTTCATAGTATCTCTGGGCCCCAATTTTCTCATCTGCAAAATTGGGCTCACATTGCCTCCCTCTCTGGGTTTTGGAAAAGACCATAAGTTGATAGATAAATGGAAAATACTTAGAATAGTCCCCGGCACAAAGTACGTGCTATATAAAAGTTGGTGGTTGTTGTTTTAGTTAGTATTCTAACTTTTTCGCCAAATCAAAGGGAGGGGTGAGCTGCTGTCTGCTGGAAAGTTCCATAAGCAGGGTGGTTAAGCACATAAGCCCCAAAGCCAGACTAGGTTCAAAACCCACTTTTACCATTAACTGGCTGTGTGATATTGAACAAGTGTTCAACCTCTCTGTGCCTCAATTCCCACACATAAAAATGGGAACAATAATAGTTGTCCCTATGTCTTTGGGTTATTATAACACTTAAATGGGTTATTTCGGGAAAGGGGCTTAGAACTGACCCTGGCAGTAGTAAGGGCCAGATACATGTTCACATATCATTATTTTTATTCCAACTGACTCCAAGATGTCTCAGGCCAGCAACAATGGGGTGAGCTCTAGCAGGTGTACCTCTTTCGGGGAATCACTAGTTTTAAGAATTGGCCTTGCCTTTGTATGTTCAGACTTCGACCCACCCTGGCCTGGTAATAGGGATGGTCCTTGCCATCTTCCTGGTCACCGGAGCCATTGCTTTTGCTGCTCGTTCTTACTTTCGGCTAAACCGGAGAATGATTGGCTTCCAGCATTTTGAGGTAAGAGAGAGAAAAATGGGACCATGATGATGGCGGGGGGGGGGGGGGGGGG